>OX578147.1:23074970-23549970 GCA_951213105.1 Amaurobius ferox
GAAAACAACTGAAATTCATTCAAACGACGTCATAGAAAAAATAACACGCCGGACTCTCTCTATAATAACAGAATTTCATTCATAAATAATTTCCCATTCATGTCATTCATCACAATACTATAATAATTTATTTTATTTAAAATTTAAGACCATGGAGCTACAAGTAATTAAACTCTATGCGAAAACTTCATCGAAAAAAATCGTCCTTCTCTTTGTAAAATCAATGAATATTTCATTCATATCAGCTACGCAGACTCCATGGACTAATTGATTTTGTGTTAAAGAAGTACCGCAATTCTAATACAACTAATTATACATATTTTGCTATTTACATATTACATAGGTGAAAAACAGGCTTCGTTGTAGAAATAATCAAATTTGGATGAGCATTTAAACTCAAATATATTGTCATTGCGTTGTTTCAGTATGTAGATGCACAGAATTTAAGCAGAAATAAAGTGGTTTTAGAACGTATACAACACTCAATGTGAATTAAAAAGAGCTTTAAAAATCACGATTTTGAGACAAGATGGATGCCATATATCATTTTGAAGTAGATCACGTGATATTTTCATATCATGGTCACGTGATCGCTTCATATAAGAGGTGTTATATATATGTATATATATATATATATATATATATATTATTATTTTAATTTTTATTTAAAAAACTACTGAATATATTTCGCTGAAATTTTTTTATGTATTTCATAGAACAATTTGAATATTACCTAAAATTTTCGAAGCAATTTGTGAATTTTAAATTCGCTTAAAAAATGCTTGAGAAATTAGGTCCCATAGGGCCCAATGTATTTCATTTTTTCAACCCGGGTTCAATCCAAAACTAATTGGGTGATATTATTCATTTATATTCCCATAGGTCCTATAGACCGTCTGAACAACATACTAAAATTTCATTTTGATTAAGTCATTTTTACGGCATTTATCGTGCTAAAGGACAGACAGACAGACAGACAGAATGAACAAAGTCATAAACACTTTTCAACTTTGTTGTAAAGTGTTAACAAAGTCATAAACACTTTTCAACTTTGTTGAAAAGTGTTAAAAACTATATTACTTGTAAACTTTCTTGAAAGGTCTGTCCTACGAAATTGGGTCTCTTCCTCATTTAAAGAAGGAAGATTTGCTTCTAAATATAACAGTTTGATGTGCGGCATCACTAAGATAACAAATACTAAAAATATTGTAATTTTCGTTTTTAACACTTTACAACAAAGTTAAAAAGTGTTTATGACTTTGTTCATTCTGTCTGTCTGTCTGTCTGTCTGTCTGTCTGTCCGTTAGCACGATAACTGCCGTAAAAATGACTTAATCAAAATGAAATTTTAGTATGTTGTTCAGACGGTCTGTAGGACCTATGGGAATATAAATAAATAATATCACCCAATTAGTTTTGGATTGAACCCGGGTTGAAAAAATGAAATACATTGAACCCAATGGGACCAAATTTTTCAAATATTTTTTAAGCGGATTTAAATTTCACAAATTGCTTCGAAAATATTAGGTAATATTCAAATTGTTCCATAAAATATATAAAAAAAATTTCAGCGAAATATATTCAGTAGTTTTTTAAATAAAAATTAAAATAATAATTACACCTCTTACATGAAGCGATCACGTGACCATGATATGAAACGATCACGTGACCAACTTCAAAATATAATACGGCATCCATCTTGTCTCAAAATCGTCATTTTCAAAGTTCTTTTTAATTTATAATGGGTGTTGTATTCGTCGTAAAACCTCTTTATTTTCGCTTAAATTCTGTGCATCTACATACTGAAACAACGCAATGACAATATATTTGAGTTTAAATGAGCATCCAACTTTGATTATTTCTCTAACGAAGCCTATTTTTCACTTATGTGAAATGTAAACAGCAAAATATGTAGGATGAGTTGTATAGGAATTGCTGTATTTTTTTAATGCAAAAGAATTTAGCTCATGGAGTCTGCATAGCTGATATGAAAGAAATATTCATTGACTTTACCGGGAGAAGGACGATTTTTTGCGATGAAGTTTTAAGCATAGAGTTAAATTACTTATAGCTCCATGGTCTTAATTTTTAAATAAAATAAATTATTATAGTATTGTGATGAATGACATGAATGGGAAATTATTTATGAATGAAATGCTGCATTTTTAGAGAGGGCCAGGCGTGTTATTTTTCTATGACGTCATTTGAATGAATTTCAGTTGTTTTTGATGAAGTTTTTAAATATAATAAATTATCGTGGTATTATGATAATTCTAAAATTGTTACCGAGTAATATATCACATTTTAGAGATGTTTAAACCAGGCAATTTATATTTCAATGCCGTCATTTGAATGAAGTTCATTTTTTTGGATGAATGTTTAAGTTTTCAACTATAATAAATCAATGTATTATTGTGAGAAGTTTTAAAATATTACCGAGGAATGTATTACATTTTAGACATGTTTAAATAAAATTGCATTGAAGTTGGAAAGTGTTTCTTAATCAATGCTTTAAGCATGATTGATCTTTCTTGTTCATTCTAGAACGACTTAGCCTTGCTTTAAAATTCCAGTCACTATCTCATCGGAAAGTGCGTTGTTCAATCCGAATACATCTTAAAAGTTTTAAAATAAAGCATCCAATCAAACATGTGATGAGGTGCTTTACAGCATATTCATCGCCAATGAGCACTGTGTGAAAAGTTTGATTTTTCCGGGTGTTTTTATCATATAGATTGACATATGTAACAAATTTCAACTCTCTATATTATATATATATATATATATATATATATATATATATATATATATATATATATATATATATATGTAATAAATATATATATATATATATATATATATATAATGTATATATATATATATATATATATATATATATATATATATATATATATATATATATATATATATATATAATATATATATTAACTGGGAATTTTCTAAAAGAGGCGTGCCGGATAGAGAAACATTTAGGGATTAGTATGCATAATTTCAATAATCTGCAATTAATATTTTCCTGTTAAATCTAGTAAAAGAACTCAATTTACTTTCTTATTGGCAATATTTATTTTATTAAAGAATTAGAAAATGAACCAGATAAACAATGTTCAGTATATGTTTCTTCTTGCCAATGAACACATAAACTGATTATTCACATAATATTATTCATCTCCATCATATAAATGGCCAAAATTTAAATAGTCGTAGTAATTTTTATTCAATTCATCTATTCCTTTTGATATATATCTTCCTCTAATACATTGTAGGACAGAATCAAGGACACCAATATTTGATAAAAAGTATTTGAGTTTTTTAACGGTATGTACATATCTTGCAAATCCGTGGTTAATGCTTTTATTGTTCTCATCCCTATATTACTTTCCTTATATACATAATGTATAAGGAAAGTATTGTAATGGGGTCGAAAAATCGAATTCGAGTTTTCGACGGGAGAGCAAGTTTCAAGCATCAATGATCACGAATCAAACATTTTTGAAGTGATGTCTGTGGGGGTGTGTTTATATGTGTGTGTGTGTGTGTGTGTGTGTGTGTGTGTGTGTGTGTGTTTGTGTCAGTGAGACTGTGGAGACGATAACTGACAAACGAATGGACCGATTCGAACGAAATTTGGTACAAAAATCTCAATCCGTAAACACTGGGAGCCTGTTGTTTTTACACGCAATCGAATATTCTGAACCCCCTAAATTTTCGCGTGAAATTTTGAAAAAATCGTCAAAAAACCTTAACCGCTAATAAAGTTACGTGAATAGATATTTCTTATGTAATTTTTCATTAGAAAACGATTGTCATAATTTTTAGAACGCTAACATGAACCGTTCTCGAGATATTACATATTTTTCAAAAAAATTATCAAAAAGTCATATAAAATAAAAAAAAATATTTCCTTTTGAGAAACATGTTCACTTTTCATATGTAATACCATCCGATACATTGGGTGACATCATTCTCGTGGATCTAGCTCGTTCCATTCATGAAAAAAGATACTTTGTGTAATACTTTTGTATTTGAACGCCAATAGTTATTTATCTGCTGTAGGAATAACTTATTTCTTCGTCCATAACGCTTGGCGAGATTTTGGTGAAGAATTTGGCGGAATGTCGCCAACTTGCCGACATTTTGAAATGTTACCAAATTAACGAAAATCTCGCCAAATGGATAAAAATGACGCTAAATCAATGAAAATGACGACTAATTGTCGAAAATTCAATATCTTGGAAAGAATATAAGTATCTACTATAAGAAAAACCTATTTTTTTACTGTAAAGGTAGTAAATTTATTACATTATATAAGGGAAGTCATGTGTTGCCTACATCAGATTTTTTTATAGATATTGATACAAAGTATACTTTGTAAACGAAGGTATATTCTTATGTTACAATAATATGTCAGAATTTATCGATAACTAAGGTTTAAACCACGAGTAAGCGTAAAATGGAACAATTTTTCATAACCTGGATTAAACTGTCAGGAAATCGTTCTCAAGAGAGAAGAAATATGGTCGTTGGTTTCTATGATCACTTTTTCTTTGTTTTATGGTTGAAAACACTTGTTCGCAATATATTCGTTATAATTTAACAAATTCAGAAATGTTGATTTTGGCATGGCTATATAAAAATCCAGTTTTGTTGTGTGGGCTGTATTGAATACAATGGCGGGATGTAGTTTGTCCATCCCTGTTATATACGCTATGTGGATATCTCTAGAAAAATCGACTTAACTTGTGAAATTTTTAAATATATTTCAAAATTCTAAGAGAACCAAAAAATAACCAAGATGGCAATATTTCGCCAAATGTGCCACCTAATAAGAGAAGACCTTGAAGAGATCCGAAACATCAAATAATAACAATGGTAGCCTCTCAATGTCGTTTTCCCAAGTACAAGCAATATATTCTGAAGATATTCTGAAGCAATATATTCTGAAGTATTCCTAACAGTATGCTGCGTATTAGACGCGATAAAACAATTTATAATGTTTTATATTGGAAAAGTCATTACTATATATCAAACAATGATTTTTACTCTTGATTTAACAAAAAATAATCATTGCATGATATATAAATGGAACTTGATTTATAATGGAGTTATAAATGGAGTCAGATGTAACAAATGAATTCGCAATTTGTTTGTTCAGTGGCGCATTTCAGAGATCTTTATCGGAGAGCTCGAAGGAGTGTAGGTGCATAATTAAGATTCATAAATCTAGTTAGAAATTGATATTGAATACTGTTAAAAGTGAAGCAGAAAAGTTATTTTATTGGTCATTGTGTTTCACGAATCGTTTATTTTAGTAGGGAATTTTAAATTGCTACTTTCTTGTAAAAATCTGATGTGGGTAACACATAACTTTCCTTATATAATGCAATGAATTTACTACATTTACAGTTTTAAAAAATGTTATTCTTATAGTAGATACTTATATTCTTTCCAAGATATTAAATTTTCTTCAATTCTTGGCGACATTCCGCCAAATTCGTCGCCAAAATCTCGCCAAACGTTATGGACGGAGAAATAAGTTATTCTTACAGCAGATAAATGACTATTCGCATTCAAATACAAAAGTATTACTCAAAGTATCTTTTTTCATGAATGGAACAAACTAGATCCACGAGAATGATGTCACCAAATTTATCGCATGGTATTACATATGAAAAGTGAACATGTTTCTCAATAGGAAATATTTTTGTGTTTATTTTATATGACTTTTTGATAATTTTTGTGAAAAATGTGCAATATCTCGAGAGCGGTTCATGTTCGCGCTCTAAAATTTATGTCAATCGTTTTCTAATGAAAAATTGTATAAGAAATGTCTATTTGCGTAATTTTATTAGTGGGTTTGATTTTTGGACGATTTTTTCAAAATTTCACTCGAAAATTTAGGGGGGATTCTGAACATTCGATTGCGTATAAAAACAATAGGCTTCCAGTGTTTACGAATTGTGATTTTTGTACCAAATTTTGTTTGAATCGGTCCATTCGTTCGTCTCCACAGACTCACTGACTCACACACACACACACACACACACACACACACACATACTTTCGCACACACACACACAGAGACATCACTTCAAAAATGTTTGATTCGTGATCAGGGATGCTTGAAACGTGCTCTCCCGTCGAAAACTCGAATTCGAATTTTCGACCTCGTCACAATACTTTCCTTATACATTATGTATATAAGGAAAGTAAAAATATATTTGTATCAATATATTCATAAATGACTACAAATATTGTAAGTCTTTATTCAATACACCATCAATGACTCACATGAAAAGTATTTTAAAAAGCCAAAGCAACTTTCGGACAACATAGACTCCATCAACAGTGACAATAACAAGGAATTGACAGACATAAGCTTTTATACAACCAGTAATCGTGAATATAACTACAACTAACATATATTACACTACTACAACTAACATATATTACAAATAAATATATTAGTTTCAAACAGAAATAATTCAATTCAAGTCATTTCATAATCCAAGTACATAAATAGATTAGAGCAATACATGGGAATAACACTAGTAGTGAAACACTAGATTTCTAGAAAAAGATATAATGGTTTAACACGCATAGTGTCGAGAAAGAGACGTCAAGGAAAACTAGGAGTTTGAATGGAATCAAAGTTACAAATATAATCTAGTACATATAAATGCAAAGGAATTGAAAAATAAAATATTACGGGGGTTATTGCAATTAATAAAAATAAGAGATTTATCAAAAGTACGGGTAAATTTACCATTAATAACTTTTCGTGTACGCCATTGATGGTGTATTGAATAAAGACGGTTTAAAATATTTATATTATTTACTAAATATATTGATATCTTTTAGACGTGTTTTACCATACTTAAGAATCTTTTTGTATTGTTTATGGAAAATTTCCAAACTTTTGATTTTGAATGTTAAGTCCGTTTAACCCCTTGCGGGCCTGTGCGGTAAAGCCTTCAACATTGAAAATTATTATTTTCAGTCAGATGCCAGATGTGCCCAGAGATCCCTTTTTACATTAATTGCTTCATTATTGTGCTGCGTGCGCCATCTGTGTACTGAATATTGTACTTTCTTATACTTGGTTCTCAAACTGGTGTCTACAACGAGAAAAATTTTGTGCCGCATGCGCCATCTGTGTGTTAAATATTGTACTTACCTATATTTGGTCTTCAAACTGGTGTCTACAACGAGAAAAATATTGTGCCGCATGCGCCATCTGTGTGTTAAATATTGTACTTACCTATATTTGGTCTTCAAACTGGTGTCTACAACGGGGAAAATATTGCGACCAAACGAAATGGGCTATGTTTCAGTTGATTGTGAAAGTGATAGCTGGATATGTGAGAGTGAAATTGGTGGTTTTTAATTGATAAAACGTGTAAAAGTGATAATAAAAGTGAGTTAATCAATTTTAGTTGATATTTGAATTTTCCTGTTAGCTCTCAATATTGAATAAGGCCTGGGTAGACGACTTGGAGAAAATGAATTTGACCTAAAATTGGTAAACACAGATTTTAAACATTTTCCGTCTGTGTGCATGTATATGTGTTGAAGACCCAGACAGTCCAACTTATCCGAAGACATAGAGCATCCATTTGGACGGCCGGGCATGTTGTTGTTGTTGTTGAGACCCAGACCGTCCGTCCTACCAGAAAGGTGGATGGCGGGGCATGTTGTTGTTGAGCCCCAGACCGTCCGACCTACCAGAAAGGTGTAAGGTAACTGTTTGGACGGCCAGGAAGTGCCAGCCAATTTAAACCGGAACCCAGTGGAGGAGGCATCCACAGGGACCGTACCCTCCTCCCCCTACCACCAACCTCTCGGAAGGACTTACGGACCGACATGTTTAACCTGATCGTACTCCGCATGAACACGGCGGCAGTTGTGGCAACGTGCAAATCCAGCGCGCGAACCACCGGGCTACCGCGCCCGAAATGTGCCAACAGCACACGGTGTTCCCAGGTGGTCACCCACCCAAGTACTAACCGTGCCCGATGCGGCTTGACTTCGGTGATCTAACGAGAACCGGTGTTTTCAGTACGGTACGGCCGTTGGCTCGATGGCCGGGCATGTGAAATACGGCAATGAAATGTTAGGTGGGTACAATGAAAAAAAAACTTTAGAAACTAAATTGAATATTTAGTAATTTTTATGATTATAACTTGGCAGTTTTGAAATGATACAAGCTGGTAATTATTTTTTAAGCCATTTTACTTCCTCATATTATAATATGAGGAATGTTAATAATGAATGAAATAATTGTTTACGAAACTTTTCAAATTGATATTTTAAGAAAAACACACGGAGATAAGGATTCGCAAAAATATGACGAACAACAAATTATTTTGTTGTCATTATAGATATCGAATATTCCATACTAATGAGCAAAAAAGTTAAAAACCAGTCCATGCATGCTGTTATACGTAATAAAAGCGCAATAGATATGTATTTCTGATTGAAAGGGGGGAGGACCACTCTACTAAACCAAAATAAAGGTTTTCTAAGATATTTCGTGTTTTCTATTTAATTTTAGCGAATTGGCATCATTCAAAAATACGCTACTTTATCAAATGAAAATCAAAGTTATTTAAAAACCGAAAAATTGTTATAATTTGAAATAAGTATCCTTTATATATTATGTCACCCAATGAGATGAAATCATCTCGTTTCATATAATATACACAATAAAAGAGAAAAAAAAAACTTAATTAAATCTGAAGACTGTTTGTTGTCGCCAGATTCTCATTAACAAGGTAAAATTAAAATGAACCATTTACTTCCAATCGAACCAAATTAATTTCTAAATTTAAATCCCCACACACCACTTAAAAATACTTTTATTAAAATCTGTGAAATAAGAGCGGAACAGAACGTGACTCCAATGAATTTAGCTTCCATTAAAAAGCGAGAACAGCATCCTTAAGGGTCCCATTTTGTTTGGAAAATTTGCATTTAGAAATCCCCCTCCACTTCAGCTCTGATTAAGAAATATTATTATTATTTTTTATTTTTAAATTTGTTCGTTACGTGTTAAGAAACGTAGAGTATAATTTTATTGATGCTATAGCGAAGAAATCTGTTTCTAACACGTGATTATTTAGACTGGAAAATTTCGATTTTGTGGGAAAACAACGACAAAAGTTAGATATATTTTTACTCTACTAATAAAACTAACCGGTATTGCTCGAAGTAAGTCTTATTAGCATTTTACCAGAACATTCAGCAAATTTTTTAAGACAAACAACGCTTTAAAAATACGTCCGCAAAGAAAAAAATATATTGCTAAGCAGACGTAATATGCCCTCAATAAGCGTACAGGGTGCATGTGTTGGATTAAGCTTAAAAGTATATTCTTACAGATTAAAATCTAGAGTAATTAGAAGTTCAAATATAATCAAATTAATTAAATACTTCAAATTGAGGAGGAGAGATTCGAAAATCGTAATATTGCATTGCTTTCAGAACATCGAGAGACAAAAAACAGCTCTATGATTAATATAAAATGCAAAGAACACATTTAAAAATTGTTTCACAAACGTAAAATACGCTTTTATCTCTGCTCATATTAAAGGGGGGGGGGGAATGCAGCTAAATGTTTAAAACTGTATTGCTAATAAACTGTAAGAAGCACAGTTCTAAAATTTTACATATTTATATAAAAAAATTGAAAATCTGTCTCTTTATATGTATTTGTTTCATTATCACGGGAGAACGGCTGCACTAAATTTGATGAAATTTTCGAGATATATTTGGTATAGCCCCGCTTAATATTTAGTTCATGTATCAAGTTTCAAACACCAGGGACTATCGAGATATTAATAAAAAACGCACTATTAAACTTTGCATAGACATAGCATTATGCAAAATATATTTGTTCTGCAAAGTTTTATGCAAATTTGGCAAAGTATTATAGCAGTATGCAAAATATATTTGTTCTGCATTTGTTTACGAAAAAAAAAAGCAGAAAAAATCAATCATGCATAAATGTTTATGGAACACTTTTCAACTGAAAAGAAATTTTATTTAAAAATCTCTAAAATATGATACATTTAGCTCTGATATTTTTAATTACCACAGTGCAGCAGTCATTTACGAGTATTATACTTGAAAACATTAAACTTCATCGAAAATGACAATGCTAGTTGCACAAAATGAACTCCATTCAATCTCTATATAAAATCAATACCTCTCTATATAAAATCAATGGATATTTCATTCATATCACTTATGTTCCAGACTCCAAAGATAAATAATTTTGCGTGCAAAATGTTCAGCAATTCTTATACAACTTACCTTACAATTTCTTGATTTGTTTACGTTTTATAGGCTATTAGGATTCAGTGTTGGAATAATCAAACTTTAGGGATCAGCGTAAAGAAGAAAATATGAGACATAGAATGGGAATTTTTTTAGGAATCTCACTGAAGAGCATTAAAATATATATGCAGCCTTATGAAACACATTTTTTTCATATTGAAATATTTCATGTTCAAGTGGGTTAAATCGAATTCCGTGAAATTTCATCTGGTGTATAATATATGTAAATTTAAAATGAACAGTTAATAAATATCAACTTAACGATATATTTTAGATTAGAAATTGAAGTAAATTTACACCAAAACCAAAATGTTTCTATAGATAGAACATTTTGAAAAATTTTTCCAAGGTTCCAAGGCATTTACATTTCGGGGCACCTGTGAGAAAACTCACGTATCCCCACATCGAAACTAATGATATTTTTCTTAGTTTGTCATTTTTGTTGGATGTAAAGCATTCCCTTGTCAGGATGCTTGATGATGCTATGCAGCCTTTTGGTGACTTAGGCCGCAGTCAAAAGTACCTTGGACGATGGACAACCGTAGTTGAAGGATAGTCAAAAAGGAAGAATTTGAGGAAGAAGAGAGTTTACTGGGAGCAAGCTCCCTTGAAGAAGGTGGGTTGCAAGTATGAAAATCGCGGAACTCATTGTAGCCATAACCTAAAAATGGTCCCGAGGTTACAGGGTGAGATGATAAAAATGTAAAACTTGAGATGATAAGATGTAAAACAGCGTTATCATCTCAAGTTCGAACTTTGAGTTACACCGCTGCAGGCAGTGCAGGCAGGTCAGACAGTCCAGCTGTTTTAGCTCTAGATTCGTAGATCGGAGATGGCGTGGCTTGGCCTACGTTTTCTATCCATTGGTTTTAGGTTGTAGTTTAGGTCAATACCTGCCATGCAGGGTTTCTCAGGGTTTAAGTTATTAAAGTAGAATTTTGGTGTGATTAATCGAATATGCTCTTCAATGCTAGGGACTTTAAGATCATGGTGTATTACCTCGTTTTAGATAAACCAAGGAGAATTGGTTATCATTCGTAAAAGTCTATTTTGGATAACATGCAGTTCCCCAATATGAGATTTTGCAGCTGTGCCCCAAACGGGACAGGCATAAAAAATCATAGGTGCGATGATTTGTTTGTAGTAGAAGAAAAGCTTGTTCTCCAGCGATAGGAGTGACCCCCCTACAGATCAAGAGGTGAAGTTATCTAATAATTTTGTTGGTAGGTTGGGTATAAATATGGGTACTGAAAGTCATGTGAGCGTCTAATGTGACCCCCGAAGTACTTAACAGCGTGGTTGAATGGACTGTTTCATTAAAGATTTTAATTTGGCAGTTATGAAAGATTGCTCTGTAGTGGGGTTTAAAAATAACAACGTCACACTTGGAGGCATTAATTTTCATTCTCCTTGGACGAACCAGTGCTCAAGGCTGTGTGTGATATAGCTTTGTAGTGTGCTGATAGTGTTGAGAGGGGAGCCAGTGCGGGCTACGATCGCGATGAAAACCTTTTGGTACTTCATTATTGATATTTAATTATTCTAAACTTTATTATTTCGTACTTTTTCTAGTGCTTAATTAGTTAGTTAATTTATATACTTCTTGTACATAATTGCTTTCAAATGATTTTATTTCATTTTTAGTTTAGTTTTATTAGTTTATTTCTAAATTTAGTTTTAGTTTATTTCTAAAGTGAGACTACTTATAGAGCTTGACATATTGAATCAACTTTATTCGAACACGCTGATTAGCTTCGTAATATATCGCTTTAAGTGCTTGAGTTATTCCCTATACCTTAATTTGTCAAGAAAATGTTCCACCTGTGTGTCCATTTTCCATTTCCGCTTAATACTCTGAATAAAGAATCTAAGTAATGAAGATTCATCACCTAAATCGCTCTGTACTTAATTTTGCATTTAAAAGAGTACTTCAGTTTGATTGAATGCGAAAGTTGTAAAGACTTTCATGATAAAGTTCTTTGCTTTGCAAAGTTCACTTAATAACGAGCAACATAAATATTTCATGAGCAAATTATCATCTAGGGCCTTTAACATTTTACCACCAGCAAACACTCGAAAAAGAAAATTTCTTTATATACATACATACATGTTTACATACATAATTACATACATGTTTACATGCTTATATACTTACATACATGCTTACATACATACATATATACATATTTACATACATGTTTACATACATATTAACATATATACTTACATACCTGCTTACACACATACATACATACTTACATACATGCTTACATACTTACATACATACATACATATATACATGCTTACATACATACATACATACATACATACATACTTGCTTACATACATGCTTACATACTTACATACACGCTTACATACATACATACATGCTTACATACTTACATACATGCTTACATACATGCATACTTACTTACATACATGATTACATACACACATGCTTATATACATACTTGCATATCTGCTTACACACATTATACATACTTACATACCTACATGCGTACATACATACATACATACATATTTACATACATGCTTACATGCATACATACATACTTACATACATACATGCTTACATACATACATACATGTATACATGCATACATACTTACTTACATGTTTACATAATTACATACATGCTTACATGCTTACATACATGCTTACACACATACATACATGCATACATGCTTGTATCCATAGATACATACATGTATACTTCGAATTCAGATGATTTAAATTCATTTATAATGAACTGAACCAGGAAAATAATATATGTCATTATGCACTAATATCAAATTGAATACAAATTTTAGAATCTTGCTCAGAAAGCAGCACCCCGGAAGCGGGTCTGCTATTTTTAAAGTTCAGCATTAGCAAACTGTGGTACAATGGAAATATACACTGTCCGACATAGAAAATGCAACACAATAAAGCTTTGGCCGTATAATCATGCAAATTGCGAGTTAAATGCAGCTGGTCGATGTAGGTAAATGATCTGAAATGCAAGTAGGTCACATGATTACAGCGCTGGATAAAAGGGATAGAAACGGCAGACAAGACAACAGTTGCTTCAGTCTGCAGCCTATGGAAAACCGTTTTCCGATCTGTTTTTAGTTTCAGAAGACGCGTGTTGTTGAAGAAATGATTGGCTGACGAAAATGAAGTCCGTTTCATCATTTAGACGATTGTGCAAGGGGATTAATTTTAGGTCAAGGTACGGCTGGGTGGTCGTACTGGCGTATCGGCGTTGAAACACGCGTAGTGTTATGAAGCATATATTTACGCACAGTGCAAATATTATTCATGCTCACCGAGCTCGCCCCAGGAAAGAAAGGGAGGAGGAGTAATTACTCAATGTAGCTAATGTGTACGGTAAGTTAATTGCTAGCACAATGCCTACTCACAGACACGATGGGACAGTTCGGCGGCCAGGTTTGAATATCTCAGAACAGAAGTTGTAAATTTCCTATTAGCGATGTCGTAGTAAATCTATAAAATTGAAACGACAAATATTTTGAAATTTATGGCTCTGTTAAGTGTGAAGTCACTCCGGGACTCGGACGAAATCTCCCGGCTGCTGAAATCCGAAGGTCAACGAATTTTATTAAAACGAATATAAAATGAGCATCATTTCGCAATCTAATAATTTGACCGGAAGTGGCACCACCCATTACTCACGCATAAGTGATATAACGAATGAGCGGACAAGGAAACTTTCCACCCCATTTTGTTCCTCCCTCTTCAAAATGTAAAGGGACCCAGTTTAAGAAAATGTAATCAGACTCTATTTTGAGCTCTGCGGAGAAGGTCTTAAAAGTGTATGGATACTTTATCGAAGCACGATCCAAAATGCATTACGCCGCATCTTTGGGAACCGGTATCCGTTGCTCCGTAGAATTAGTCACATGACCTACATAAGGGAACCGGCGCATGTAGTACCCTGATTCGAGCACATCTACAAAGCAGCTCGTAGCCAACATTAACATTTTATGGCCACGCTAAGCGAAAGCGAGCTAGCGTGGAACCAGACTGATATATGCAACTTATCGGGCAGTGGCGGTCATTGTAGCAACGAGCACTTCACCCCTTTTGACACACAGGGCGGCACAGGTCTGGAAATACTTGGCGTCGTAAGGAAGACCCTTTGGATCCTGTAAACTACAACTAAGCCATGACAACTGTGTGGACTGCAAAGGTGACGGCATTTGACAGTTTAAGGCCTTTGTCACCTCACGGAAGACTAGGCATCAACGGAGTGTTTGCGCGGCAGCAATCCTGGGTCCCTATGCGGCACATCACCATTTCATCTGAATGGAGCAACCGTCGTCGTTATTTTACCGTCATATTTAACAAGGTTCGCACTGCAAATGATCGATGCAACTATACCTTCTACCAGGTCATTTCCAGAACTGGCATCGGCTTTCAGTCCCGTTCCCAGGATTTCGATCTAAAGCTGAGCCATCCTGTCTCCGCCGTCAGGACCACCCTAAGACCCGTGAATCCCAGATGGGCAACCGGAGTTTTGACGGTGGAGCACAGAGTGAACCTTGGTGAAAAGCCCTAACGAACTCCCAATTTGACCATTAGCATCTGTGAATACAGACTGCCAGTGTGTCCTGTTCCTCTCCGATCCCGGGCCCCTAACCACGTGAACATTTGTATAGCAAGCCATTTCATCTGTGTTGTTGGTATTGTGATTATATTTCAATTATGATGCTAATATATATAAATCTTAATCTAACTATAATTGTATCATTAAGTTTGAGCTTTAGGGATATTCCCTTACTATGCCAATTTAAGATTTAATTGAATGATAATTTAATTAGCAATTACCATAATAGCCCGTACACCCCGAGCTCAAGCTTGGCATGTTTAAGTGTATAGTGTTTGTTTATGATTAGTGCATTTGATAATTCATGTGATTGATAAATGTTTTAATGGCCACAAATCGACTAGTTTTTTTTAGTACCTACGCAATGTACTTGATCCTTTCTAGATTCAACCTTACAATTAATGAGTCAACTGGGGGGGGCACTATTGGTAGGTGTTAGCAGTGTATTTATGTAAATTTTACTTCACCACACGTAGATGCTTCCACTGTGGAAGATGGATTGAAGAAGGGCATGTGAATCGTCGCAGTGGTACAGGTGAATACAGACGTACGTCAGCACGTGTTGATCAACGCATTCGAAGGCATGCGATGGCGGCTCCACAAACGATGACTGCCGATATTCTGCAGAATTTGCAGGGTACATTGGATGCTCCAATATCAGCGAGAACAGTTTCTCGACGGTTGGCCGAAAGCGGCTTGCACTCAACCTGTAAGAAGACTCCGGTTGACGACAAGACACCTGACGTGAGAGGTTGCAATGGTGTCGGATCCAAGTCTCTCGGACGACAGAATAGAACAGGGTAGTGTTCAGCGACGAGTCTCGGTTCTGATTATCAAATGACAGTCGCTGTATGAGAGTCTGGAGCGACATAGAAATAGATCCAATCCTGCTGCGAATGTTGAACGCCATACTGCTCAACAACGTGGCATCAAGGTTTTGGGGTGCCATCAGCTTCGATAGCCGGTCACCTCTGGTTCGTATCAGAGGCACAATGACGGCACGAAGATATGTGGATGAAGTACTGTGACCGGTTACACTGTGCTACCTTCAGTGGTTTCAAAATGTTGTTTTCCACCAAGATATCGCGCACCCACACGGCAACCATTAGCAGATAAGAGTTGAAGGGTATCTAGGTGCGTCCTTGGTCTTTGCTGTCTCCAGAACTCTCACCCATCGAGAATGTATAAGACGTGATGGGCCATCGCCTGACTTCCCTACCCCTGCCTCAAGCAGAGAACGACCTGCCGAGGATGGTTGAAGGCATATGGTCCTCCATCCGTCAGGAAAATATCCTCACGCTCATTGCATCTGTTCCTCGAAGGGTTGCTGCTTGTATCGCTGCAAAAGGTGGTCCTACTGCCTACTGATCATCCATTTCTATGCCATTACTGTATTGCATTATCCTTCTGGAATTAACATTACTTATTTATATATGAAATCTCCGCGTGCCCTTTATCACACTATATTCGCTTTTTCTTGGTGTTGCATTTTCTGTGTCGGGTAGTGTATGTATCGCAAAATATCATTATTATCGTGCTTTGTTTTACTTGTACAGTTAACACAGGTACTGTTATCTGGCAAATTCTTCCAGTGCAACTGACTGTGTTTGCTACAGATGAGTTCTGATAAAATAAAGCACTGAAACTTCTGTTCTTTTGTACTATTGATAATATGATCGCAGTATTTGAAATTCTTCTTTCAAGAACATTTTTGAACTACCAAACTAAAATTCCTCTGATTTAATAATATATGTATTATATATACATGGTGTTCCGGAACTCCTCGTACAAAATTGGTGGGGAGGTAGAGAACATCGATTGGAATCACAATCACATAGGAAAGCTGGAGTGAGAATCGATAGGTGGCGCTGTACGCGAATTCTCAAGGTCGACACGTGCGGGTAGACGTGCAATGTAGACGTCGACTGAGCGCAGTCAACATGAATCTTCACAAACGCCGAGTTGACCGATATTCACTTCATGTAAGGCCTAGTTAACGAAAATCGACGTCCTGATGTACGGTTATATCAGGAAAGATTTCCAAAGAGGCGCCTACCAAACCACCAAACGTTCGCTCACGTACATCAAAACCTGTCTAAACGTGTATCCTTCATAGTGCCGATGCAGGATACCGGACGGCCACGAACAACCGACTTGGAAGAGAGTTTGTTGCATGCTGTGGATCGAAATTCCGTCACCAATGTACGGGCGCTTGCCGCTGCAACAAGTTCATCCACAACAACTGTATGGCGTGTTCTGCACAACGAGGCCTTACATCTTTTTCATCTTCAAAGAGTGCAATTACTGCAGTCGGAAGATCATCCACGACGTGTTGTGTTTGCCCAGTGGTTTTTCAAGAAAGTGCGGCGGACCTGCAGTTCTCATGTTCTGTTTTGTTCAGTGATGAAGCGTTCTTTTCACTTGAGGGGTATTCAATACTCACAACACGCATATGTGGAACGTAGACAACCCACACGGAACCCGACCAGATGACGCACAACACCACTTCGCTGTTAATGTGCGGGCGGGTATTGTGGCTGACAGTTTAGTCGGCCTATACAACTTACCGCCTCGACTGGACGCTCGCAACTGTATCATCTTTCTTCAGGAGGTTTTTCCGGAATTGCTTACCGATGTTCCCGCACAAATTCGATGCCGAACATAGTTTCAACACGATGGGGCTCCATCTCATTATGCAATTTCTGTACGTGACCATTTAGACCGGACATTTGGAAGTAGACGGATTGGGCGTGGTGGTTTCGTCGCATGACTCCCCAGATCACCTGATTCATTACCTCTTGATTTTTATTTCTGGGATTCCACGAAAGCCATTATCTACGAAACGTCAGTAGATTCTGACATGGACCTAGTGCCACGAATAGCCATCCCAGCTGTTACGACCCGCGAAACGCTCGGTACCTTTGAGAACGTTGGCCAATCCATGCGACGTAGATGTCATGCGTGCATCATTGCCAATGGGCGAAATTTCGAACGTCTCCTGTGATGCTTGTAACTGTTGTACTCTTTTTATTGTGTGTAATAAAGCGCTTAACACTGCTTTCTCTATTGTGTCCTTGCTGTGTCGTTATGTCTCTTTATCACTTGAGGGCGGACTTTCTGCCCCTGCTCTCCTATGCGATTATGATTCTTATTGATGTTCTATACCTTCCCAAGTTTGTACATGGAGTTCCGGAACACCCTGTATATATATATATATATATATATATATATATATATATATATATATATATATATATATATATATATATATATATATATATATATAAATGATATTCGGATGAAAAGTATCCAAAAATATGAAAGTGTATCTCGCAAAGTATTTTGTATATACATTTCTGATTTGCTCTAGCGCAAAGGGAATCTTTCAAAGTTTTCATGCGCCGCTCATGTGCACATGCCGACTGGCACGTGTAAGCACCACGTGTAAGCACCAGCTAGTAATTGTAGAATATTTCTGCAATAGATTTTATACCATTGGATGGTTTTGTGTGGGATTATGTCAAAAATATTATCTAACACGTCACGATCCACCACTTTTAGCACCCGAAAGCCTACATAACAGACTACAATTACTGGGATGATGAAAAGCACGCATATTTAGGCTATGCAGTTATGCATATGGAATTGAACATTATGTAATTATTCAAAAACGCCACAGAAAGATGTTCAGACCAGTGACTACCCAGCTGCTACAAAATGAGCTACATGAGTTCGGATAATAAAACTAAATCGCATTAAACAAATGGGAATACTTCACATCGCCAAAAATGAACAATTTTATTTGATGAAAAGTTCACATTTTGGCAATAAATGAGAAGTACAGACATCCCATGATCCTGGATAGGTTCCCAATATGGAATTTTACCATTGGCTAGTATGGTCCAAATACTTCGGAGTCAATCCGGCAAACGAACGCAACAGTGCGAAGTTATAAAGTATCGATCTCAAGTGAAGACGCTTCATTACGGAGCTCCTGTGAAGTAACGTCACTCATCTCCACCTCATAAAATAGAACGTTGTCAGCTTTCGAATTGCATAGCAATATGTTAGTAATCAATTATGATACTTGTTCCATGGTCGATGAGATGTGGTCAGGCTCAAGGCTCAAGGCAGGGTGGGTTTAGTGAAGTGCCCAGGAGAGGATAGTAATCCCCCCTTTAAACTTCAGGCGAAAAGGAAGATCAAGAAAAAGAAGTTCATAAGAGGAAAGTAGAAACTAAGAGGGGCTCGGGTGGAAGACAACATCATGCCGATACCCGAGACTTCATAAAGGAAAGGACTGAAGCCCAAGTGGGCATTCAGTAGAGAAGAGGAAAATGGGGTGATAGAGTTGCACCAAGAGAGGTGCAGGGCCCTGAGCAATGAGAAACCGACATATAATAAAGTAAATACAATTTCATAAGAATTTAAGTAAAGCTTGTGAAGTACGCGATAATTCCCAAAAGCTAGGGATAAGCACAGAAAAAGTTAGAAGGTTGCACCAGAAAACAGGGAGAGGAATAAAACTATGTTAGACGAATCCGCTTTTTAGGGCGGAAATAAATATCACGTACCGGTCTTCCAGGTAACGACCGAGGGCGCTTTCGCGCCTTCGTGCTACGAGGATGGTAACGATGGATACTGTCCAACGTAGGATTATTTACACTTCTCAGACCTCTGTGAAATTTGATAGACAGTTTTTTGACGTGCGCCAAGACAGGCCTAATTTGGAGGTCTTTATGCAAGATTTCTAACCGGACATAGTTCGGAAGATTTGCAAACGAACGCAAAGCGTTATTTTGAATAACTTGAAGCTTCCTAAGGTCAATCTCAGCTGCGGTACCCCAGATAGAGGAACCGTACGTCATAATTGGACGTATATAGGACTTGTATAACAATAACTTATTACGGATTGACAGGCGGCTATTTCTAGCCAATAGGGGACGAAGCTGGATGAATGAAAGCTTCAATTTCTTGCATGTTTCAGAAATGTGTAGCTTCCATGATAATTTAGAATCCAAGTACACTCCAAGGTACTTGTAAGAAGATTGCCAGGGAATAGGCTGATTATTCAGTATTAAGTTAGTATTTGGGGGATCCCTAGGGGGTGGGAAGGTAACTGCTGCACATTTGCTAACGTTAACTTTAATTCTCCACTTAGTAAGCCATTGCGTCATGTCTTGAAGATAATTTTGAAGAAGGTCATGCACATTGTGTGTCTGTTTATGATGTGCGATCAGGGCCGTGTCATCAGCATACAGGCTAAGTGAGACACCGGGGGAACGTGGAATATCATTAATGTACAGGTTGAACAATCTGGGCCCAACAAGAGAACCTTGAGGGACCCCGCTGAGAATATTCCTGGGAGAGGAGAGAAAGTTAGAGACTCGTACCACAAAGCTACGCTCTGTAAGGTACGAGTGAAGAATTTTAATTAAGTCAGGAGGAAAAGAGCGCTTGATAAGCTTGAACAACAGACCATTTATCCATACCTTATCAAACGCATTTTGGATGTCAATAAAGACTATAGAGGTACTTTCTTGTATGCTGCGAGCTTCATGAATAAGTTCAACGACTCGAAGAAGCTGATGTTCAGTAGAGTGCTTCTTTCTGAACCCATATTGTTCAGGAATCATAATGTTGTTTGAGTCGCAGAACTTATCCAAGCGCCGTAAAATCACATACTCGAAAAGCTTAGAAAGACAGGAAAGAAGAGAAATAGGTCGGTAGTTGACAGGAAGGGTTAGGTTAAGACCAGGCTTGGGAATAGGTGCCACAATGGCAACCTTCCAAGCCTTCGGAAAGTAGTTAAAGTGCAAAAGAAGAGTAAAGAGTTTAGCAAGATAGCTTTTAAGAAGATTAGGGAGATTTTTAAGCATGTTAGGAGAGAGAAGATCCTACCCAGGAGCTTTATTCTTTTTCAGTTTTTGAATACGGGGAAGCAATTCAGCATAAGTAACATCAGACATAGTTCTGGGTGTAGGTGAAGAGAGGAATTGTTCAACCTTGGGATCAGCAATCGATACCGTTCTGGTATCGATTACATCATGATGTGGTTCAAACTGACTTCTAAGACGGTCTGCAAGCAGTTCAGCCTTTTGTGTGGTAGAAATGGCCCTTCCATTAGGACCCTCAAGGGTCGGAATGTGTGCTTTGTGCCTACGATAATGTGAGGCAGCCCTCCAAATGGTGTTGTCTTTAGTCGTTAAGGACTCAACATATGTGTTCCATCGTGCATTTGAAAAAGCCTTAAGACGTGATCTCACCTGGGCACGTGAGAAATTAAGTTCACGCTTAAGGCTGGGGTCTCTGCTGGCCTGCCATGCTCTGCGAAGCCTGTTTCTTTCTTTGATCATCTCCCGGATGTCCTGGGGCAATCTATAAAAATCCACTTTAGTTTCCTTGGGCCGAGAGGACGCTGAGTAGGCATTACGAAGCATAGCTTCAAATTGATCTATCTCCTCGTCCAGTTGGTCCGTGGAATTTGCAACAGGAGGGGGGGGGAGTTTCATTTGCAAGAATTTCTTTATATTTCCTCCAGTCAGTTTTTAACTTAGCATTTTTCCTTAGATCAAAGTTGTTGAGCTCTATAGTATAGATAATTGGGAGATGATCTGATGCAAGTTCGTTAAAAGCCTCCATGCAATAAGTATAAGGAATGTTGCTGGTGATGGCAAAATCAATAACATTATTTATATGGGTGGGTTCACCTGGAGCAACAATCTCATAGTTGTGCTCGTCGGCCCAGCGCTTAAGCTTGGAACCTCGAACATCAACTCGAGGACATCCCCAGGCTTGGCTTTTAGCGTTAAAATCACCAGCAACTATTACATGGGGCGAAATTTTGAATAGGGTATTAAGATCTGCAATGACAGGGCCAGCTTTTGCATTAGGGTGAAAGTAGACAGACGCAATGGTCAGGAGAGGATTGTTGTTGAGGTTTAACTGCACTATAGTTGCTTCACCAGCTTGAAGAGGAGGAGTAGGAAGACGATTATGATCAATTTTCTGACTGATATAAATAGCAGTACCTCCCGCAGGGCGATTGCTAATATGATTCCTGTCATCATTGTATAAATCATAATTAGCAATTTTACAATTTTTCCCTGGACTGAAGTGGGTCTCTTGGACCAAGAACAGATCTAAGTTATTATATATACAAAAATCCCTAGCTTCCTGGATTTTACCTTTAAGTCCATTGGCATTCCAGATGCCAATGGTAAGATCCTTCAAGATTCTTAAGGGCACAACCATGGCCAAAAGAGGGGGGCTAACCTTGACTAATGAGAGCAAAGACGCTCTCATATATTATATTAACCCTATCTATCTCGGTAGGAGCAGACCGCATAGCTGGTAGAGCATTTTTAAATGCTCTGCTAGTAACCTCCATCCCATATCTATCCTCAAATCTAAATAGATAACTAAGAAAGTCATCTGCAGCTTGATTATTATCGTTGGCTCCTTGGGGTGCTGCTAATTTAGGGGTGGCATTAACTGCCTTTTTGGGGATCTCACTATGTCCTTCTGTGACAGAAGCGTAAGACCTCTGAGGGTTCACAAGCTTTTTTGTGAAGGTAGAGTTTATGGGAGGGGAAGCTTTAAGCTTCGGGAACCTCGGGCAGTTTCGGTAAGAAGCAGGATGACTTCCTCCACAATTGATGCATGTACAGGGATCTTCATAAACCTTTGTACAGTCTTTTGAAAGATGGGGTTTCGCACACTTTACACAATTTGGGGGTAGATGGCAAGCATTGCTAGTGTGGAAAAAAGATTGACATCGGTAGCATTGTGCTACCTGTTTGGGTCCCCTGTATTTTTCAACTTTTATGATGATACTAAAAAGATTTGTTAACTTATATATTTGCTCGTTAACTGGAGTTTTTGAAATTTGCACGTAAAACAACGGCATATTTACTCTGTTAGTTTTGGGGCCTCTAGCCAACTGAGTAACACTTATGGTTTTAAGACCCATACACTCTAATTCTCGAGCAATAGCCGTCGTTTCCGTGCAAATTGGAAGTCCTCTAATAACGACCTTGAAGGGTTTCTGGTCATCCAGAAGGTATGATTTAAACTCTACCTTGTTAAGCAGAAGGAATCTTTGAATCTTGAGATATTCATCTCGAATATTTACATGGACTTTCAGAAAGTCACCTGAACCTGTAAGTTTACTACTTAAGTTAGGAACTATCTTTTTAAGGTCCGCAATTAAGTGCGACCAGTTAGTAGCAACTGCTATGAAGAAGGGAGGTGGGCGACGTTCCTTTTTAGGAGTTTCTTCAGTGTTTTCGTCATTTTCATCAGCTTCTGGAGCTGGAAATTTAGTTTTAGAGCTATTTGCAGTTTGGGGAATGGGATTATCTATTAAAGTTGCTGATTTTAGGCTGGCAGTGTGCCTTTTTTGTGGCTTCTGAAAGCCATCTTCATCATTTCCTCTGGGGTGCTTTTTTGAGCTAACAACATTATTTACAACATTATTTACATTTTTACAACTAACAACATTATTTACAATATTTACATCATTAACAGAAAGTTCGCTGATATCAGGCATTTTGGAGGCAGGTATCTTGTTAGGAGGGCAAGTAGGCAAAGAATAACTGCCGGAGGAAAGCCTCCGACAGGACTCACCATATCTTGGCAGATTGTGGTCCATGATGATTTTCGAGAGTACCATCTCACACTTGTCGATGATCTCTTGAAGTTTTTCCTTTTCCGTGTTGTTCTCAGCTTTCCTCCAGAGAAAGGTTTTTTCATTTATCACGTCCCTAAGTCTGGCAGCTTCAGTCTTGGGATCGGCATTGACAGGAATTTTGGCATGGTAGTCTGCCTCTTCAATTGACCAATCGGTCATTTCAATGCTTTCATCTGTGTTTGACATCATAAGGTTTGTATCTTCTCCAGAAACAGGATCCGGTGGTTTTACGATGTCGGGCGGAGGTAACTCATGGACCGTCACGTTAGAGCGTACAGTTCTCATACTTTAGTCAGAGCAGCGAAAAACACAACCTCACAGCTCGGCGTCAAGTTTGCGAATTTTGGTTAATATCGATGTGGTCAGGCATGTAGGAGTTGGTGCATACCTCGTCTGATAAAAGGGGGCGTAGCCAAGGCAAGAAAGCTCGAGTCAATAGAAACAGCGAGATCAGAAAAGTTACGTTTAAATATCGATGTACATCTTTAGGCTAATACAGAGGTAGGTGCTTAGAAAAGTTTCCTTGAAGCGAAGAAGCGCCGAAGTATACACACAAATGAAGTTGAACTCTCGAAAAAAGGAGTGCTTTTAGAGCTATGAGCAAAAGTGTGTGAACTGAGAGCCAATGGCGGGGTGTGGATCATACAATGGAGTTGTACCCCAGCGATTCTTTACAACCGACATTTATAACCGACAGCCCCATAACCTTCCTGCTGCTTATGCCCGCAAATAAGAAGGTATTTACTGTTACAACACATCCTCTGGAATCGTGGATGTGCGGTCAGGATACAATAATTAATCCAAATGTCTGGATAATTGAAGGTCTTTTTACACGACAGTCATTTGGGACAGCAAACCGTTCGTAAAGCAGTTGTCTCAACATTTGGCACAGCATTTCAAGCAACAAAGCCTTTCTTAAAGCACGTAGCGCAGCAAATAGGGGTGTTTTCTCCCCTGAAAATTTCTGCAGGGTTTCCACAACTTTTATTTGCGGAGAGCCACAGTCAAACCTGCATCTCTACTTTGGCATGCGAATGACTTTTTCTCCCGAAAGAAATTCGCCGAGTTTCCATAACAAACACCGTTACTCTCGGAAACTATGTATATATATTTGTGTTTACTGTTTTTGTGCGATAGTGATTAGCAAATGCGCATATAAAAAAAAATCGGGGAGGAGGTGAGAAGGCGGGAGTCACACGAGCTGACCAAACAACGCAAATTTGTATATGCAAAGTATCCAAAATAATCAAAAAAGCCCATTTTCTTTAGGATTTGGGGGGTGGGGGGGGGCAGACGCTTCAGTACCCCCTGGATACGCTTTTGACGACTAGTTACCTTTTTATTCATGTTTGTTATTCGCTTGGCAAAATTTCGCCACAGTGTTTAGAATCTATTTCTCAGGATCTATTATAGATATAGCTTAGATGATAATCGATATACATTCAATATCAACTTCCAGAGGAGGTAGGAGGGTTTACTTTTCACTTTCATATTTTTCAAAATTTAAAAAATTTCTTGAAACATCTATTTCTCAAGATTGGATACAGATAGACTTAGATGATGAGTAATAAAAATTCAGCATCATAGTTTAGTATTTGCTCGCTAAGTTTTTCCGGAGTTGTCGCTTTCCCTAATAGCATATTTTTTTCACAGTGACGTAAGATTTACGTCACACTGTGACTTTGGGACGTCACAGGACGTCGCAGTACGTCTCGGCAACGTCATATTGAGATCACGGCGAAGCCATTTTGGTCATTTTCATGGTCATTTGTGACAACGCATATTAACTTGTTTGTGACGTCACATTGTAATTGCCATTGTAATGCCGTCACATTGTTACGTGTTAATTAAATTGTGGAAACGTCACAGAATATCGTCACAATGAAGTTGCAAAGTTACTAATACGTAACGTCGCATAGAAGTCATAAATATAATGTCACATTGTGACCCAGGTGTCACGTGACTACAACGTCACTTTCACACATGTGACAATCTTTGCTGTGAGGGTTCTGATTCCAAAATTTACACTTTCCTTGCAACATCCATTTTTCATGATCGGCCTAAAATTGAGCTTAGACAACATCTGATATGGGTGCAACATCAAATTCCAGAGGGTTTAAGGATTCACTAAGTATGTCCACTTCCATTTTTCTCCCTTCTAGTTCAACTATTTTTCTTGAAATATATATTTCATTCTCTTTTCTTCCGACCTACCCGAAGGTGTAAATTAACTGTGTGGACAGCAGGGATATTGCGGGGCCATCGTGATGGGAGGTAGTTTGCTCTTCTTACAGGGCCCGAAAGATGGTTTTGTGACGTCACCCTAATGATCCACGTCGGCTATGGCTGAACTCCAGCTTTTAAACTTCGCCCTTGTTCTTACGTTATTATTATTATTTTATTCTAATTGAAAAGTATTATTTTATGGCAAAATGGCTTGCACTAAATGAATATATTTATTTTTCTATAAAGAAGTAAATATATCAATTTAATTAAATAAATGCAGTGAAACTTCTTGTAAAGGACAATTAAGAAAAACTGACTTTTCCTATTCTCCAACTGATTTTTACAGATGCTTAAGTTTTTTCCAATAGCAGACCCTTTTTAAAAATATACATTTTTTCCTTCAATGTCATTACCCAATATTGAGAAGTTGTCCAATTTTGAACATTGTTCAATATTGACATTACACAATATTCACATTTCCTGGTAAATTAGGATATGCTAGATTTAATTAAAAAAAGCTTCATATTAATGGATTATTAATTTATTAAGAACATTTCGTACTTTAGCTATATACTGGAGTGCATGTTAGACAATAAAATAGAGACAATGACAATAAATTTAGACAGTAAATTTCGACAAACTCGACAATAAATTTATACAAATGACAATTATGCTCAGTTTTAGAATATTAGCATTGTTTAGAAACATCTCAGCATAAAAAATCAGCAGAAAATCTCAACATTATTTGAATGGTAGGGACATGTACCAATTGAGTATTAAGGCCACGCCCACATTTGTCCACCTGAAATTTCAGCATTTTGAGTTTTCTTGGAAGATTGAAATGATGTTTACTTGCAATAAATATGCAAAAGCGGGGAGGGGTAAATGTTTTAGTTTTATTCCTAATTATTGTATCCGCAGGTGCTAAAATAACCAAGAAAAATTCAGTGTGTATTTCATATTGGCAGTAGTTGTACCCTTTCAAATCAATTTTATTTTATTTTACTTATAGGCCAGAGGTCATAGCTGAGTTTTTTGACTGTAGCCATTTGGATAGCTTTTGAATAGAACCGAAAAGTTAAGATTATTCCATCTCCTTCATCGAGTTACTTTCCCTGCAAAACATGGTAATGTATAGGGACAGTATTGGAATCATGCCGAAAATCGCAACTAGAGTTTTCGACGGATCTACACGTTTCGAGAACTCTAGAATACGAAAAAACTATTTTTAGCGTGACGTCTATGTGTGTCTGTCTGTGTGTCTGTGTGTGTGTCTGTGTGTCTGTTTGTCTGTCTGTCTGTCTGTCTGTCTGTGCAGATTTTGTATCCACTCTAACTAAAAAACTAACGGAGCGAATTTCATAAAATTTGATAGGTAAGTCACTTGCGGGCGATTCTGGTGCTGATTAGTTTTTAGTACGATTCGGGATAAAAGAATACGCCTATTTTGCGAAATGGCCCGCTAGAGTAGATAAAAAGCTTTATCTACTCTAGCTATGGCTAGAGTAGATAAAGCTTTTATCTACTCTAGCTGAAAACGAATGGACCGAATTTCACAAAATTCGGTAGATAAGTCACTTGTAGATCACCCTGGTGCTGATTAGATTTTGATACGATTCGAAAAAAGTAACATGCCTTTTTTTGCAAAATGACCAGCAGAAATCGCCAAAATCTAAAATAAAAAACTACGTATGCTCAAATATATCCATTAAATGCATGTTTAATACCTAATTTTTAACCGAAAAA
The DNA here is from genome assembly GCA_951213105.1 of Amaurobius ferox. Taxonomy (NCBI): domain Eukaryota; kingdom Metazoa; phylum Arthropoda; class Arachnida; order Araneae; family Amaurobiidae; genus Amaurobius; species Amaurobius ferox. The sequence continues at coordinate 23,102,624 of OX578147.1, forward strand.
AGAATAAGATCAACCCCATTATACTAGAAATAGCCGTTCTCGAGATATTTTAGTTGTTCCTTATTTTCTCTACTCCGCCTTTGAAAATAAGTCCAGTTACCAAATGAGAAAGAAAATTGAATTAAAAGTGAATTAAATTTAATTAAAATAAAGAGAACGTGGACATAAATAAGTCTTCAGGGAAAGTCATGTGCTGCCCACATCAGATTTTTTTCCATCTAAAGAGCATTTCATAACTGATTGTAAAAGTCATTTGACAGCTTAGTTTGAAAATTGCAGCCTTCCTCCAGAGTCGCCCATACAAATTGTGGGTTATAACAAAAATAATGAAAATATTTGATGGTCTGTTGTATGAGTAAAGGCTGAAAAATTAAATGAAATAAAAAAATAAGTTTTTCTACAATGAAATGTACATAGATAAAATAAAACCGCAATTGAACAGAAAACCCTTTTCGAGTTTTTTGTCACTTTTTTTAATATTATTGATAAATTTGTAATTTGTATATACATATATCCCCTCTAAGAATTGTAAAGTAGCCTTGTACTTTAATTTGTCATAGGTGAGAGTTACTGCAATCCATCTCCCCCATCAAGGGAAGTCGGAAATATTAAAAGTAAAATATTTTTGTGCATCAACTGCATCTACCAGTATTATTTTAAAATTATGTATTTTATAATAGAATGTTTAGCAAATTAGTATGAATGCCTTCCGGAACAAATTCAAATCCAGAAAGCTGCTTTGAATAAATTGCAGTTAAATAACATATATTGAACAAATAATTAAATTTGAAAATAATTTATGAAATACAGAATTCTTGTAAATGATTGCAAATAATGTAAGCATGAAAAATTTAAATAATTTACTTCTAAATTTGGTACTTTTTAATTTTAAATAAATTAAACATTCTAAATTATAAGTCATTTTAGTCAAAATATTATAATACATACCTAAGTAGTTCTGAAAAATCTTGAATATATTTTATTATCTACAGGCATATCGAATGAGCATTTTATAACTGATTGTAAAAGTCATTTGACAGCTTAGTTTGAAAATTGCAGCCTTCGTCCAGAGCCTACCATAGAAATTGTGGGTTATAACAAAAATAATGAAAATAATTGATTGTTTGTTCTATGAGTAGTAGCTGGTATATTAAAAGAAATAAAAAAGTAAGTTTTTCTACAATCAAATGCACATAGATAAAATAAAACCGCAATAGATGAGTAAAACCTTTTTCGTGTTTTTTGTCATTTTCATTAATATTATTGATAAATTTGTAAGTAATTTCTATATACATATATCCCCTCAAAGAATTGTAAATAAGATTTGTACTTTAATTTTTCATAGGCAAGAGTTACGGTAACCGTGGTTCTTATAAGAAATTAAACAAGATGAAAATGCGGACAATTATGCTCAGTTTTAGAATATTAGCATTGTTTAAAAATATCTCAGCACAAAAAATCAGCAGAAAATCTCGACATTTAATTTTGAATAGTCGGGACATGTATCAATTGCGTATTAAGGCCACGCCCACATTTGACCACGTCAAATTTAAGCATAATGAGTTTTCCTGGAAGTTTGAAATAACGTTTATTTTCAATAAATATGAAAAAGAGGGCAAGGGGGCAAATTTTTTTGGTTTTGTTTCTAATTATTGTATCCGCAGGTGCTAAAATAACCAAGAAAAATGAGGTGTGGATTTCATATTGGCAGTATTTGTACCATTTAAAATCTAAATATAATTTTATTTTATTTATAGGCCAAAGGTCGTAGGTGAGTTTTTTAACTGCAGCCATTTGGTTAGCTTTTGAATAGAACCAAAAAGTCAAGATTATTCCATCTCCCTCACCGAGAGCGATAATCCGAAAAATTAAAGGTGAAATATTTTTGCGCATTAAATGCATGTACCGATATTATTTTAAAATTATATTTTATATAAAATATTATTTAGTTAATTCGTACGTGAAAGCTCATTAAAAGTATTGTACCCCAAGGTTCTATCCTGGGCCCGACACTCTTTAACATATACCTGAATGACATCCCCAGGACTCCAAACACAGAGCTGGCACTCTATGCAGACGACAGTGCGATACTTGCAAAATGTCTCAGTGATACTTGCCCTGTGTCTCAGTAATGCACAGACAGCTACAACAACACTTAGGCATACTCCAAACATGGCTGGAAAAATGGCGAATAAAATTAAACCCCAATAAATGTCATTGGATTTATTTCTCGAGGAAACACAAACCACCGCCGCCACTGTACATAAACAATCATGCCTTACACGCGGAAAAATCTACTAAATACCTAGGTGTAACGATAGATTCCCACCTAACCTGGAAACAGCAAGTAACGAACTTAATCAAAAAAGCGTATATAGCTACAGGAGCCTTATACCCAATGATAGGAAACGGAAATCTCAGTCATCAAAACAAACTGCTAATTTATAAATCGGTCATCCGCCCGGGAATGCTGTATGCAGAACCCGAATGAGGATATGCCTGTAAAACTACAATAGACCTCCTAGAGACAAAACAAAACAAAATTCTACGGATTATTAGGAAAGCTCCCAGGTACTTAAGAATCTCGTAATTAGGAATGACTTCAAAATAAAAACTGTTAGAGCCCAAATTAAAAAGCTAGCGCTTAAATTTTACAAAAATTTGCCATCCGTTTCAAATAAACTGTTATTCAATCTGCATGACTATGATCATCGCAAGGCCAAATCTCGTAAGAGACCCCGCGCTGTTCTAAATATCGATAATCGGAATTAAAAAATCCCACCTCAAACATCTGATATTAAATAACACTCGCGACTAATGTTTTATTTAAAAAAAAAAAATTCTAAACTATAAGCTGCCAAAATGCTAGATAACCCTTAGATCTGCATCAACCCCCCAAACTGCTTAAACTCTAAATGTGCAACAAACTGCCACATCAGGAGCTAGGACAAATAATAAAATATAGTAAATAAAAACCTCGAACCTCCAATTAGGGTCACAGAATTAATGTTACAGGTTGACGATAAGAACCACATATTGACAGCGGAGATTAAAGGCGCTTCGCGCCTGGTGCTCTATCCTGAACGACACTCATAGACAATCGTATGTGAAACCGGGCCAGTTGCTGGTTATCAGGAAAGCAACGTTGGGATAAATTGCAGTTTAATAACATATGTAGAACAAATAATTAAATTTAAAATATTATATCCGTATTCAATTTTATAAGCTTAAATCTTTATATTTGAAAATAATTTTTGAAATACAGAATTCTTGTAAATGATTGCAAATAATGTACTTCTAAATTTGGTACATTTTAATATTAAATAATTTAAACATTTTAAATTATAAGTCATTTCAGACAAAATGTTATAATACGTACCTAAGTAGTTCTGAAAAATCTTGAATATTTTTTGCTATTTCCATCTAATGAGCATTTTATAACTGATTGTAAAAGTCATTTGACAGCTTAGTTAGTTTGAAAATTGCAGCCTTTCTCCGGAGCCGCCCATACAGATTGTGGGTTATAACAAAAATAATGAAAATAATTGATTGTTTGTTGTATGAGTAATAGCTGGTATATTAAAAGAAATAAAAAATAAATTTTTCTACAATCAAATACACACACATAAAATAAAACTACAATAGAATAGTAAAAAACCTTTTCCAAGTTATTTGTCACTTTTTTTAATATTTTTGATAAATTTTTAAGTAATTTGTATATAAATATATCCCCTCCAAGAATTGTAAAGACTTGTACTTCAATTTTTCATAGGCAAGATTTACGGCAACCGTGGCCCTTATGAGAAATTAAACAAGATGAAAATGCTGACAATTATACTCAGTTTTGGATTATTAGCATTGTTTAGAAATATTTCAGCATGAAAAATCAGCAGAAAATCTCTACATTTAATTTTGAATAAGCGGAACATGTACCAATTGCGTATTAAGGCCACGCCCACATTTGGCCACGTCAAACTTGAGCAATTTGAGTTTTCTTGAAAGTTTGAAATAATGTTTACTTGCAATAAAAATGAAGAAGAAGGAAGGGGGCAAATTTTTTGGTTTTGTTCCTAATTATTATATCCTCAGTTGCTAAAATAACCATGAAACGTGCGGTGTGGATTTCTTATTGGCAATAGTTATACCATTTCAAATCTAAATTTAATTTTATTTTATTTATAAGCCAAAGGTCATAGGTGAGTTTTATGACCGTAGCCATTTGAATAGCTTTTGAATAGAACCAAAAGTTAAGATTATTCCATCTCCCTCACCGAGAGTTAAAATCCGAAAAATTAAAATGGAAACATTTTTGGCATTAAATGTATGCACCGATATTATTTTAAAATTATATTTTATATAATAAATTGTTTAGTTAATTAATATGTGAAACTGGTTAAAGCACCTAGAATCGGGAAAACTGCATTGAATATATCGCAGTTAAATAACGTTTGTAGAGCAAATAGAATATATCGCAGTTAAATAACGTTTGTAGAGCAAATAATTAAATTTTATAAACTTAAATCTTTATATTTGAAAATAATTTTTGAAATACAGAATTCTTGTGAATGATTGCAAATAATGTAAACACGAAAAATTAAAATAATGTACTTTTAAATTTGATACTTTTTAATGTTAAATAATTTAAACATTTTAAATTATAAGTTATTTTAGCCAAAATGTTTTAATACATAACTAAGTAGTTCAGAAAAATCTTGAATATTTTTGTTATTTCCATCTAATGAGCATTTCATAACTGATTGTAAAAGTCATTTGACAGCTTAATTTGAAAATTGCAGCCTTCCTCCAGAGCCGCCCATACAAAATGTGGGTTACATACAAAGAACCACATTGGCGGATCCCGTATATGGTTTAGAAATGGGAGGTCTAACATTTTTTTAATCTCTTACATAAGTACAATATAATTATATATAGGTACAATTTAGGAAAAGACCGTAATCTAGTGCATACGATTTCTTTTGAGGATAAAGTCCCATAGCCCCCTGGATCATCTAGTGGGAACAGCTTCCCGGTCTCGCCTTTATATTTTGTTTCCCCCAGTTTTTGAGAATTTTTCATGTTCCCCTCTCAAAAAGAAAAAAAATGGGTGACAGAGCCCTCTTTAACAAATGATGGCCCACTTCTTTTTTTTTCTTCGATCCAGCCCGTCCGACCTACCCAATGGACTGCCTGGAAGTGCCGCACTATTTAGACCGGAACCCAGTGGGGGAAGCATCCAGAGGGACCGTATCGTCCTTCCCCTACCACCAACCTCTCGGAACGACTTACGGATCCACATGTTTAACGTGATCGTACTCCACGCGAACACGGCGACAGTTTGGGCACAGGTGGGAATCGAATCCGGGTCTCCCGAGTGCAATCCCAGCGCGCTAGCCACTGGACTGTTGATCCCCCACTGGAGTGGTGTCCATCCTCCTATGGGTAAACTTGTTTCTTTCTTGCCTAATTTTTTTTTAATTTATCATTAGCTGCTGTGGATCCGATCATATAAATCCTGGGCCCCTTCCCCTACAAACGGTCAGTGGCCGATCCAGTAGTACCTTCTTGGAAGGGGAGGGCTAAGATTTAAAAAGCTTCTTTTAGCATATAGATCTAAATGTACAGGACCTACTTATTTTTTTAGAGAAATCCCTTGCCCATTTCTTAAAACCGTATTTTAGTAATCATAGTTTTTCCATCAGCTCTACTGAATTATTATTGCCAAAAAACTTCATAGTCACCAATGTAAATACCCCACTATCGACGCAATCACTTCTGCTTTGATATTATTGCGGAGACAAATTACTTTGCCTTCCGTGACGCTGTTTTCTTGCAAACTTCTGGCGCCCTTATGGGTAGCCCTTTATCTGGTATTTTGGCTGAGGCCGTTTTGCAGGAACTAGAGAATGAGATTTTGCCTTCTTTAACAATTAAACCTATTCTTTGGTGCCGTTACGTGGATGATGTTTTTACAATCTTGGATCGTGATTTAAATGATCTTCACCTTTTGGATAAAGTTAATTAGTTAATTATTTTTATCCTTCCATTAATTTTACTGTTGAGCATGAATCTAACTGTTCCTTGCCTTTCCTTGATGTACTGGTCACCCGTTCTGATTTTGGTTTTCATACTTTCGTTTTCCGTAAATCCACTTTTACTAACTCCTGTATCCTCTAAAAAAGCTTCTTTTAACACGTATTTTAATCGCTCATTTAATGTCTGCTCTTCTATCCCCGCTTTTAACTGATGGAATTAATTTTATTTTTAAACTTGGCCAAGAGGCTGCTTATTATTTTGAGTTTATTTATAAGATCCTCGCCCACGTTCGCCTTCAATTTACTCAATTTGATACTAAACTTGTTGCTATTAAAAATCGTTTAGTCCATAAATCTAGTGTTCCTTACAATCCTAGGATTTTCCGTCCTTTTATTAATTTCTGTCCTGAATTTGGTTTCAAACCCGCTCACTCTAATATTACCACTTTATTTAATCGTATTCGATCCGTTAAATTTGGGAATTTTGATGACTTTAAAAGAGATTTGATATAACCTTGAGTCCCCATTTACTATAAACAAATCCGATGTCAAAAGGGCGAAATAAGCGTAAAGCGTCGTAGTGTCGTACAAGACAGAGCACCAGGCGCGAAGCGCCTTTAATCTCCAGTTTCAATATGTGGTTCTTATCGTCAAACTGTGACATTAATTCAGTGACCCTAATTGGAGGTTCGAGGTTTTTATTTACTACTTTTTATTATTTGTCCTAGCTCCTAGTGTGGCAGTTTGTTGCACATTTAGAGTTTAAGCAGTTTGGGAGGTTGATGCAGATCTAAGGGTTACCTAGCGTTTTGGTAGTTTAGAATTTAGAATATTTTTTTTTTTTTTATAAAATAATAGTCGCGAGTTTTATTTAAAAATCAGATGTTTGAGGTGGGATCTTTTAATTCCGATTATCGATGTTTAGAACAGCGAGGGGTCTCTTACGAGATTTGGCCTTGCGATGATCATAGTCATGCAGATTGAATAACAGTTCGTTTGGAACGGATGGCAAATTTCTGTAAAATTTAAGGGCTAGCTTTTTAATTTGGGCTCTAACAGTTTTTATTTTGAAGTCATTCCTAATTACCGAGTTTCTTAAGTACCTGGGAGCTTTCCTGATAATCCGTAGGATTTTGTTTTGTTTTGTCTCTAGGAGGTATATTGTAGTTTTACAGGCATATCCCCATACGGGTGCTGCATACAGCATTCCCGGGCGGATGACCGATTTATAAATTAGGAGTTTATTTTGATAACTTAGATTCCCGTTTCCTATCATTGGGTATAAGGCTCCTGTGGCCATATACGCTTTTTTGATTAAGTTCGTTACGTGCTGTTTCCAGGTTAGGTGGGAATCTATCGTTACACCTAGGTATTTAGTAGATTTTTCCGCTTTTAGGGCATGGTTGTTTATGTACAGAGGGGGCGGAGGTTTACGTTTTCTAGAGAAATAAATTCAATGACATTTATTGGGGTTTAATTTTATTCGCCATTTTTCCAGCCAAGTTTGGAGTATGTCTAAGTGTTGTTGTAGCTGTCTGTGCGGGGAGGGGAATAAGCGTAAATAGAAGAAAGAGGGGTTTATATACTCAAGATCAGGATTAAGAGGTCACCTGAGAAAGCCAATCAGAAAGTAGAATGAAGGACAGTCCAGCCAATCTGAAACGAGGAGTAACACAACAAGATTAGTCTGCGCTAAAACACAACATGAAAATTCCAACCAGACGAGTCCGAACACATCTGAACAGTAATAAAAGAGAGCCAACCGGACGAAAAATAACTCCAAATGGCACATAGGAGCCTCAAAGGTTAAGAACAGAAACAGAGTGGGTGTAAGAATATACAGGGTACTCCACCAGACCGCGGACGAAAATGGAATACTGGACAAGTCATTAACTAAATTACTAGAATTTTTCGGGGTATGGAAGTCTTCAAAGAAATTAAAATCATAGATCGACGTGTATTTTTGAATGATCCTTACTGAAGAATAGATAAACGTACTTCTGCAGATCCAATTGTGTCCTAATCCGAGGACAGCATCTGGACTGGGAAAGGGTATATTTTTAGCAGGTATTTTTTTAGCAGCCACGTTTAACGATAGACAGATGCCGGATGTTCGTCATTATTAAGGAGTCTTTCATTAAAAAAATATTTAAAACCTTTAATTTTTTTCTCTCTTTTACGACTTCAAAAACTTTTATTGTGTCTTTCTCTTTTTAAGGAATATTACGTCCGCGTTGCATGCTTGCGTATAAAAAATGGAGCGTGGATTTAGTTCAGAACATGTTGTTTGGAAATTGAGTGGTGTTATCTTTTTAATTTAAACACCAGGCGCTTAGTTAGACCCCGGGAAAGGTCAGCCAGATACACTGTACATCACCTTATTTGTGTATGGGGTCCATTTTACTCATTGGAAATGTTTTTGTACGAGGGTCGTATAAAAATTTAAATTTTGTATTTCTTTAAATTTAATTCCCTTGAAAATTTTAATCGATTTCATAAAACTCTGTACCTTTCTTTACGTAAATTTGTATTTTATTATATATGAAAGATCAAAATGCAAATAATAAAATCCGAGGTCAATGTTTTTGGGATACCCTGTATATAGGAAAAGTATTGTAACAGGTATTCGAAATCGAGTTTTTCTTTTATATTTACATATTTAAAACATGATTTAACTATTTTCCGGGATGCGGTTGTTTCTATATATGTGTGTGTAGTGTGCATAAACTGTGCAATTGATTTTCGTAAAAATTAAAAAAAAATCTGATGTGGGCAACACATGACTTTCCTTATATAATGCAATGAATTTAATACTTTTACAGTTTAAATAATGTTGTTCTTATAGTAGATACTTGTATTCTTTCCAAGATATTGAATTTTCTTCAATTAGTCGTCATTTTCATTGATTTAGCGCCATTTTTATCAACTTGGCAAGATTTTCGTTAATTTGGCAACAATCAAAAATGTCGCCAAGTTGCCACATTCCGCCAAATTCGTCAGCAAAATCTCGCCAAGCGTTATGGACGAAGAAATAAGTTATTCTTACAGCAGATAAATGACTATTGGCGTTCAAATGCAAAAGTATTACTCAAAGTATATTTTTTCATGAATAGAACGAGCTAGATCCACGAGAATGATTGGTAAAAGTATTACTCAAAGTATCTTTTTTCATGAATGGAAAGAGCTAGATCCACGAGAATGATGTCCCCCAATTTATCGCATGGTATTACATATGAAAAGTGGACATGTTTCTCAATAGGAAATACTTTTTTTTATTTTATATAGCATTTTGATAATTCTTTTGAAAAATGTGCAATATCTCGAGAATGGTTCATGTTAGTGTTCTGAAATTTATGTCAATCGTTTTCTAATGAAAAATTACATAAGAAATGTCTATTTGCGCAACGTTATTAGCGGTTTTGATTTTTTGACGATTTTTTCAAAATTTCACTCGAAAATTTGGGGGATTCTGAACATTCGGTTGCGTATAAAAACAATAGGCTTCCAGTGTTTACGGATTGTGATTTTTGTACCAAATTTCATTTCAATCGGTCCATTCGTTCGTCAGTTATCGTCTCCAAAGACTTATTGACACACACACACACACATACTTTCACATACACACACACACACACAGACAGACAGACATCACTTCAAAAATGTTTGATTCGTGATCAGGAGTGCTTGAAACGGGCTCTTCCGTCGAAAACTCGAATTCGAATTTTCGACCCTGCCACAATACTTTCCTTATACATTATGTATATAAGGAAAGTAAAAATAACTGTAGTTTGGCTCAACTCGACTTTGTTATACCAGAATCCATTTATTAGTAACTTATTATTTTTCTTTCAAATTTTACAAAAAATGTTTCTGAAAAATTGGTATTATTAGTCTAAATGATTACAATTATTGAGTGTTACCCTTCATTTTAAAGAGCGTGGCAAAATCTTTCGATTGATACCATGCTTGACAATGTACCCCCGTCGACCTTTCTTTCTAGAGGGGAGGGGGGGGGGCGCAATGACGTCACGAACAAAAAATTTTTCGCGGTTACTTTTCACAACCATGGTTGAAACTATTACGTCTCGTGATCCTTGATTCATAAATAAACGCTTTCATGCATGCGTATGTCAAATTTTATCCTTTATTGTCTTGTTAAGAAATACAAAATTTCAAATGAAGTTCGAAGTTTTCGCATGAATTTAAAAAATATATATATCTATTTCTAGATATTTCGGTAACAAAGCTGGATATGAAGTTTCGTAAAAATTCATTAATATTTGTGACTGCTACGATGAACACAAGAAATCGACCACAGACATACAAGCAGACAGACGTACAGACATACGTGAAACACCATTAAAATAGTCAAAACGTGTTCAGGTGGTCTTAAAACATATATTGCCATTAAAATCTCGAATCCAAAAATTTTCGTTAAAACAATATTTCCTCTGCACTGTATTACGTAGTATGATAAAGTAAAAATAGATACTATTATTTTTCACATCATGGCACGAAAAATCTCAATTAAAATAAAAGTTAAAATATGAACATCTACACTGGCGGAAAATAAAATCCCAATACCAAGAAGAAATTAGTTTAGATAAATGAAATTTAAGCAAAGCAATTGTGTAGGTAACATATTTATTTGATTAAAGTTTCAAGGTCACAGGTTAAAGTTTGCGCGAGAAAAACCATTTCAAATGTGAAATGGTGGTACATTAATAACCGCTGTAGTAGCCCCGATTTTGAATGCAAGCATGCAAACGTGCATGCATTGTGTCGTAAAGGTACCGCATGTCATTTTGTGGGATGGAGTTCCATGCCTGTTGCACTTGATCAGTCAAACCAGCAACGGTTAATGTTGGTTGTGGATGCCCTGGATTTGCCTTCCAATGTCCCATACTTCCTCAATGAGAGAAAAATCTGGTGATTTCGCAGGCCAAGGTAACATGCCGACACTCTGTAGAGCACGTTGTGTGACAGTAGCGGTACGAGGACGAGCGTTATCTTGTTGAAAAGTACTCTCTTAAATACTGCTCATGAATGGCAGCACAGCCGGTTCAATCACTAGTCTGATGTACAAATTTGCTGTCAAGGTGCTTGGAATAACGACGAGAGTGCTCCTATGCTGTCATAAGAAATGGCTCCCCAGACCATAACTACTGGTGTAGGTGCAGTGTGTCCACGCCGCAGACAGCTTGGTTTCAAGCGCTCACCTGGCCTCATTCTTACCATTATACGACCATCACTGGCACCAAGACCGAAACGGCTCTCATCTGAGAATACAACAGATCTGCACTCCGCCCTCCAATGAGCCCTAGCTTGACACCACTGACGTCGCAGATGACAGTGATTCGGAGTTAGTAGAATGAACTCTACAGGCCGTCTGGCTCGGAACTGTCCCTTAAGAAATCGATTTCTTACAGTTCGCTGTGTAACTCTGGGGCCAACAGAAGCTCTAATTGCTGCTGCAGATGCAGTACGATCCGCCACAGCCATGCGGCGAATACGGTTGACTTCCCTCTCAGTAGTGGCCAGGGTGCTGCCGGACCCCGGTCTTAACAGTGTATTCCCGTGACCACTGCTGCCAATAATCATGCACAGTGGATGCATCCCTGCCAAGTCTTTCTGCAATATCGCGGAAAGAAAATCCACCTTCTCGAAGCCCTATTATACGGCCTCGTTCAAACTCACTAAGCTGCTGATACTGCCTTCTTCGTCTTCTTAAAGGCATTCTTGACTCAAACCTAGCTCACAACGTCCAATCCGGACGATAAATAACGCTCACGAAATATCATCGCGTATTTAGAGCAAACGTGATTTGCATGATCATAGTGGCGCTACTAACGCCATTCTTATTCGTCTATCGCGAAATTTGAATAGGCTTCATCTTTCATAAGTGCAAAATTTGGTTTATCTAGCACAACTCCTTCTTGGTGTTGGGATTTTTTTTTCCGCCAGTGTATATCTAGCTAATGATTGTTTTCTGTCAAATTTTTCAAGAGACATACATTCTATGCAATTAACTCCGATAAGCTGGATAGACCGTTTTAACGAAATTTCCCGTTCATTAAAATCGTCACGATTTTACGTCAATTTTCTTTGATTTCACGTCAATAAAAAACAACAAATTACCAAGTAATAATGACATAATTGAAAAACTGGATTTTTGGTGTAATTTTTTAAAAACTCCAGTTTTATATGAAAACGGGTATATGGATTAACGCAAATAATCTAAATAACAAACGAGAAAGATACAGAAATTAATATGTAAGGAAATCCATGTGCTGCTCATATAATTTCTTTTTTTTTACTTTCCTTATATACATAATGTATAAGGAAAGTATTGTGACCAAAAATTCGAATTCGAGTTTTCGACGGGAGAGCACGTTTCAAGCATCCTTGATCACGAATCGAACATTTTTGAAGTGATGTCTGAAGGTGTGTGTGTGTAGACGATATCTCGCGAAAGAGTGGAGCGATTCGAATGAAATTTGGTACAAAAATCACAATCCGTGAATACTGGAAGCCTATTGTTTTAAAACACAATCAAATGTTTAGAACCCCCTAAATTTTTGCGTGAAATTTTGAAAAAATCATCAGAAAATCAAAACCTTTGATAGAGTTACGCAAATAGACATTTCTTATGTAATTTTTTCTTAAAAAACGATTGACATAAATTTTAGAACGCTAGCATGAACCGTTTTTGAGATATTGCACATTTTTCAAATAAATTTATCAAAAAGTCCCATAAATTAAAGAAACATATTAACTGTTAAGAAACATGTTCACTTTTCATATGTAATATCATGCGATAAATTGGGTGACATCATTCTCGTGGATCTAACTCGTTCAATTCATAAGAAAAGATACTTTGAGTAATACTTTTGTATTTGATCGCCAATAGTCATTTATCCGCTGTAAGAATAACTTATTTCTCCGTCCATAACGCTTGGCGAGATTTTGACGACGAATTTAGAGGAATGTCGGCAACTTGGCGACATTTTTAAATGTTGCCAATTTAACGAAAATTTCGCAAATGGATAAAATCGACGCTAAATCAATGAAAATGACGATTAATTGAAGAAAATTCAATATCTTTTAAAGAATATAAGTATCTACTATAAGAATAACATTTTTTTAAACTGTAAAAGCAGTAAATTCATTGCATTATATAAGGAAAGCCATGTGCTGCCCACATCAGATTTTTTTTTTATCTTTTCATCAGAGAAATCGTATCAAAACATTTACACTACTTCGATATTCGGTTACCTTACTCCTCTCTGGTAGGTCGGACTGTCTGGGTCTCAACAACAATAACAACTACTTCGATATTAGTAAAGTCTGGTATTTTGTACTTTTCATTGTCTTTCGGTAGAGTAAAATTTAATATATAAAATTATTATTTATTGAAAGTGATTGACAATTTTTATTTTAATATATCTTATACAATAAAAGAATATGTCTGACTGTGTGTGCCTTCTGTATAAAATTCGAAGCAGTTGTTTCAGTCATTTTATGCTGAAGTACGATTTGGGATAATTTTCGCACAAATCGAGTCATTAGCTATCGAAAATATTACCACATAGTTTCCATCTTGAAATGCTTGGAAAAAACATTTTTTATAAGAATTCTTTAACTAATCCGCAGGACAATTCTTTCATATACATTTATTTATTTTTAAATGCATCGAAATCTGCACGTTTTAATTTCATTTTCTTATTTTGTCAAAATTCGTAAAAAGAAGATTAGCACAGTCCTGTAGTTTGGTAAAAATATGTGTATATAGCTTCGCATTATATAAATTCATATACGTGTATATCTTCGTATTCTATTAATTTATATATGTATATCTTTACATTCTATTAATTTATATATGTGTATATCCTCATTCTATTAATTCATATATGTATATATCTTTGCATTCTATTAATTCATCTATGTATGTATCTTTGCAATTTATTAATTCATGTATATGTATATCTTCGCATTCTATTAATTCATATATGTGTATATCTTCGCATTCTATTAATTCATATATGTGTATATTTTCGCAAACTATTAATTCATGCATGTGTATATCTTCGCATTCTATTAATTCATATATGTGTATATCATCGCATTCTATTAATTCATATACAGGGTGACCAGAAAAAAGCGCCCCAAAAGTAAAATGAAACGACAAAAAAAGGGTGAATAAATATGTTTTATTCCAATTACAGAAAAAAGATATATATTCTAAATTTATGAAATCACAAGTTCGATATGTCTGCTATCACGTGCAATGGCGTAACGGCGTTGGCGTTGTTTATTCCCAAAGTTTGAATGATTTATGTACAGTGGTTTTCGAAATATTACAGTTCCTTATTGGGGCGCTTATTTCTGGTCACCCAATATGTGTATATCTTCGCATTCTATTAATTCATGAATATGTATATCTTTGCATTATATTAATTCATATATGTGCATATCTTTGCATTCTATTAATTCATATATGTGTATATCTTCGCATTCTAGTAATTCATAAATGTGTATATCTTCGCATTCTATTAATTCATATATATGTATATCTTTGCATTATATTAATTCATATATGTGTATATTTTCGCATTCTATTAATTCATATATGCGTATATATTCACATTCTTTTAATTCATATATGTGTATATCTTCGCATTCTATTAATTCATATGTATATCTTTGCATTTTATTAATTAATGTTCAACTAAATGCATAAAATTTGAAACTTTTGATTCCGTTCTTTCTCCGGTTTGCTGGGCGTTGCTACGGGGAGAAGTGAAATATGTGCGCATGCGTCGTAAATAGTTGCGCACTACCAATCATGCGTTGAAACTAAAGAAATTGGAAATGAAAAGGGGAATTATTTTGGTTCAAAATAGGCGATGAAGAAATTGAATTGTGTTATCGGTACCTGCATTATTTATGTAACGGACGCTCATTTAGGACCCTGGTGCCGTCGTATTTTTTTCTAGTTACTTTATAAAATAGTGATGGATCCTAAATTAAATGTAATAATTACATAATTAATAAAGTAATTCATTAGAAGAGCTCAATGAAAGATATATACATATATATACGGATATACAGATTTATACAGATATATAAAGATATATACTATATATACAGATCAAATTATCACTAATGTACTAAAATTCAAACAACTTCGTTAAATGCAATATACTACACAAAATTAATAGTGTCCAGGGATTTCAATGACAACAAACAGCCATCTTCGCCAATCAACGCAGCCTTGATTCGTGAGAGCAAGATCGCGAACTGATTTTACACCAGCAACAAATGCGAGAAATATGTAGAATAGGGAATTAAGGAACTATATGTATTTGGAAGTTAAATGTTCGTTCCAAATTTCATCGGATATGTTTGGTTTTTCTTAGAGATATCGTTCCTACAGCGAGACAAAAATATTTAAAAATGATTGATCCGTATTCACGGTTACTCAAAACATATAAATCTATCGAAATATTTAACCCCATCTTAATGCTTTTTCTTTACATATTGTAGAATAAGTTAAAACCAGCTATCCATTATATTCTTTTCATGTCAAAGTGTGCAAGTCATAAAGACCATTTTAAATAAACGAACCTATGTTTTGACTCCTTACAGGAAATTAGGTCTTTATTAGGTCCCATTAACCCGTTCAAAATATCGCGGTATTCCAAATGAAACGGGATAAATTGGCCATTACTCCGCATATAACAAAGCTGTATGACTGTGTAATACTCGTAATGCGAATCCAAATGGCTAAAAGGATGGCCATATTTCTCCCATTTAATGTCTTCTGTGTCTTAGATGAGACTTTTTTAAAGGCCCTTTGGGGGGTAAAAGGAATTTACCCGTAGAAGTGTGGAATAATTTTAGGAATATTTTCTTTAAAAATTAGTA
Organism: Amaurobius ferox; assembly: GCA_951213105.1. Classification (NCBI taxonomy): domain Eukaryota; kingdom Metazoa; phylum Arthropoda; class Arachnida; order Araneae; family Amaurobiidae; genus Amaurobius; species Amaurobius ferox. Next base: position 23,118,583 of record OX578147.1, read on the forward strand.
ATATCAAGGACAAAGCGTCTTTAAAAAAACGAAAGGTCTTTTATTTAACACATCCTAAAAGGCGTACAAAATATGTTAAAAACCGCCAGAGCGCTTTCGGGCGTATATACGCCCTTCATCAGTGGCTACATGAATAATAAAAACATGGAATGTTTAATATAGAGACCAGTTTAAAGCAAATTTGCATAAAATATAAAATGGTAAATGAACTTACTAAAAATAATACAAGAAATATACACGGAAATTACAAAATAAGTTTAAACGCTTACGAATTTTAAAATATTTCAAGAAAAGAACTAATATAAATTTTAGAAAAACGTCAAGCATGATATTCCTGAGAATGACGTCACAAATAACTTTTAAGAGGTTTGAATTGCATAAAGTCGAGAATGAGTCGCTAAGCATAGCTTAAAATTTGAACAGGATTAAAATTACAAATGGATTCACGGTATATATAAATAAACAGGGATTCATAAAGAAGAATACTACGTGGATTATTACAACGAGCCAAAAGGAAAGTTTTTTTTCAAAACGGGAAGAAATTTATCATTAACCACATATTGAGCAAGAGTCATAGAAAGTGTACCAGATTTGGCACCGCGAGCATGTTCTTCTGAACGGATGCCAACAGTACGTTTTGTACTACCAATGTAAAATTTATAGTCACCAGCAGGGAAGAACAAGGGAACAACATACACCCCAAAGCCTTTAAAGTCATCAAAATTCCCAAATTTATCTGATCGAATACGATTAAATAAAGTGGTAGTATTAGAGTGAGCGGGTTTGAAACTAAATTCATGACAGGAATTAATAAAAGGACGGAAAATCCTAGGATGGTAAGGAACACTAGATTTATGGACTAAACGATCTTTAATAGCAACAAGTTTAGTATCAAATTGAGTAAATTTAAGGAGAACGTGGGCGAAGATCTTATAAATAAATTCAAAGGAATAAGCAGCCTCATGTCCAAGTTTAAAAATAAAATTAATTTCATTAATTAAAGCGGGAATAGAAGAGCAAACATTAAATGCGGGATTAAAATACTCGTTAAAAGAAGCTTTTTTAGAGGATACAGGATGGATCTGATAAAGGGCTTATGTATATATGTCCGAAAGCGCTCTGGCAATTTTTAACAAATTTTGTACGTCGTTTAGAATGTGTTAAATAAAATATCTTTCGTTTTTACTTTCCTTATATACATAATGTATAAGGAAAGTATTGTGACGGGGTCGAAAATTCGAATTCGAGTTTTCGACGGGAGAGCACGTTTCAAGCATCCCTGATCACGAATCAAGCATTTTCGAAGTGATGTCTGTGTGTGTGTGTGTGTGTGTGTGTGTGAAAGTATGTGTGTGTGTGTGTGTGTGTGAAAGTATGTGTGTGTGTGTGTGTGTGTGAAAGTATGTGTGTGTGTGTGTGTGTCAGTGAGTCTGTGGAGACGATAACTGACGAACGAATGGACCGATTTGAACCAAATTTGGTACAAAAATCACAATCCGTAAACACTGGAAGCCTATTGTTTTTATACTTAATCGAATGTTCAGAACCCCCCTAACCTTTCAAATGAAATTTTGAAAAAATCGTCAAAAAATCAAAACCTCTAATAAAGTTACGCAAATAGACATTTCTTTTGTAATTTTTCATTAGAAAACGATTGGCATAAATTTTAGAACGCTAACATGAACCGTTCTTGAGACATTGTACATTTTTCAAAAAAATTATGAAAAAGTCACATAAAAAAAAAATTCCTATTGAGAAACATGTTCACTTTTCATATGTAATACCATGCGATAAATTGAGTGACATCATTCTCGTGGATCTAGCTCGTTCCATTCATGAAAAAATATACTTTGAATAATACTTTTGTATTTGAACGTCAATAGTCATTTATCTGCTGTAAGAATAACTTTTATCTTAGTGCATAACGCTTGGCGAGATTTTGGCGACGAATTTAGCGGAATGTCGCCAACTTGGCGACTTTTTTGAAATGTTGCCAAATTAATGAAAATCTCGCCAAATGGATAAAAATGATGCTAAATCAATGAAAATCACGACTAATTGTCGAAAATTAAATATTTTGGAAAGAATATTACTATCTACTATAAGAAAAACCTATTACTTTCCTTATATACATAATGTATAAGGAAAGTATTGTGACGGGGTCGAAAATTCGAATTCGAGTTTTCGACGGGAGAGCACGTTTCAAGCATCCCTGATCACGAATCAAACATTTTTGAAGTGATGTCTGTGTGTGTGTATGTGTGTGTGTGTGTGTGTGTGTGTGTGTGTGTGTGTGAAAGTATGTGTGTGTGTGTGTGTGTGTCAGTGAGCCTGTGGAGACGATAACTGACGAACGAATGGACCGATTCGAACCAAATTTGGTACAAAAATCACAATCCGTAAACACTGGAAGCCTATTGTTTTTATACGTGATCGAATGTTCAGAACCCGCCTAAATTTTCAAATGAAATTTTGAAAAAATCGTTAAAAACTCAAAACCGCTAATAAAGTTACGCAAATAGACATTTCTTATGTAATTTTTCATTAGAAAACGATTGGCATAAATTTTAGAACGCTAACATGAACCGTTCTCGAGATATTGTACATTTTTCAAAAAAATTATGAAAAAGTCACATAAAAAAGAAAATTCCTATTGAGAAACATGTTCACTTTTCATATGTAATACCATGCGATAAATTGCGTGATATCATTCTCGTGGATCTAGCTCGTTCCATTCATGAAAAAATATACTTTGAATAATACATTTGTATTAGAACGCCAATAGTCATTTATCTGCTGTAAGAATAACTTCTTTCTTAGTGCATAACTCTTGGCGAGATTTTGGCGACGAATTTGGCGGAATATCGCCAACTTGGCGACTTTTTTGAAATGTTGCCAAATTAATGAAAATCTCGCCAAATGGATAAAAATGATGCTAAATCAATGAAAATGACGACTAATTGACGAAAATTCAATATCTTGGAAAGAATATTAGTATCTACTATAAGAAAATCCTATTACTTTCCTTATATACATAATGTATAAGGAAAGTATTGTGACGGGGTCGAAATTTCGAAATCGAGTTTTCGACGGGAGAGCACGTTTCAAGCATCCCTGATCACGAATCAAACATTTTCGAAGTGATGTCTGTGTGTGTGTGTGTGTGTGTGTGTGTGAAAGTATGTGTGTGTGTGTGTGTGTGTGAAAGTATGTGTGTGTGTGTGTGTGTGAAAGTATGTGTGTGTGTGTGTGTGTCAGTGAGTCTGTGGAGACGATAACTGACGAACGAATGGACCGATTTGAACCAAATTTGGTACAAAAATCACAATCCGTAAACACTGGAAGCCTATTGTTTTTATACTTAATCGAATGTTCAGAACCCCCCTAACCTTTCAAATGAAATTTTGAAAAAATCGTCAAAAAATCAAAACCGCTAATAAAGTTACGCAAATAGACATTTCTTTTGTAATTTTTCATTAGAAAACGATTGGCATAAATTTTAGAACGCTAACATGAACCGTTCTTGAGACATTGTACATTTTTCAAAAAAATTATGAAAAAGTCACATAAAAAAAAAATTCCTATTGAGAAACATGTTCACTTTTCATATGTAATACCATGCGATAAATTGAGTGACATCATTCTCGTGGATCTAGCTCGTTCCATTCATGAAAAAATATACTTTGAATAATACTTTTGTATTTGAACGTCAATAGTCATTTATCTGCTGTAAGAATAACTTTTATCTTAGTGCATAACGCTTGGCGAGATTTTGGCGACGAATTTAGCGGAATGTCGCCAACTTGGCGACTTTTTTGAAATGTTGCCAAATTAATGAAAATCTCGCCAAATGGATAAAAATGATGCTAAATCAATGAAAATCACGACTAATTGTCGAAAATTAAATATTTTGGAAAGAAAATTACTATCTACTATAAGAAAAACCTATTACTTTCCTTATATACATAATGTATAAGGAAAGTATTGTGACGGGGTCGAAAATTCGAATTCGAGTTTTCGACGGGAGAGCACGTTTCAAGCATCCCTGATCACGAATCAAACATTTTTGAAGTGATGTCTGTGTGTGTGTATGTGTGTGTGTGTGTGTGTGTGTGTGTGTGTGTGTGAAAGTATGTGTGTGTGTGTGTGTGTGTCAGTGAGTCTGTGGAGACGATAACTGACGAACGAATGGACCGATTCGAACCAAATTTGGTACAAAAATCACAATCCGTAAACACTGGAAGCCTATTGTTTTTATACGTGATCGAATGTTCAGAACCCGCCTAAATTTTCAAATGAAATTTTGAAAAAATCGTTAAAAACTCAAAACCGCTAATAAAGTTACGCAAATAGACATTTCTTATGTAATTTTTCATTAGAAAACGATTGGCATAAATTTTAGAACGCTAACATGAACCGTTCTCGAGATATTGTACATTTTTCAAAAAAATTATGAAAAAGTCACATAAAAAAGAAAATTCCTATTGAGAAACATGTTCACTTTTCATATGTAATACCATGCGATAAATTGCGTGATATCATTCTCGTGGATCTAGCTCGTTCCATTCATGAAAAAATATACTTTGAATAATACATTTGTATTAGAACGCCAATAGTCATTTATCTGCTGTAAGAATAACTTCTTTCTTAGTGCATAACTCTTGGCGAGATTTTGGCGACGAATTTGGCGGAATATCGCCAACTTGGCGACTTTTTTGAAATGTTGCCAAATTAATGAAAATCTCGCCAAATGGATAAAAATGATGCTAAATCAATGAAAATGACGACTAATTGACGAAAATTCAATATCTTGGAAAGAATATTAGTATCTACTATAAGAAAATCCTATTACTTTCCTTATATACATAATGTATAAGGAAAGTATTGTGACGGGGTCGAAATTTCGAAATCGAGTTTTCGACGGGAGAGCACGTTTCAAGCATCCCTGATCACGAATCAAACATTTTCGAAGTGATGTCTGTGTGTGTGTGTGTGTGTGTGTGTGTGAAAGTATGTGTGTGTGTGTGTGTGTGTGAAAGTATGTGTGTGTGTGTGTGTGTGAAAGTATGTGTGTGTGTGTGTGTGTCAGTGAGTCTGTGGAGACGATAACTGACGAACGAATGGACCGATTTGAACCAAATTTGGTACAAAAATCACAATCCGTAAACACTGGAAGCCTATTGTTTTTATACTTAATCGAATGTTCAGAACCCCCCTAACCTTTCAAATGAAATTTTGAAAAAATCGTCAAAAAATCAAAACCGCTAATAAAGTTACGCAAATAGACATTTCTTTTGTAATTTTTCATTAGAAAACGATTGGCATAAATTTTAGAACGCTAACATGAACCACTCTTGAGACATTGTACATTTTTCAAAAAAATTATGAAAAAGTCACATAAAAAAAAAATTCCTATTGAGAAACATGTTCACTTTTCATATGTAATACCATGCGATAAATTGAGTGACATCATTCTCGTGGATCTAGCTCGTTCCATTCATGAAAAAATATACTTTGAATAATACTTTTGTATTTGAACGTCAATAGTCATTTATCTGCTGTAAGAATAACTTTTATCTTAGTGCATAACGCTTGGCGAGATTTTGGCGACGAATTTAGCGGAATGTCGCCAACTTGGCGACTTTTTTGAAATGTTGCCAAATTAATGAAAATCTCGCCAAATGGATAAAAATGATGCTAAATCAATGAAAATCACGACTAATTGTCGAAAATTAAATATTTTGGAAAGAAAATTACTATCTACTATAAGAAAAACCTATTACTTTCCTTATATACATAATGTATAAGGAAAGTATTGTGACGGGGTCGAAAATTCGAATTCGAGTTTTCGACGGGAGAGCACGTTTCAAGCATCCCTGATCACGAATCAAACATTTTTGAAGTGATGTCTGTGTGTGTGTATGTGTGTGTGTGTGTGTGTGTGTGTGTGTGTGTGTGAAAGTATGTGTGTGTGTGTGTGTCAGTGAGTCTGTGGAGACGATAACTGACGAACGAATGGACCGATTCGAACCAAATTTGGTACAAAAATCACAATCCGTAAACACTGGAAGCCTATTGTTTTTATACGTGATCGAATGTTCAGAACCCGCCTAAATTTTCAAATGAAATTTTGAAAAAATCGTTAAAAACTCAAAACCGCTAATAAAGTTACGCAAATAGACATTTCTTATGTAATTTTTCATTAGAAAACGATTGGCATAAATTTTAGAACGCTAACATGAACCGTTCTCGAGATATTGTACATTTTTCAAAAAAATTATGAAAAAGTCACATAAAAAAGAAAATTCCTATTGAGAAACATGTTCACTTTTCATATGTAATACCATGCGATAAATTGCGTGATATCATTCTCGTGGATCTAGCTCGTTCCATTCATGAAAAAATATACTTTGAATAATACATTTGTATTAGAACGCCAATAGTCATTTATCTGCTGTAAGAATAACTTCTTTCTTAGTGCATAACTCTTGGCGAGATTTTGGCGACGAATTTGGCGGAATATCGCCAACTTGGCGACTTTTTTGAAATGTTGCCAAATTAATGAAAATCTCGCCAAATGGATAAAAATGATGCTAAATCAATGAAAATGACGACTAATTGACGAAAATTCAATATCTTGGAAAGAATATTAGTATCTACTATAAGAAAATCCTATTACTTTCCTTATATACATAATGTATAAGGAAAGTATTGTGACGGGGTCGAAATTTCGAAATCGAGTTTTCGACGGGAGAGCACGTTTCAAGCATCCCTGATCACGAATCAAACATTTTCGAAGTGATGTCTGTGTGTGTGTGTGTGTGTGTGTGTGTGTGAAAGTATGTGTGTGTGTGTGTGTGTGTGAAAGTATGTGTGTGTGTGTGTGTGTGAAAGTATGTGTGTGTGTGTGTGTGTCAGTGAGTCTGTGGAGACGATAACTGACGAACGAATGGACCGATTTGAACCAAATTTGGTACAAAAATCACAATCCGTAAACACTGGAAGCCTATTGTTTTTATACTTAATCGAATGTTCAGAACCCCCCTAACCTTTCAAATGAAATTTTGAAAAAATCGTCAAAAAATCAAAACCGCTAATAAAGTTACGCAAATAGACATTTCTTTTGTAATTTTTCATTAGAAAACGATTGGCATAAATTTTAGAACGCTAACATGAACCGTTCTTGAGACATTGTACATTTTTCAAAAAAATTATGAAAAAGTCACATAAAAAAAAAATTCCTATTGAGAAACATGTTCACTTTTCATATGTAATACCATGCGATAAATTGCGTGATATCATTCTCGTGGATCTAGCTCGTTCCATTCATGAAAAAATATACTTTGAATAATACATTTGTATTAGAACGCCAATAGTCATTTATCTGCTGTAAGAATAACTTCTTTCTTAGTGCATAACTCTTGGCGAGATTTTGGCGACGAATTTGGCGGAATATCGCCAACTTGGCGACTTTTTTGAAATGTTTCCAAATTAATGAAAATCTCGCCAAATGGATAAAAATGATGCTAAATCAATGAAAATGACGACTAATTGACGAAAATTCAATATCTTGGAAAGAATATTAGTATCTACTATAAGAAAATCCTATTACTTTCCTTATATACATAATGTATAAGGAAAGTATTGTGACGGGGTCGAAATTTCGAAATCGAGTTTTCGACGGGAGAGCACGTTTCAAGCATCCCTGATCACGAATCAAACATTTTTGAAGTGATGTCTGTGTGTGTGCGTGTGAAAGTATGTGTGTGTGTGTGTGAGAGTCTGTGAAGACGATAACTGACAAACGAATGGACCGATTCGATCCAAATTTGGTACAAAAATCACAATCCATAAACACTGGAAGCCTATTGTTTTTATACACAATCGAATGCTAAGAACACCCCTAAATTTTCAAATGCAATTTGGAAAAAATAGTCAAAAAATCAAAACCACTAATAAAGTTACGCATATAGACATTTCTAATGTAATTTTTCATTAGAAAACGATTGACATAAATTTTAGAACGCTAACATGAACCGTTCTCGAGATATTGCACATTTTTCAAAAAAATTATCAGAAAGTCATATAAAATAAAAAAAAAATATTTCCTCTTGAGAGACATGTTCACTTTTCAGTAATACCATGCGATATATTGGATGACATCATTCTCGTGGATTTAGGTCGTTCCATTCATGAAAAAAGATACTTTGAGTAATACTTTTGTATTTGAACGCCAATATTCATTTATCTGCTGTAAAAATAACTTATTTCTTTGTTCATTATGTTTGGCGAGATTTTGGCGACGAATTTTGGCGGAATGTCGCCAACTTGGCGACTTTTTGACACGTTGACAAATTAACGAAAATCTAGCCAAATGGATAAAAATGACGCTAAATAAATGAAATGACGACTAATTGTCGAAAATTCAATATCTTGGAAAGAATATTAGTATCTACTATAAGAAAAACCTATTTATTTTACTGTAAAAGTGGTAAATTCATTACGTTATATAAGGAAAGTCATGTGTTGCCCACATCAGATTTTTTTTTTACTGTAAAAGTAGTAAATTCATTACATTATATAAAGAAAGTCATGTGTTGCCCACATCAGATTTTTTTTAAACCCTCTGTACTTGATTTTATCTGTTGAATGTAGCCGTGATACCAATCTTGATGAATTAGTAATATGTTTGATATATAATAGATTTATTTGGAACACCAGACATATATGTAAATTGTTAAGTACTTCCTACAGTTCTTCTAGGAATCAAGGAAAGTCCTTAAAAGTACCCTTAAAAGAACTTTGAAGTAGTCCCTGTGTTCTGTCTAGTAAAACGACAATGTCCGATAGAGTGAAAGGAATCTTAGCGGTCTTTGTGGAGGATTTAAGAAGTTAGAAATAACTTAGAACAACTTAACGGAGCCGGCTTTTCGATTTTTCTCTTCCGGGAGCCGGACGAAAATATTGGTCGAAAAGTTTCTCCAAAAGCCCTGCCTCCGAACACAGAACATAACCAAATAGGGATTGATTTTCGAAAGAACTTTGAAGAACATTATACTAGACAGAATCCTGCGTTCTGTCTGGTAAAATGACATATCCCATTTAGTAAAAGTGGTTGCAGCGCCCTTAACGGAAGATTTAAGAAACTACAAACAACTTTGTGAAGATTAACGTAGTAGGATTTTCGAATTTTCTGGAAGCTCCGCCCCCAGGACATAATCTAACAGAGTTTGACTTTCAATTTCTTCGCCATATGACACAAATGGGAATTTCTAGACGCGTCAGAATCTCTACTGGTGACCTAGAAGGCTGAAAAGGTGGGGTCGAGGGGATGTAACCTAACGGGGCCAATTTTCAATTAAGACAACTATTATTGAATCTAAGCCCTATATATTATTAAAAAAGAATAAAACTCATTTGAAAGAAGTTGAAACTCGATTTCTGAGTGAGTTATTATATCTTTCTTTATAGTCCTAAATATTAGCTTATTTTAAAATACCGATTATTTGATTTCCAATCAGTAGAGTCTTACAATTCATATGGTTTTATAAGTCAAAATTATTTTTTTATCAGTTTTCAGTGCAACCTTCTATGGAGAGTGATATCATTCTTTGCATCCAATGTTATCAATTTGTTGTATATTATAAAAAACAAAATTAAATTCGTTGATATTAATTTTCTTAACAGTTCTAAATTCTTAGACTTGGCCCCTTGTTGAAAAGAATGAATGAAGGAATTAATATATATATAACTTTTTATTATTCAATTTAGAATGATGGATCTACTAATGTACTTACTAGTAAAGAAACCATTGTATGTAAAGTGAACGAATAAAGCCATACCACAATCTTATTAGTTTTAAATAACATCACACAAATTGAAATTTGGCACGCTTGGCGACTTTATATGTCAAAATAAATTAACATATGCATACTCAAGTACGTACAAAATTACATTAAAATATTTACATTTAATTAATATCCTGCCAAAAAATTACAACTAAGCAGTTGTTTGGCTCTAAAATACTAAACTATCCTAAAAAGGGTCTTCTAATGAATGGAACGATCTACAATGATATTAAAAGACTTGAAGCATAATATTACATACGGAAAATGAACCTATTTGACGATATGTATTACTTTTTTGGATTTATGTAATTTTTGATAAATTTATTTGAAATGCATATACAATGTTTCAAAAACAGTTTAGGCTAAACTTGAGTGACATTCATTTCATTACATATGAAATGATTATTGTTGAATGTCCGGATTCTTTCACGATTTCTTTTTCAAAAAATGATTTAAAAATTCGGTATCTTCTGAATGCTTGGGCGCGTTTAAAATTTACAGGTATTTAGTATTTATTTATTGTGATAAGCGTACCAGGTTTTCTCGAAAAAACTTAATCGTTGGTGACATATCTCATTCACAGATTCACAGACACACACACATACATATTGTTTACACTTCACTTAAAATATCTTCTTAACTATATATATATATATATATATGCATAAATGTGTATATATATATATATATATATATATATATATATACAGGGTGTCCCAAAAACATTGACCTCGGCTTTTATTCCTTAAATATTGATCTTAGCCATATATCCATATATAATAAATTACAAAGTTGCGTAAAAAAAGCTATAGAATTTTATGAAATCGATTAAAAATTTCAAGGGAATTAAATTTTAAGAAATACAAAATTTAAATTTTTATACGGCTCCCGTACAAAGACTTTTAAAATGATTAAAATGTGCCCCATACACTAATAAGGAGATGTACAAAATTTCAGCATTTTATCATAAAAAATTCCACAGATAAGAAAATACAGAAATGCTGATTTAAACCACTTTTCAGTGCATCTACATAGGTTTTTAGAAGGGAAAAATCACGTCAGCAGATCGCGTTTCAGGGGTCATACATATAGGGTCATATATATATATATATATAGTAGGGTGTCCCAAAAAGATTGAAACGCGCTTTAATTCTTTACCTGTTGGAGATAAGTGGGCAATGTAAATTGAAAAATATTGAAAGTAAAATAGGAAACAAGACTACGTTAATGAAATAGTACTCCCTTTAATTTTCAAAATGTTACACTTTTTAAGTTTTTATACGACTCCCTTAGACAAATTTGGTCAATCAGAATTTTTTTTTTAATGCAACAAGATCATTAGAAAACCCCCGCATATCTATATCTATAAAACCAACTGAATTATGATAAAGGAACAAATTTGACTTATGCCAGTTTTCCGCACCATGTGAAAGGCTGTTTGAGCAGTGAAAATAGGGATTATAAACAAATTCACGATGGAATTGTTAGATCAAAAATACGTTTATATGTGTCAAAAATGTTTATCACAAAAGCATCTAAACAAATCATTACACATAATTTTTATATTGGCATCATTTATATGTGTGATTAATTTTTTTTCCTTGCATATGTTCCAAAATGTGCATTCTCTGCCGCGACAAAATTTCCAATCCAGACCATCTGACCTACCCGAAGACGAAATGTGTTTCTTTGGGTGGCTGAGAAAGTGCCACGAAATGTAGATCGGAACATTTTAGGGACGACATTCACAGGGACAGTACCTTACTTCCCGACTATCAATATCTCGCAGGGACTTTCGGCCCCAAAATTTAACGTGCCCGCACTCTGCATAGAAACAAGGAGAGTTTAGGCAATTCAGGATACCGAACTAGGGTCTTGCGATTTCGACCATCGAACTATTACTGACTTACCCTGTCCATGTCTATTATGTTGGAATCGCCATTTCCATATATTTAAACGATTCAAAATTAGAAATATTTTTACAAACTTAACCAAGTTTTTCATTCTTGTTATTCCACGCTTCGTTGTAAGGTAATTAAGCATGCATCAAAATGTTCACAGAACACTTAAGCTCCATTGCCTGAAAAAAATATCAAAATCCATCGCGTGATTCAAAAGATATTTACGTTAGGAACGTGTTTCGACGTTTTCCCCTTCATATATTAGATAATATAGAGAAGTGAATAAAAGTCAATAAATAGATTGGAAAACTACAATGTGCATGGACTGTCTTTTGCATTCCTTCCATTCCTCCCTTAGTTTCAACCACCTGCAGCGCACAAAAGAAATTCTCACAAGCGTTTGAAGGAACCAGGAAAAGTAATCTCAAACAACAAAGATGACATCAATCCACGGGGAAATGACGTTGTTCAAACTCAAAAGAAAGTAATTTCAAGCAAGGAATAAAAAGCAACAAGAAATTTCTACTATCTATCAATTGGATTAAAGAAGAATTTAAAAATCCCTTTGCCAAATGTAAATAAAATTATACTTCTACTCCATTTTGCATTTAGTAATGGCACTATATAATGTTATATCTATTTTAAATTGATTGATACAGTTTCAAATGGAGTACAAATTTAAAAGTATATATATATATATATATATATATATATATATATAATAATAGAAGTTTGAAAATCCAATGAACGAAAAGTAAGAAGATGTAACACGATAAACCTAACTTTTTAAAAACACCCACAGAATAAAATATAATACAGCAAATCAACAATCAAATGGATAAAAAATACAAAACACAAGCTATCAAGTTACAGAAAATCAACAAAATTAAAAGGTATGGAAACAAAAAAAGAAAAACTTAAACTAAATTCAACTATCTAACTGGGTTACAAAACAAAAGTAAAAATCAACTAATCCTCAAGCAAATGGAAAAAATAAATAAAATAAATATCGAATCAACAAGTCAATGAAAAATATATAATACAAAGGTATGGAATCGAAATAAGTATAACAAACGAAATCAAGCACAAACGCCTTACACGTGGACGAGGCTCTAAGCCTAAATCATGAATTGTTAACCTCTACAAAAATCTAATCATGTCCAAGTTTTTTGTAGAAGCAAACAAAAAAATGTATGTTTCTGAAGAAATAGATAGATTAAATCTATAAACTATTTCTACTTGGACGACATACATAAAGAAGGAATAAAAAAGAAAAAATGAATACCTGGAAAAAGCACAGCGTATGTACATTCGATTCAATACAGGGATCGAGGGAACACTGATAGAAGAGACCAGTGTTGCCATTCGTAAAGAAAAAATAAAAAACCATTTACTGTTGCCATTCATAAGAATTGAAAAACTGTGAAGCGAAATGTTAAGAAAAAGTTATAATATACAAAAAGAGCTACTAAAAAGAGGGGCAAATAATAGTAATGCTGAAGTGGGAAGTGAATGTAACAAAAAAAAAAAAAAAAAAAAAAAAAGAATGGAGATGTCTGGCTAATATAAGATACTATGAATAGAATTATATGATACTATGAAAAGAATTATAAAAATCCAGCTATTTTAAATTTTTTAACAATACTATTTACTAAATAAGAGGGATATTTATATAAATTACTAGTAATTTTGAGATTATTGATATGCATAGCATGAAATTTTATATCAGATAATCTATAAATTCTAAAAAGCTGATTGAGTATAATATTTCTAAACAATTGAATCGAGTTACAGGAATTAAAAGGTAAGATTTTATTAATATTAAAATTATAAAAGTCTTTTTTATCATATAAATTTGTAACAATTCTATTAGAAGGATCAATAAAAAGATTTAAATCCAAAAAATTAACATTTTTACTCATAGTAGCTTCATTAGGTATTAATTCCAAATATATATATATATATATATATATATATATATATATATATATATATATATATATATATATATATATATATATATATATATATATATATATATATATGTATATATATATATATATGTATATATATATATATATATATATATATATATGTATATATATGTATATATATATGTGTATATATATGTATATATATATATGTATATATATATATATGTATATATATATGTATATACGTATACACATAATATACGACAAGTGCTATACGTAATCACAAAGATGTAAACCAATATTACCAAGGAATAGGCGCAAATGCTGCTCTTTAATCCGAAGTAAATATACTATTGAAATCAAAAACGAGGATTAAGCTCAATGGAAGGGAAAACCAAATACAATGCATGCAATGGCAGAGGAGGATGGCGACTCCTCATTCCCGTTTAAAGCTGCTTTTCCAGCCCGGGCAAACGCTCACGGAACCAATGCATTGCAAAGGTTGATCCCCCATACGTGCCCAGTCAGAAGCACCCAAACATGGAGAAACAGACCACTGAGAATGGAAGTCAAGAAACGCACAACTAAGGAAACACAAAACCTCCTATTATATAAATAACTATGCGCATGTGCAAGTCTTCAAGTGATATGCAGAAACTATCCCAATTCCGCAAAATCCCTTTTGAAAGAATTTGCTTCATTTTTATTGTTGAAAAAAGAATTATAATATTTCTTCAGGAATTTAACAGGGTAATTCTTTTTTAATGCCTCTAATATTATCCCCTTGTTACTTGATATGCAATCCTTTGCTAAAGTGTTGCATATTTGGTTTCTCTTGAAATGTCCCAAAAGTATATTTCTAAAAATGAATCTTGAGAGGTTCGTTTTCCAAGTGATGATATTGTTAATTTTTATGCCATAACTTTTTCTTTTGTCGTGTAGACTCGTATAAATTCCATTCCTTGTATTGTACTTAATGGTGATATCCAAGAAATTCACCGATCCATCCTCTGCACGTTTATTTTCAACCAATTCCAAGCCACTGGGGTAAAAATTGAATTCCAATCCTGCTGCATTTTCATAATATCCATACAGCACGTCATCAACATAACGAAAGTACGGTATCTCATATAATAGGTGTGTTCCATGCTCATATTTAGTGAGATATATGTCAGCCAATATTGATGAACAACTTCCCCCCATTGGAATTCCTTTAATCTGTTTATAATAGCACTTTCCGTCAAAAAGTATATTTTCCCTCAAAACCAGATTGATAAGGTCCATATATTTTCGATATGTAATGTACTCTTTCAAATTATGTAACTCATGCAATTCCTTCAATATAAGGTAAAGTTGTGCAATATCAATATTATTGAAAAGATCGCGAAAATCATAACTTCTGAATCGCAATTCCTTGTCACAGAATTTAAGTCTTTTAATGATATCATGGCTGTTCTTGATAATAACAGTTCCCTGCTTTTGAAGGTTAATCATAACTTGCTTTAGGATATTTAAAAGTTTTAAGTTAGCAATGGTCAAATAAGTTCCGCATCCTACGGTGACAGTGCGGAATTTAACGGGTTCCTTATGCATCTTTGGTATAAGCACTAAGTAAGGGAACTTAACATTTTTAAGATCAATATCAATTCTTTTGTATAAGGCTTTGATTCGATTGGTCAAAGTTTTACTATTATGCGATACCGATGTATACATATCCTGATCAAGGTAACATTTCTGTAAATTTTCCATATAATATTTTTTACAGGTAAATGCGTAATTAGCCACGATTTTATCTGTATAAGTGATTACAAAGATATCTCTGATGTTTTTGATGGATCTAGGTATGGATGATACTTTAGTATTTTTGTATCTCTTTTGATAGTGCAATTTGAAACCATTAATAAAATGATATTTCCATTCATCAAATGTCTGAACAGGAACACTGTATTTCACAGCTAAACTATAAATGAATTGATACAGATCGTTATGTAAATCATCATATACACACTCAAATTCTTGTTCTCGAAACTTAGTTCCCAATTTGAAAATACATTTTAGTTGTTGGTCTTCAATAAAATTTAAATTTCCTGTAATAATATGTTTGTGATACGGGTCACTATATACACTGTTCTTGCAATTACACTCTTCCACGTCATACAACGAGGTATTCTTACATATATGACTATAGTTGTATATTTTTCTGCCGTTAGTACAAACATAACGGTAATTCAATTTAACTGTAATAAAAGGGATTGGTAAAAATTTATTAATTCCATTCAAAATAGAAGTGAAAGGAATTCTGTCAAAAATCTTGTTTTTAAAAGTAGTCATAAAAAATTCCTTTGTAATTATCTTCTGTTTTTGAGGGTTCAATTCAATACGCAGTGCGCATCTAAGAGATGCAAACTATGTCCTGTTGCTGACCCCTTGCAAATCATCGACAAAGACCATGCGTATAGAATATTTTGTAAAACCTATAACACCATATACTGTATTACATGTCTATCCTGTCAAACTAAGTATATCGGGCAAACTAAAAATCCTTTGCATATTAGAATTAACTTACACAGAAGTCAAATTGGAAAATCCCAGAAACATGCGGTACCGGTTTCCAACTTGGAATTAAGACATTTTCAGAATCATGATTTTACTAAGATCACAGTTACTATACTTGATATAGTACCCAGGCTTCAAGAAAGATTATGGTGGGAGAGTACTCATATTAAACAGTACATTACAGCCTACCCATATGGGCTCAACACGGTAATTTACAATGAGACCTTCAATTTGGAATATTGCAGTAATGATAAAACACAGCCAGTGTCAAGAACTTTTCCTCAAAGCAAAACCCATCGCTGGCATAGAGGGAAAAAACACAGAAAGATCAGTTATAAACGTACGGTAGAAGAGATCCAAAGATTTATCGAGAAATTCAAAAATGACACAACAACTAATATAAGTTGGATTAAAAACGTTATTTATGGAATAAGATTTAAATATCTGCCACGAATATGGCAATATGTGTTGCAATATACTTCTACTGACCCTCATGAACATACGGAGGAGAATTGTAAATTTATGGCTATGGTATTGGATATGATTAAGTTAAAGGCCAGTAAGCATCGTATTGAATTGAACCCTCAAAAACAGAAGATAATTACAAAGGAATTTTTTATGACTACTTTTAAAAACAAGATTTTTGACAGAATTCCTTTCACTTCTATTTTGAATGGAATTAATAAATTTTTACCAATCCCTTTTATTACCGTTATGTTTGTACTAACGGCAGAAAAATATACAACTATAGTCATATATGTAAGAATACCTCGTTGTATGACGTGGAAGAGTGTAATTGCAAGAACAGTGTATATAGTGACCCGTATCACAAACATTTTATTACAGGAAATTTAAATTTTATTGAAGACCAACAACTAAAATGTATTTTCAAATTGGGAACTAAGTTTCGAGAACAAGAATTTGAGTGTGTATATGATGATTTACATAACGATCTGTATCAATTCATTTATAGTTTAGCTGTGAAATACAGTGTTCCTGTTCAGACATTTGATGAATGGAAATATCATTTTATTAATGGTTTCAAATTGCACTATCAAAAGAGATACAAAAATACTAAAGTATCATCCATACCTAGATCCATCAAAAACATCAGAGATAGCTTTGTAATCACTTATACAGATAAAATCGTGGCTAATTACGCATTTACCTGTAAAAAATATTATATGGAAAATTTACAGAAATGTTACCTTGATCAGGATATGTATACATCGGTATCGCATAATAGTAAAACTTTGACCAATCGAATCAAAGCCTTATACAAAAGAATTGATATTGATCTTAAAAATGTTAAGTTCCCTTACTTAGTGCTTATACCAAAGATGCATAAGGAACCCGTTAAATTCCGCACTGTCACCGTAGGATGCGGAACTTATTTGACCATTGCTAACTTAAAACTTTTAAATATCCTAAAGCAAGTTATGATTAACCTTCAAAAGCAGGGAACTGTTATTATCAAGAACAGCCATGATATCATTAAAAGACTTAAATTCTGTGACAAGGAATTGCGATTCAGAAGTTATGATTTTCGCGATCTTTTCAATAATATTGATATTGCACAACTTTACCTTATATTGAAGGAATTGCATGAGTTACATAATTTGAAAGAGTACATTACATATCGAAAATATATGGACCTTATCAATCTGGTTTTGAGGGAAAATATACTTTTTGACGGAAAGTGCTATTATAAACAGATTAAAGGAATTCCAATGGGGGGAAGTTGTTCATCAATATTGGCTGACATATATCTCACTAAATATGAGCATGGAACACACCTATTATATGAGATACCGTACTTTCGTTATGTTGATGACGTGCTGTATGGATATTATGAAAATGCAGCAGGATTGGAATTCAATTTTTACCCCAGTGGCTTGGAATTGGTTGAAAATAAACGTGCAGAGGATGGATCGGTGAATTTCTTGGATATCACCATTAAGTACAATACAAGGAATGGAATTTATACGAGTCTACACGACAAAAGAAAAAGTTATGGCATAAAAATTAACAATATCATCACTTGGAAAACGAACCTCTCAAGATTCATTTTTAGAAATATACTTTTGGGACATTTCAAGAGAAACCAAATATGCAACACTTTAGCAAAGGATTGCATATCAAGTAACAAGGGGATAATATTAGAGGCATTAAAAAAGAATTACCCTGTTAAATTCCTGAAGAAATATTATAATTCTTTTTTCAACAATAAAAATGAAGCAAATTCTTTCAAAAGGGATTTTGCGGAATTGGGATAGTTTCTGCATATCACTTGAAGACTTGCACATGCGCATAGTTATTTATATAATAGGAGGTTTTGTGTTTCCTTAGTTGTGCGTTTCTTGACTTCCATTCTCAGTGGTCTGTTTCTCCATGTTTGGGTGCTTCTGACTGGGCACGTATGGGGGATCAACCTTTGCAATGCATTGGTTCCGTGAGCGTTTGCCCGGGCTGGAAAAGCAGCTTTAAACGGGAATGAGGAGTCGCCATCCTCCTCTGCCATTGCATGCATTGTATTTGGTTTTCCCTTCCATTGAGCTTAATCCTCGTTTTTGATTTCAATAGTATATTTACTTCGGATTAAAGAGCAGCATTTGCGCCTATTCCTTGGTAATATTGGTTTACATCTTTGTGATTACGTATAGCACTTGTCGTATATTATGTGTTTACGGGAATTCTTTGTCTTGTTGCATCGCGCGGATAAAGTGTTTTCCTTTTCACGTACTATCTTGGGTTACCTCCCGGACCACGCAAGCGTTGTGTTGGTCTTCCGTATGATGTGTGGGCGGT
Organism: Amaurobius ferox; assembly: GCA_951213105.1. Lineage (NCBI taxonomy): Eukaryota > Metazoa > Arthropoda > Arachnida > Araneae > Amaurobiidae > Amaurobius > Amaurobius ferox. The sequence continues at coordinate 23,137,630 of OX578147.1, forward strand.
GGTGTCCCGGATTTGGAGATGTAGAGCTGGTTTTGGAGTGGTCATTGGTATGTTGTTTTGCTTTCAGTTTTCTTTGCCTTTTTGATGAGGGGTATTAAAAGTATGATGTATAGCGGGTGTGGTTATGTATATGTTTTTAATCTTTTTATACAATTTTGTTTTTAAATTAAAACTGTATTTATATATTTTATATAATTGACTTGCATATTAAATGCTATTCGTTTTATATTAACGCTTTTTATTAAAATCAGTTTTTAAAAAAATACAAAAAAAGTTTAAAAGTTTGTAAATCGGTCATTGTCACCAACGGCGTCACTTGATTATTTCTATATTCAGCTGCATTCTAATCATAGAAGTAGACTGGACTTATGGAAAATCCAGAAGATATGAACTAAGGAAGATAGCCTTATTCTTCCATTTGGGAATTTGATGAAGATTATGATGATATTTTTAACCTTTTATACTCCTTAATACGAGTAAAAACTGTTTAAACTCAATTATGCATGACAAATTTAATACAATTTAACGACTGGCAATTATATTCAGTGCGAGTATTTGCCCGGTGTTGCAATATAAAAGGGTATTTGTAACATCGACACACAGTTACCCTGGCTTTTTCGAGATGACAACTATAAAACATTTCTTCAGAACTACTGAGTGTACACCACAAGTGACAGTGACACCTACAAAAAACGTACGTAATGTGGTTTATAACGACACAATCCAAAACGGATCTCATTTTTTTAATACTTACTATAGCCATTATCGAAGAATGAGTAATTACAGATTTAAAAAGTGCGCATCTAAGAGATGCAAACTATGTCCTGTTGCTGACCCCTTGCAAATCATCGACAAAGACCATGCGTATAGAATATTTTGTAAAACCTATAACACCATATACTGTATTACATGTCTATCCTGTCAAACTAAGTATATCGGGCAAACTAAAAATCCTTTGCATATTAGAATTAACTTACACAGAAGTCAAATTGGAAAATCCCAGAAACATGCGGTACCGGTTTCCAACTTGGAATTAAGACATTTTCAGAATCATGATTTTACTAAGATCACAGTTACTATACTTGATATAGTACCCAGGCTTCAAGAAAGATTATGGTGGGAGAGTACTCATATTAAACAGTACATTACAGCCTACCCATATGGGCTCAACACGGTAATTTACAATGAGACCTTCAATTTGGAATATTGCAGTAATGATAAAACACAGCCAGTGTCAAGAACTTTTCCTCAAAGCAAAACCCATCGCTGGCATAGAGGGAAAAAACACAGAAAGATCAGTTATAAACGTACGGTAGAAGAGATCCAAAGATTTATCGAGAAATTCAAAAATGACACAACAACTAATATAAGTTGGATTAAAAACGTTATTTATGGAATAAGATTTAAATATCTGCCACGAATATGGCAATATGTGTTGCAATATACTTCTACTGACCCTCATGAACATACGGAGGAGAATTGTAAATTTATGGCTATGGTATTGGATATGATTAAGTTAAAGGCCAGTAAGCATCGTATTGAATTGAACCCTCAAAAACAGAAGATAATTACAAAGGAATTTTTTATGACTACTTTTAAAAACAAGATTTTTGACAGAATTCCTTTCACTTCTATTTTGAATGGAATTAATAAATTTTTACCAATCCCTTTTATTACCGTTATGTTTGTACTAACGGCAGAAAAATATACAACTATAGTCATATATGTAAGAATACCTCGTTGTATGACGTGGAAGAGTGTAATTGCAAGAACAGTGTATATAGTGACCCGTATCACAAACATTTTATTACAGGAAATTTAAATTTTATTGAAGACCAACAACTAAAATGTATTTTCAAATTGGGAACTAAGTTTCGAGAACAAGAATTTGAGTGTGTATATGATGATTTACATAACGATCTGTATCAATTCATTTATAGTTTAGCTGTGAAATACAGTGTTCCTGTTCAGACATTTGATGAATGGAAATATCATTTTATTAATGGTTTCAAATTGCACTATCAAAAGAGATACAAAAATACTAAAGTATCATCCATACCTAGATCCATCAAAAACATCAGAGATAGCTTTGTAATCACTTATACAGATAAAATCGTGGCTAATTACGCATTTACCTGTAAAAAATATTATATGGAAAATTTACAGAAATGTTACCTTGATCAGGATATGTATACATCGGTATCGCATAATAGTAAAACTTTGACCAATCGAATCAAAGCCTTATACAAAAGAATTGATATTGATCTTAAAAATGTTAAGTTCCCTTACTTAGTGCTTATACCAAAGATGCATAAGGAACCCGTTAAATTCCGCACTGTCACCGTAGGATGCGGAACTTATTTGACCATTGCTAACTTAAAACTTTTAAATATCCTAAAGCAAGTTATGATTAACCTTCAAAAGCAGGGAACTGTTATTATCAAGAACAGCCATGATATCATTAAAAGACTTAAATTCTGTGACAAGGAATTGCGATTCAGAAGTTATGATTTTCGCGATCTTTTCAATAATATTGATATTGCACAACTTTACCTTATATTGAAGGAATTGCATGAGTTACATAATTTGAAAGAGTACATTACATATCGAAAATATATGGACCTTATCAATCTGGTTTTGAGGGAAAATATACTTTTTGACGGAAAGTGCTATTATAAACAGATTAAAGGAATTCCAATGGGGGGAAGTTGTTCATCAATATTGGCTGACATATATCTCACTAAATATGAGCATGGAACACACCTATTATATGAGATACCGTACTTTCGTTATGTTGATGACGTGCTGTATGGATATTATGAAAATGCAGCAGGATTGGAATTCAATTTTTACCCCAGTGGCTTGGAATTGGTTGAAAATAAACGTGCAGAGGATGGATCGGTGAATTTCTTGGATATCACCATTAAGTACAATACAAGGAATGGAATTTATACGAGTCTACACGACAAAAGAAAAAGTTATGGCATAAAAATTAACAATATCATCACTTGGAAAACGAACCTCTCAAGATTCATTTTTAGAAATATACTTTTGGGACATTTCAAGAGAAACCAAATATGCAACACTTTAGCAAAGGATTGCATATCAAGTAACAAGGGGATAATATTAGAGGCATTAAAAAAGAATTACCCTGTTAAATTCCTGAAGAAATATTATAATTCTTTTTTCAACAATAAAAATGAAGCAAATTCTTTCAAAAGGGATTTTGCGGAATTGGGATAGTTTCTGCATATCACTTGAAGACTTGCACATGCGCATAGTTATTTATATAATAGGAGGTTTTGTGTTTCCTTAGTTGTGCGTTTCTTGACTTCCATTCTCAGTGGTCTGTTTCTCCATGTTTGGGTGCTTCTGACTGGGCACGTATGGGGGATCAACCTTTGCAATGCATTGGTTCCGTGAGCGTTTGCCCGGGCTGGAAAAGCAGCTTTAAACGGGAATGAGGAGTCGCCATCCTCCTCTGCCATTGCATGCATTGTATTTGGTTTTCCCTTCCATTGAGCTTAATCCTCGTTTTTGATTTCAATAGTATATTTACTTCGGATTAAAGAGCAGCATTTGCGCCTATTCCTTGGTAATATTGGTTTACATCTTTGTGATTACGTATAGCACTTGTCGTATATTATGTGTTTACGGGAATTCTTTGTCTTGTTGCATCGCGCGGATAAAGTGTTTTCCTTTTCACGTACTATCTTGGGTTACCTCCCGGACCACGCAAGCGTTGTGTTGGTCTTCCGTATGATGTGTGGGCGGTGGTGTCCCGGATTTGGAGATGTAGAGCTGGTTTTGGAGTGGTCATTGGTATGTTGTTTTGCTTTCAGTTTTCTTTGCCTTTTTGATGAGGGGTATTAAAAGTATGATGTATAGCGGGTGTGGTTATGTATATGTTTTTAATCTTTTTATACAATTTTGTTTTTAAATTAAAACTGTATTTATATATTTTATATAATTGACTTGCATATTAAATGCTATTCGTTTTATATTAACGCTTTTTATTAAAATCAGTTTTTAAAAAAATACAAAAAAAGTTTAAAAGTTTGTAAATCGGTCATTGTCACCAACGGCGTCACTTGATTATTTCTATATTCAGCTGCATTCTAATCATAGAAGTAGACTGGACTTATGGAAAATCCAGAAGATATGAACTAAGGAAGATAGCCTTATTCTTCCATTTGGGAATTTGATGAAGATTATGATGATATTTTTAACCTTTTATACTCCTTAATACGAGTAAAAACTGTTTAAACTCAATTATGCATGACAAATTTAATACAATTTAACGACTGGCAATTATATTCAGTGCGAGTATTTGCCCGGTGTTGCAATATAAAAGGGTATTTGTAACATCGACACACAGTTACCCTGGCTTTTTCGAGATGACAACTATAAAACATTTCTTCAGAACTACTGAGTGTACACCACAAGTGACAGTGACACCTACAAAAAACGTACGTAATGTGGTTTATAACGACACAATCCAAAACGGATCTCATTTTTTTAATACTTACTATAGCCATTATCGAAGAATGAGTAATTACAGATTTAAAAAGTGCGCATCTAAGAGATGCAAACTATGTCCTGTTGCTGACCCCTTGCAAATCATCGACAAAGACCATGCGTATAGAATATTTTGTAAAACCTATAACACCATATACTGTATTACATGTCTATCCTGTCAAACTAAGTATATCGGGCAAACTAAAAATCCTTTGCATATTAGAATTAACTTACACAGAAGTCAAATTGGAAAATCCCAGAAACATGCGGTACCGGTTTCCAACTTGGAATTAAGACATTTTCAGAATCATGATTTTACTAAGATCACAGTTACTATACTTGATATAGTACCCAGGCTTCAAGAAAGATTATGGTGGGAGAGTACTCATATTAAACAGTACATTACAGCCTACCCATATGGGCTCAACACGGTAATTTACAATGAGACCTTCAATTTGGAATATTGCAGTAATGATAAAACACAGCCAGTGTCAAGAACTTTTCCTCAAAGCAAAACCCATCGCTGGCATAGAGGGAAAAAACACAGAAAGATCAGTTATAAACGTACGGTAGAAGAGATCCAAAGATTTATCGAGAAATTCAAAAATGACACAACAACTAATATAAGTTGGATTAAAAACGTTATTTATGGAATAAGATTTAAATATCTGCCACGAATATGGCAATATGTGTTGCAATATACTTCTACTGACCCTCATGAACATACGGAGGAGAATTGTAAATTTATGGCTATGGTATTGGATATGATTAAGTTAAAGGCCAGTAAGCATCGTATTGAATTGAACCCTCAAAAACAGAAGATAATTACAAAGGAATTTTTTATGACTACTTTTAAAAACAAGATTTTTGACAGAATTCCTTTCACTTCTATTTTGAATGGAATTAATAAATTTTTACCAATCCCTTTTATTACCGTTATGTTTGTACTAACGGCAGAAAAATATACAACTATAGTCATATATGTAAGAATACCTCGTTGTATGACGTGGAAGAGTGTAATTGCAAGAACAGTGTATATAGTGACCCGTATCACAAACATTTTATTACAGGAAATTTAAATTTTATTGAAGACCAACAACTAAAATGTATTTTCAAATTGGGAACTAAGTTTCGAGAACAAGAATTTGAGTGTGTATATGATGATTTACATAACGATCTGTATCAATTCATTTATAGTTTAGCTGTGAAATACAGTGTTCCTGTTCAGACATTTGATGAATGGAAATATCATTTTATTAATGGTTTCAAATTGCACTATCAAAAGAGATACAAAAATACTAAAGTATCATCCATACCTAGATCCATCAAAAACATCAGAGATAGCTTTGTAATCACTTATACAGATAAAATCGTGGCTAATTACGCATTTACCTGTAAAAAATATTATATGGAAAATTTACAGAAATGTTACCTTGATCAGGATATGTATACATCGGTATCGCATAATAGTAAAACTTTGACCAATCGAATCAAAGCCTTATACAAAAGAATTGATATTGATCTTAAAAATGTTAAGTTCCCTTACTTAGTGCTTATACCAAAGATGCATAAGGAACCCGTTAAATTCCGCACTGTCACCGTAGGATGCGGAACTTATTTGACCATTGCTAACTTAAAACTTTTAAATATCCTAAAGCAAGTTATGATTAACCTTCAAAAGCAGGGAACTGTTATTATCAAGAACAGCCATGATATCATTAAAAGACTTAAATTCTGTGACAAGGAATTGCGATTCAGAAGTTATGATTTTCGCGATCTTTTCAATAATATTGATATTGCACAACTTTACCTTATATTGAAGGAATTGCATGAGTTACATAATTTGAAAGAGTACATTACATATCGAAAATATATGGACCTTATCAATCTGGTTTTGAGGGAAAATATACTTTTTGACGGAAAGTGCTATTATAAACAGATTAAAGGAATTCCAATGGGGGGAAGTTGTTCATCAATATTGGCTGACATATATCTCACTAAATATGAGCATGGAACACACCTATTATATGAGATACCGTACTTTCGTTATGTTGATGACGTGCTGTATGGATATTATGAAAATGCAGCAGGATTGGAATTCAATTTTTACCCCAGTGGCTTGGAATTGGTTGAAAATAAACGTGCAGAGGATGGATCGGTGAATTTCTTGGATATCACCATTAAGTACAATACAAGGAATGGAATTTATACGAGTCTACACGACAAAAGAAAAAGTTATGGCATAAAAATTAACAATATCATCACTTGGAAAACGAACCTCTCAAGATTCATTTTTAGAAATATACTTTTGGGACATTTCAAGAGAAACCAAATATGCAACACTTTAGCAAAGGATTGCATATCAAGTAACAAGGGGATAATATTAGAGGCATTAAAAAAGAATTACCCTGTTAAATTCCTGAAGAAATATTATAATTCTTTTTTCAACAATAAAAATGAAGCAAATTCTTTCAAAAGGGATTTTGCGGAATTGGGATAGTTTCTGCATATCACTTGAAGACTTGCACATGCGCATAGTTATTTATATAATAGGAGGTTTTGTGTTTCCTTAGTTGTGCGTTTCTTGACTTCCATTCTCAGTGGTCTGTTTCTCCATGTTTGGGTGCTTCTGACTGGGCACGTATGGGGGATCAACCTTTGCAATGCATTGGTTCCGTGAGCGTTTGCCCGGGCTGGAAAAGCAGCTTTAAACGGGAATGAGGAGTCGCCATCCTCCTCTGCCATTGCATGCATTGTATTTGGTTTTCCCTTCCATTGAGCTTAATCCTCGTTTTTGATTTCAATAGTATATTTACTTCGGATTAAAGAGCAGCATTTGCGCCTATTCCTTGGTAATATTGGTTTACATCTTTGTGATTACGTATAGCACTTGTCGTATATTATGTGTTTACGGGAATTCTTTGTCTTGTTGCATCGCGCGGATAAAGTGTTTTCCTTTTCACGTACTATCTTGGGTTACCTCCCGGACCACGCAAGCGTTGTGTTGGTCTTCCGTATGATGTGTGGGCGGTGGTGTCCCGGATTTGGAGATGTAGAGCTGGTTTTGGAGTGGTCATTGGTATGTTGTTTTGCTTTCAGTTTTCTTTGCCTTTTTGATGAGGGGTATTAAAAGTATGATGTATAGCGGGTGTGGTTATGTATATGTTTTTAATCTTTTTATACAATTTTGTTTTTAAATTAAAACTGTATTTATATATTTTATATAATTGACTTGCATATTAAATGCTATTCGTTTTATATTAACGCTTTTTATTAAAATCAGTTTTTAAAAAAATACAAAAAAAGTTTAAAAGTTTGTAAATCGGTCATTGTCACCAACGGCGTCACTTGATTATTTCTATATTCAGCTGCATTCTAATCATAGAAGTAGACTGGACTTATGGAAAATCCAGAAGATATGAACTAAGGAAGATAGCCTTATTCTTCCATTTGGGAATTTGATGAAGATTATGATGATATTTTTAACCTTTTATACTCCTTAATACGAGTAAAAACTGTTTAAACTCAATTATGCATGACAAATTTAATACAATTTAACGACTGGCAATTATATTCAGTGCGAGTATTTGCCCGGTGTTGCAATATAAAAGGGTATTTGTAACATCGACACACAGTTACCCTGGCTTTTTCGAGATGACAACTATAAAACATTTCTTCAGAACTACTGAGTGTACACCACAAGTGACAGTGACACCTACAAAAAACGTACGTAATGTGGTTTATAACGACACAATCCAAAACGGATCTCATTTTTTTAATACTTACTATAGCCATTATCGAAGAATGAGTTAACAGATTTAAAAAGTGCGCATCTAAGAGATGCAAACTATGTCCTGTTGCTGACCCCTTGCAAATCATCGACAAAGACCATGCGTATAGAATATTTTGTAAAACCTATAACACCATATACTGTATTACATGTCTATCCTGTCAAACTAAGTATATCGGGCAAACTAAAAATCCTTTGCATATTAGAATTAACTTACACAGAAGTCAAATTGGAAAATCCCAGAAACATGCGGTACCGGTTTCCAACTTGGAATTAAGACATTTTCAGAATCATGATTTTACTAAGATCACAGTTACTATACTTGATATAGTACCCAGGCTTCAAGAAAGATTATGGTGGGAGAGTACTCATATTAAACAGTACATTACAGCCTACCCATATGGGCTCAACACGGTAATTTACAATGAGACCTTCAATTTGGAATATTGCAGTAATGATAAAACACAGCTAGTGTCAAGAACTTTTCCTCAAAGCAAAACCCATCGCTGGCATAGAGGGAAAAAACACAGAAAGATCAGTTATAAACGTACGGTAGAAGAGATCCAAAGATTTATCGAGAAATTCAAAAATGACACAACAACTAATATAAGTTGGATTAAAAACGTTATTTATGGAATAAGATTTAAATATCTGCCACGAATATGGCAATATGTGTTGCAATATACTTCTACTGACCCTCATGAACATACGGAGGAGAATTGTAAATTTATGGCTATGGTATTGGATATGATTAAGTTAAAGGCCAGTAAGCATCGTATTGAATTGAACCCTCAAAAACAGAAGAAAATTACAAAGGAATTTTTTATGACTACTTTTAAAAACAAGATTTTTGACAGAATTCCTTTCACTTCTATTTTGAATGGAATTAATAAATTTTTACCAATCCCTTTTATTACCGTTATGTTTGTACTAACGGCAGAAAAATATACAACTATAGTCATATATGTAAGAATACCTCGTTGTATGACGTGGAAGAGTGTAATTGCAAGAACAGTGTATATAGTGACCCGTATCACAAACATTTTATTACAGGAAATTTAAATTTTATTGAAGACCAACAACTAAAATGTATTTTCAAATTGGGAACTAAGTTTCGAGAACAAGAATTTGAGTGTGTATATGATGATTTACATAACGATCTGTATCAATTCATTTATAGTTTAGCTGTGAAATACAGTGTTCCTGTTCAGACATTTGATGAATGGAAATATCATTTTATTAATGGTTTCAAATTGCACTATCAAAAGAGATACAAAAATACTAAAGTATCATCCATACCTAGATCCATCAAAAACATCAGAGATAGCTTTGTAATCACTTATACAGATAAAATCGTGGCTAATTACGCATTTACCTGTAAAAAATATTATATGGAAAATTTACAGAAATGTTACCTTGATCAGGATATGTATACATCGGTATCGCATAATAGTAAAACTTTGACCAATCGAATCAAAGCCTTATACAAAAGAATTGATATTGATCTTAAAAATGTTAAGTTCCCTTACTTAGTGCTTATACCAAAGATGCATAAGGAACCCGTTAAATTCCGCACTGTCACCGTAGGATGCGGAACTTATTTGACCATTGCTAACTTAAAACTTTTAAATATCCTAAAGCAAGTTATGATTAACCTTCAAAAGCAGGGAACTGTTATTATCAAGAACAGCCATGATATCATTAAAAGACTTAAATTCTGTGACAAGGAATTGCGATTCAGAAGTTATGATTTTCGCGATCTTTTCAATAATATTGATATTGCACAACTTTACCTTATATTGAAGGAATTGCATGAGTTACATAATTTGAAAGAGTACATTACATATCGAAAATATATGGACCTTATCAATCTGGTTTTGAGGGAAAATATACTTTTTGACGGAAAGTGCTATTATAAACAGATTAAAGGAATTCCAATGGGGGGAAGTTGTTCATCAATATTGGCTGACATATATCTCACTAAATATGAGCATGGAACACACCTATTATATGAGATACCGTACTTTCGTTATGTTGATGACGTGCTGTATGGATATTATGAAAATGCAGCAGGATTGGAATTCAATTTTTACCCCAGTGGCTTGGAATTGGTTGAAAATAAACGTGCAGAGGATGGATCGGTGAATTTCTTGGATATCACCATTAAGTACAATACAAGGAATGGAATTTATACGAGTCTACACGACAAAAGAAAAAGTTATGGCATAAAAATTAACAATATCATCACTTGGAAAACGAACCTCTCAAGATTCATTTTTAGAAATATACTTTTGGGACATTTCAAGAGAAACCAAATATGCAACACTTTAGCAAAGGATTGCATATCAAGTAACAAGGGGATAATATTAGAGGCATTAAAAAAGAATTACCCTGTTAAATTCCTGAAGAAATATTATAATTCTTTTTTCAACAATAAAAATGAAGCAAATTCTTTCAAAAGGGATTTTGCGGAATTGGGATAGTTTCTGCATATCACTTGAAGACTTGCACATGCGCATAGTTATTTATATAATAGGAGGTTTTGTGTTTCCTTAGTTGTGCGTTTCTTGACTTCCATTCTCAGTGGTCTGTTTCTCCATGTTTGGGTGCTTCTGACTGGGCACGTATGGGGGATCAACCTTTGCAATGCATTGGTTCCGTGAGCGTTTGCCCGGGCTGGAAAAGCAGCTTTAAACGGGAATGAGGAGTCGCCATCCTCCTCTGCCATTGCATGCATTGTATTTGGTTTTCCCTTCCATTGAGCTTAATCCTCGTTTTTGATTTCAATAGTATATTTACTTCGGATTAAAGAGCAGCATTTGCGCCTATTCCTTGGTAATATTGGTTTACATCTTTGTGATTACGTATAGCACTTGTCGTATATTATGTGTTTACGGGAATTCTTTGTCTTGTTGCATCGCGCGGATAAAGTGTTTTCCTTTTCACGTACTATCTTGGGTTACCTCCCGGACCACGCAAGCGTTGTGTTGGTCTTCCGTATGATGTGTGGGCGGTGGTGTCCCGGATTTGGAGATGTAGAGCTGGTTTTGGAGTGGTCATTGGTATGTTGTTTTGCTTTCAGTTTTCTTTGCCTTTTTGATGAGGGGTATTAAAAGTATGATGTATAGCGGGTGTGGTTATGTATATGTTTTTAATCTTTTTATACAATTTTGTTTTTAAATTAAAACTGTATTTATATATTTTATATAATTGACTTGCATATTAAATGCTATTCGTTTTATATTAACGCTTTTTATTAAAATCAGTTTTTAAAAAAATACAAAAAAAGTTTAAAAGTTTGTAAATCGGTCATTGTCACCAACGGCGTCACTTGATTATTTCTATATTCAGCTGCATTCTAATCATAGAAGTAGACTGGACTTATGGAAAATCCAGAAGATATGAACTAAGGAAGATAGCCTTATTCTTCCATTTGGGAATTTGATGAAGATTATGATGATATTTTTAACCTTTTATACTCCTTAATACGAGTAAAAACTGTTTAAACTCAATTATGCATGACAAATTTAATACAATTTAACGACTGGCAATTATATTCAGTGCGAGTATTTGCCCGGTGTTGCAATATAAAAGGGTATTTGTAACATCGACACACAGTTACCCTGGCTTTTTCGAGATGACAACTATAAAACATTTCTTCAGAACTACTGAGTGTACACCACAAGTGACAGTGACACCTACAAAAAACGTACGTAATGTGGTTTATAACGACACAATCCAAAACGGATCTCATTTTTTTAATACTTACTATAGCCATTATCGAAGAATGAGTAATTACAGATTTAAAAAGTGCGCATCTAAGAGATGCAAACTATGTCCTGTTGCTGACCCCTTGCAAATCATCGACAAAGACCATGCGTATAGAATATTTTGTAAAACCTATAACACCATATACTGTATTACATGTCTATCCTGTCAAACTAAGTATATCGGGCAAACTAAAAATCCTTTGCATATTAGAATTAACTTACACAGAAGTCAAATTGGAAAATCCCAGAAACATGCGGTACCGGTTTCCAACTTGGAATTAAGACATTTTCAGAATCATGATTTTACTAAGATCACAGTTACTATACTTGATATAGTACCCAGGCTTCAAGAAAGATTATGGTGGGAGAGTACTCATATTAAACAGTACATTACAGCCTACCCATATGGGCTCAACACGGTAATTTACAATGAGACCTTCAATTTGGAATATTGCAGTAATGATAAAACACAGCCAGTGTCAAGAACTTTTCCTCAAAGCAAAACCCATCGCTGGCATAGAGGGAAAAAACACAGAAAGATCAGTTATAAACGTACGGTAGAGGAGATCCAAAGATTTATCGAGAAATTCAAAAATGACACAACAACTAATATAAGTTGGATTAAAAACGTTATTTATGGAATAAGATTTAAATATCTGCCACGAATATGGCAATATGTGTTGCAATATACTTCTACTGACCCTCATGAACATACGGAGGAGAATTGTAAATTTATGGCTATGGTATTGGATATGATTAAGTTAAAGGCCAGTAAGCATCGTATTGAATTGAACCCTCAAAAACAGAAGATAATTACAAAGGAATTTTTTATGACTACTTTTAAAAACAAGATTTTTGACAGAATTCCTTTCACTTCTATTTTGAATGGAATTAATAAATTTTTACCAATCCCTTTTATTACCGTTATGTTTGTACTAACGGCAGAAAAATATACAACTATAGTCATATATGTAAGAATACCTCGTTGTATGACGTGGAAGAGTGTAATTGCAAGAACAGTGTATATAGTGACCCGTATCACAAACATTTTATTACAGGAAATTTAAATTTTATTGAAGACCAACAACTAAAATGTATTTTCAAATTGGGAACTAAGTTTCGAGAACAAGAATTTGAGTGTGTATATGATGATTTACATAACGATCTGTATCAATTCATTTATAGTTTAGCTGTGAAATACAGTGTTCCTGTTCAGACATTTGATGAATGGAAATATCATTTTATTAATGGTTTCAAATTGCACTATCAAAAGAGATACAAAAATACTAAAGTATCATCCATACCTAGATCCATCAAAAACATCAGAGATAGCTTTGTAATCACTTATACAGATAAAATCGTGGCTAATTACGCATTTACCTGTAAAAAATATTATATGGAAAATTTACAGAAATGTTACCTTGATCAGGATATGTATACATCGGTATCGCATAATAGTAAAACTTTGACCAATCGAATCAAAGCCTTATACAAAAGAATTGATATTGATCTTAAAAATGTTAAGTTCCCTTACTTAGTGCTTATACCAAAGATGCATAAGGAACCCGTTAAATTCCGCACTGTCACCGTAGGATGCGGAACTTATTTGACCATTGCTAACTTAAAACTTTTAAATATCCTAAAGCAAGTTATGATTAACCTTCAAAAGCAGGGAACTGTTATTATCAAGAACAGCCATGATATCATTAAAAGACTTAAATTCTGTGACAAGGAATTGCGATTCAGAAGTTATGATTTTCGCGATCTTTTCAATAATATTGATATTGCACAACTTTACCTTATATTGAAGGAATTGCATGAGTTACATAATTTGAAAGAGTACATTACATATCGAAAATATATGGACCTTATCAATCTGGTTTTGAGGGAAAATATACTTTTTGACGGAAAGTGCTATTATAAACAGATTAAAGGAATTCCAATGGGGGGAAGTTGTTCATCAATATTGGCTGACATATATCTCACTAAATATGAGCATGGAACACACCTATTATATGAGATACCGTACTTTCGTTATGTTGATGACGTGCTGTATGGATATTATGAAAATGCAGCAGGATTGGAATTCAATTTTTACCCCAGTGGCTTGGAATTGGTTGAAAATAAACGTGCAGAGGATGGATCGGTGAATTTCTTGGATATCACCATTAAGTACAATACAAGGAATGGAATTTATACGAGTCTACACGACAAAAGAAAAAGTTATGGCATAAAAATTAACAATATCATCACTTGGAAAACGAACCTCTCAAGATTCATTTTTAGAAATATACTTTTGGGACATTTCAAGAGAAACCAAATATGCAACACTTTAGCAAAGGATTGCATATCAAGTAACAAGGGGATAATATTAGAGGCATTAAAAAAGAATTACCCTGTTAAATTCCTGAAGAAATATTATAATTCTTTTTTCAACAATAAAAATGAAGCAAATTCTTTCAAAAGGGATTTTGCGGAATTGGGATAGTTTCTGCATATCACTTGAAGACTTGCACATGCGCATAGTTATTTATATAATAGGAGGTTTTGTGTTTCCTTAGTTGTGCGTTTCTTGACTTCCATTCTCAGTGGTCTGTTTCTCCATGTTTGGGTGCTTCTGACTGGGCACGTATGGGGGATCAACCTTTGCAATGCATTGGTTCCGTGAGCGTTTGCCCGGGCTGGAAAAGCAGCTTTAAACGGGAATGAGGAGTCGCCATCCTCCTCTGCCATTGCATGCATTGTATTTGGTTTTCCCTTCCATTGAGCTTAATCCTCGTTTTTGATTTCAATAGTATATTTACTTCGGATTAAAGAGCAGCATTTGCGCCTATTCCTTGGTAATATTGGTTTACATCTTTGTGATTACGTATAGCACTTGTCGTATATTATGTGTTTACGGGAATTCTTTGTCTTGTTGCATCGCGCGGATAAAGTGTTTTCCTTTTCACGTACTATCTTGGGTTACCTCCCGGACCACGCAAGCGTTGTGTTGGTCTTCCGTATGATGTGTGGGCGGTGGTGTCCCGGATTTGGAGATGTAGAGCTGGTTTTGGAGTGGTCATTGGTATGTTGTTTTGCTTTCAGTTTTCTTTGCCTTTTTGATGAGGGGTATTAAAAGTATGATGTATAGCGGGTGTGGTTATGTATATGTTTTTAATCTTTTTATACAATTTTGTTTTTAAATTAAAACTGTATTTATATATTTTATATAATTGACTTGCATATTAAATGCTATTCGTTTTATATTAACGCTTTTTATTAAAATCAGTTTTTAAAAAAATACAAAAAAAGTTTAAAAGTTTGTAAATCGGTCATTGTCACCAACGGCGTCACTTGATTATTTCTATATTCAGCTGCATTCTAATCATAGAAGTAGACTGGACTTATGGAAAATCCAGAAGATATGAACTAAGGAAGATAGCCTTATTCTTCCATTTGGGAATTTGATGAAGATTATGATGATATTTTTAACCTTTTATACTCCTTAATACGAGTAAAAACTGTTTAAACTCAATTATGCATGACAAATTTAATACAATTTAACGACTGGCAATTATATTCAGTGCGAGTATTTGCCCGGTGTTGCAATATAAAAGGGTATTTGTAACATCGACACACAGTTACCCTGGCTTTTTCGAGATGACAACTATAAAACATTTCTTCAGAACTACTGAGTGTACACCACAAGTGACAGTGACACCTACAAAAAACGTACGTAATGTGGTTTATAACGACACAATCCAAAACGGATCTCATTTTTTTAATACTTACTATAGCCATTATCGAAGAATGAGTAATTACAGATTTAAAAAGTGCGCATCTAAGAGATGCAAACTATGTCCTGTTGCTGACCCCTTGCAAATCATCGACAAAGACCATGCGTATAGAATATTTTGTAAAACCTATAACACCATATACTGTATTACATGTCTATCCTGTCAAACTAAGTATATCGGGCAAACTAAAAATCCTTTGCATATTAGAATTAACTTACACAGAAGTCAAATTGGAAAATCCCAGAAACATGCGGTACCGGTTTCCAACTTGGAATTAAGACATTTTCAGAATCATGATTTTACTAAGATCACAGTTACTATACTTGATATAGTACCCAGGCTTCAAGAAAGATTATGGTGGGAGAGTACTCATATTAAACAGTACATTACAGCCTACCCATATGGGCTCAACACGGTAATTTACAATGAGACCTTCAATTTGGAATATTGCAGTAATGATAAAACACAGCCAGTGTCAAGAACTTTTCCTCAAAGCAAAACCCATCGCTGGCATAGAGGGAAAAAACACAGAAAGATCAGTTATAAACGTACGGTAGAAGAGATCCAAAGATTTATCGAGAAATTCAAAAATGACACAACAACTAATATAAGTTGGATTAAAAACGTTATTTATGGAATAAGATTTAAATATCTGCCACGAATATGGCAATATGTGTTGCAATATACTTCTACTGACCCTCATGAACATACGGAGGAGAATTGTAAATTTATGGCTATGGTATTGGATATGATTAAGTTAAAGGCCAGTAAGCATCGTATTGAATTGAACCCTCAAAAACAGAAGATAATTACAAAGGAATTTTTTATGACTACTTTTAAAAACAAGATTTTTGACAGAATTCCTTTCACTTCTATTTTGAATGGAATTAATAAATTTTTACCAATCCCTTTTATTACCGTTATGTTTGTACTAACGGCAGAAAAATATACAACTATAGTCATATATGTAAGAATACCTCGTTGTATGACGTGGAAGAGTGTAATTGCAAGAACAGTGTATATAGTGACCCGTATCACAAACATTTTATTACAGGAAATTTAAATTTTATTGAAGACCAACAACTAAAATGTATTTTCAAATTGGGAACTAAGTTTCGAGAACAAGAATTTGAGTGTGTATATGATGATTTACATAACGATCTGTATCAATTCATTTATAGTTTAGCTGTGAAATACAGTGTTCCTGTTCAGACATTTGATGAATGGAAATATCATTTTATTAATGGTTTCAAATTGCACTATCAAAAGAGATACAAAAATACTAAAGTATCATCCATACCTAGATCCATCAAAAACATCAGAGATAGCTTTGTAATCACTTATACAGATAAAATCGTGGCTAATTACGCATTTACCTGTAAAAAATATTATATGGAAAATTTACAGAAATGTTACCTTGATCAGGATATGTATACATCGGTATCGCATAATAGTAAAACTTTGACCAATCGAATCAAAGCCTTATACAAAAGAATTGATATTGATCTTAAAAATGTTAAGTTCCCTTACTTAGTGCTTATACCAAAGATGCATAAGGAACCCGTTAAATTCCGCACTGTCACCGTAGGATGCGGAACTTATTTGACCATTGCTAACTTAAAACTTTTAAATATCCTAAAGCAAGTTATGATTAACCTTCAAAAGCAGGGAACTGTTATTATCAAGAACAGCCATGATATCATTAAAAGACTTAAATTCTGTGACAAGGAATTGCGATTCAGAAGTTATGATTTTCGCGATCTTTTCAATAATATTGATATTGCACAACTTTACCTTATATTGAAGGAATTGCATGAGTTACATAATTTGAAAGAGTACATTACATATCGAAAATATATGGACCTTATCAATCTGGTTTTGAGGGAAAATATACTTTTTGACGGAAAGTGCTATTATAAACAGATTAAAGGAATTCCAATGGGGGGAAGTTGTTCATCAATATTGGCTGACATATATCTCACTAAATATGAGCATGGAACACACCTATTATATGAGATACCGTACTTTCGTTATGTTGATGACGTGCTGTATGGATATTATGAAAATGCAGCAGGATTGGAATTCAATTTTTACCCCAGTGGCTTGGAATTGGTTGAAAATAAACGTGCAGAGGATGGATCGGTGAATTTCTTGGATATCACCATTAAGTACAATACAAGGAATGGAATTTATACGAGTCTACACGACAAAAGAAAAAGTTATGGCATAAAAATTAACAATATCATCACTTGGAAAACGAACCTCTCAAGATTCATTTTTAGAAATATACTTTTGGGACATTTCAAGAGAAACCAAATATGCAACACTTTAGCAAAGGATTGCATATCAAGTAACAAGGGGATAATATTAGAGGCATTAAAAAAGAATTACCCTGTTAAATTCCTGAAGAAATATTATAATTCTTTTTTCAACAATAAAAATGAAGCAAATTCTTTCAAAAGGGATTTTGCGGAATTGGGATAGTTTCTGCATATCACTTGAAGACTTGCACATGCGCATAGTTATTTATATAATAGGAGGTTTTGTGTTTCCTTAGTTGTGCGTTTCTTGACTTCCATTCTCAGTGGTCTGTTTCTCCATGTTTGGGTGCTTCTGACTGGGCACGTATGGGGGATCAACCTTTGCAATGCATTGGTTCCGTGAGCGTTTGCCCGGGCTGGAAAAGCAGCTTTAAACGGGAATGAGGAGTCGCCATCCTCCTCTGCCATTGCATGCATTGTATTTGGTTTTCCCTTCCATTGAGCTTAATCCTCGTTTTTGATTTCAATAGTATATTTACTTCGGATTAAAGAGCAGCATTTGCGCCTATTCCTTGGTAATATTGGTTTACATCTTTGTGATTACGTATAGCACTTGTCGTATATTATGTGTTTACGGGAATTCTTTGTCTTGTTGCATCGCGCGGATAAAGTGTTTTCCTTTTCACGTACTATCTTGGGTTACCTCCCGGACCACGCAAGCGTTGTGTTGGTCTTCCGTATGATGTGTGGGCGGTGGTGTCCCGGATTTGGAGATGTAGAGCTGGTTTTGGAGTGGTCATTGGTATGTTGTTTTGCTTTCAGTTTTCTTTGCCTTTTTGATGAGGGGTATTAAAAGTATGATGTATAGCGGGTGTGGTTATGTATATGTTTTTAATCTTTTTATACAATTTTGTTTTTAAATTAAAACTGTATTTATATATTTTATATAATTGACTTGCATATTAAATGCTATTCGTTTTATATTAACGCTTTTTATTAAAATCAGTTTTTAAAAAAATACAAAAAAAGTTTAAAAGTTTGTAAATCGGTCATTGTCACCAACGGCGTCACTTGATTATTTCTATATTCAGCTGCATTCTAATCATAGAAGTAGACTGGACTTATGGAAAATCCAGAAGATATGAACTAAGGAAGATAGCCTTATTCTTCCATTTGGGAATTTGATGAAGATTATGATGATATTTTTAACCTTTTATACTCCTTAATACGAGTAAAAACTGTTTAAACTCAATTATGCATGACAAATTTAATACAATTTAACGACTGGCAATTATATTCAGTGCGAGTATTTGCCCGGTGTTGCAATATAAAAGGGTATTTGTAACATCGACACACAGTTACCCTGGCTTTTTCGAGATGACAACTATAAAACATTTCTTCAGAACTACTGAGTGTACACCACAAGTGACAGTGACACCTACAAAAAACGTACGTAATGTGGTTTATAACGACACAATCCAAAACGGATCTCATTTTTTTAATACTTACTATAGCCATTATCGAAGAATGAGTTAACAGATTTAAAAAGTGCGCATCTAAGAGATGCAAACTATGTCCTGTTGCTGACCCCTTGCAAATCATCGACAAAGACCATGCGTATAGAATATTTTGTAAAACCTATAACACCATATACTGTATTACATGTCTATCCTGTCAAACTAAGTATATCGGGAAAACTAAAAATCCTTTGCATATTAGAATTAACTTACACAGAAGTCAAATTGGAAAATCCCAGAAACATGCGGTACCGGTTTCCAACTTGGAATTAAGACATTTTCAGAATCATGATTTTACTAAGATCACAGTTACTATACTTGATATAGTACCCAGGCTTCAAGAAAGATTATGGTGGGAGAGTACTCATATTAAACAGTACATTACAGCCTACCCATATGGGCTCAACACGGTAATTTACAATGAGACCTTCAATTTGGAATATTGCAGTAATGATAAAACACAGCCAGTGTCAAGAACTTTTCCTCAAAGCAAAACCCATCGCTGGCATAGAGGGAAAAAACACAGAAAGATCAGTTATAAACGTACGGTAGAAGAGATCCAAAGATTTATCGAGAAATTCAAAAATGACACAACAACTAATATAAGTTGGATTAAAAACGTTATTTATGGAATAAGATTTAAATATCTGCCACGAATATGGCAATATGTGTTGCAATATACTTCTACTGACCCTCATGAACATACGGAGGAGAATTGTAAATTTATGGCTATGGTATTGGATATGATTAAGTTAAAGGCCAGTAAGCATCGTATTGAATTGAACCCTCAAAAACAGAAGATAATTACAAAGGAATTTTTTATGACTACTTTTAAAAACAAGATTTTTGACAGAATTCCTTTCACTTCTATTTTGAATGGAATTAATAAATTTTTACCAATCCCTTTTATTACCGTTATGTTTGTACTAACGGCAGAAAAATATACAACTATAGTCATATATGTAAGAATACCTCGTTGTATGACGTGGAAGAGTGTAATTGCAAGAACAGTGTATATAGTGACCCGTATCACAAACATTTTATTACAGGAAATTTAAATTTTATTGAAGACCAACAACTAAAATGTATTTTCAAATTGGGAACTAAGTTTCGAGAACAAGAATTTGAGTGTGTATATGATGATTTACATAACGATCTGTATCAATTCATTTATAGTTTAGCTGTGAAATACAGTGCTCCTGTTCAGACATTTGATGAATGGAAATATCATTTTATTAATGGTTTCAAATTGCACTATCAAAAGAGATACAAAAATACTAAAGTATCATCCATACCTAGATCCATCAAAAACATCAGAGATAGCTTTGTAATCACTTATACAGATAAAATCGTGGCTAATTACGCATTTACCTGTAAAAAATATTATATGGAAAATTTACAGAAATGTTACCTTGATCAGGATATGTATACATCGGTATCGCATAATAGTAAAACTTTGACCAATCGAATCAAAGCCTTATACAAAAGAATTGATATTGATCTTAAAAATGTTAAGTTCCCTTACTTAGTGCTTATACCAAAGATGCATAAGGAACCCGTTAAATTCCGCACTGTCACCGTAGGATGCGGAACTTATTTGACCATTGCTAACTTAAAACTTTTAAATATCCTAAAGCAAGTTATGATTAACCTTCAAAAGCAGGGAACTGTTATTATCAAGAACAGCCATGATATCATTAAAAGACTTAAATTCTGTGACAAGGAATTGCGACAAGGAATATATATATGTATATATATAAATGTATATATATATGCATGTATATATATATGTATATATATATGTATATATATATATGTATATATATGTTTATATATATATATATATATATATATATATATATATATATATATATATATATATACATATATATATATATATACATATATATATATATATTAGCGAAAATAAAACTGAAACATTAATATTAATATTTTAAATTTTATTTTCTCTAAAAATATTGTAACTTTAGCTAGTTTGAAACTACGATTTGAGAACCCTTAGAATGGTGTATAGTGGCATCCTCGATTATTCATTTCTTCAATGAATCTCTTGTTTAGTAAGAATTTTCATCTTTGTTTCATGTTCATATTCCTTTTTGCTTATACGGGTAATAGTCCTGTCTCCTGCTCTGACTCACTGGACGGGTATGGGAGAGGGGCTTTGGACGTTCGTACAGCCTCCCTGGTTGTACAAATTTAAAAGTATATATATATATATATATATATATATATAATGTATATATGTATATGTATATGTATATGTATATGTATATGTATGTATATATATGTATATATATATGTATGTATATATATGTATATATATATATGTATATATATATATATATGAATAATAATAGAAGTTTGAAAATCCAATGAACGAAAAGTAAGAAGATGTAACACGATAAACCTAACTTTTTAAAAACACCCACAGAATAAAATATAATACAGCAAATCATCAATCATATGGATTAAAAATACAAAACACAAGCTATCAAGTTACAGAAAATCAACCAAATTAAAAGGTATGGAAATAAAAAAAGAGAAAAACTTAAACTAAATTCAACTATCTAACTGGCTTACAAAACAAAAGTAAAAATCATCTAATCCTCAAGCATATGGAAAAAATAAATAAAATAAATATCGAATCAACAAGTCAATGAAAAATATATAATACAAAGGTATGGAATCGAAATAAGTATAACAAACGAAATCAAGCACAAACGCCTTACACGTGGACGAGGCTCTAAGCCTAAATCATGAATTGTTAACCTCTACAAAAATCTAATCATGTCCAAGTTTTTTGTAGAAGCAAACACAAAAATGTATGTTTCTGAAGAAATAGATAGATTAAATCTATAAACTATTTCTACTTGGACGACATACATAAAGAAGGAATAAAAAAGAAAAAATGAATACCTGGAAAAAGCACAGCGTATGTACATTCGATTCAATACAGGGATCGAGGGAACACTGATAGAAGAGACCAGTGTTGCCATTCGTAAAGAAAAAATAAAAAATATATGATACTATGAAAAGAATTATAAAAATCCAGCTATTTTAAATTTTTTAACAATACTATTTACTAAATAAGAGGGATATTTATATAAATTACTAGTAATTTTGAGATTATTGATATGCATAGCATGAAATTTTATATCAGATAATCTATAAATTCTAAAAAGCTGATTGAGTATAATATTTCTAAACAATTGAATCGAGTTACAGGAATTAAAAGGTAAGATTTTATTAATATTAAAATTATAAAAGTCTTTTTTATCATATAAATTTGTAACAATTCTATTAGAAGGATCAATAAAAAGATTTAAATCCAAAAAATTAACATTTTTACTAATAGTAGCTTCATTAGGTATTAATTCCAAATTGTCTGGATAGTAATCTATATCTATGAGATAATTTTCTGTATGTACTAAGCAAATCAGATCAACAACATATCTGTAAAAAGTATAATCTATTGATGTAAATGACTTTTCATAATGATAAAGGTATAAATTAGCTAGCATACTGCTACTACAGCCACCCTGTGGAACTCCTGAGACTTGTAAGTATAATTTATTTCCTTGAAAAATATAATTATTGAAAATAACAAAGTGAAGAAGTTTAGGAAAATTTATAAATTTAATTTGATTTGAAAGAGTTGTAATATAAGCATTATATAGAGCTAAAATTACATCATATAGATCAGATATCTTAATATTATTAAAAAGATCTTTAAAATCAAAAGTTTGAAATCCTATTATTTTTCTAAGAGATGTTAATTTATTCTTTAATTCTTTACTATTATTTAGAATATGGTAGTTATTGCTAGTCTGGCTTAAACTATTATTTATTAGATTTAAAGAATTTAGTAATAATTTACTCGCAGTAGTAGAGTAAGTATTATGGCCACTAGTAACTGTTCTAAATTTAATAGGATTTTTATGAAATTTTGGAGTAAGCACTATATAAGGAAATTTAAGATATTTATATTTAATGTTTAAATCATTATACATATTGATAATTTTCAATTTAATACTATTGATGGTATGTAAATCAGGTTTAAAAAGACTATTATTTTTTAAATAATCTAACAGAAATTGAATATAAAATTTTTTACAGATAATAGCATAATTATTAGAGGCTTTATCAACATAGGTGATAACAAAGGATCTTTGTAAATCATTAATGGAATGTTTAATATTATCAATATCATATAAAGATCCAGATAATTTAATATCTCTAATAGCATTTTTAATAGATTCTAATATAGTAAATTTCCACATATTAAATGTCTCTAATGGCAGAGCGTATTTACAAGCTAATTTATATATATATTTATCAAGATCTAGATTAATAGATTTTAAGACTTTAAAAGAATTATTACAAGAAGGTATCCTAAATTTAGTGCCAAATGACATAATGGTTCTTAACACATTGTCACTAACAATATCTAAATCTCCTGTAACTATGTGCCCCAAGTCTGGATTTAGAAATTTAGCAAATTTATTTAATTTACAAATACATTCACTATCTACAATTGACTGAGAAGAATGATCAATAGAGAGCGATTGTGAAACTTCATTATAATTAAATATAGACCTACCAATAGGCTTATTGTATTTGAATGTCTTTGAAACAAATAAATCACCAATAGGCAATAAATGTTTAAACTTGTTAAACAGATGTCCAAAATTTATAGAATTATATATAGGATGTTTGAAAGAGATAACACAATAAGAATTAGTAGTTGTATTATTATAATGAAATTGATTTAGTTTTAAATTTAAAAACTGTGATATATATATATGTATATATATATATATATGTATATATATATGTATATTACATGTATATATATATGTATATATATATATATATGTATATATATGTATATGTATATATATATGTATATATATATGTATATGTATATGTATATGTATATGTATATGTATATGTATATGTATATGTATATGTATATGTATATGTATATGTATATGTATATGTATATGTATATGTATATGTATATGTATATGTATATATATATATATATATATATATATATATATATATATATATATATATATATATATATATATATATTAGCGAAAATAAAATTGAAACATTAATATTAATATTTTAAATTTTATTTTCACTAAAAATATTGTAACTTTAGCTAGTTTGAAACTACGATTTGAGAACCCTTAGAATGGTGTATAGTGGCATCCTCGATTATTCATTTCTTCAATGAATCTCTTGTTTAGTAAGAATTTTCATCTTTGTTTCATGTTCATATTCCTTTTTGCTTATACGGGTAATAGTCCTGTCTCCTGCTCTGACTCACTGGACGGGTATGGGAGAGGGGCTGTGGACGTTCGTACAGCCTCCCTGGTTGTATTTCGACTTGTTCATTCCGGTGCTTCTAGATAATTTAAGTTGCTGAGTTGATCGAGTATCCAAGAGGTGAAAGAAGAAGGATTCATGCCATATGGTAATGCAAATTTTCTTATATTCATTTTTTCATCTTTTGATGCCTGTAGTCTGAATTTGAGCATTTATAGTAATGTAATATTGCTCAAACTGAAACAGGCATTTATTTGGGTTGATTAGAATTAAATACTCAGACCTGAAGATGAATTTAATTTTGATTAATCATCGAATTTGGGCTGGTGCTGTTATATATATATATTATACAAATGTAATACAATTTAATGTACTACTAAATAAATAATAAGAATATACATTTTCGAAATGTTGGCGCAAAGCTGCTAATCTCCATCGAATACTAACATAACTATCCAAATGGAAATTGGAATACAATACAAATTGAAGAGTAAGATACCATAAAGTGGCTGGGGGGTTGTGACCCCCACTATCCAGTTACGCATGCTTTACGCCACGGCAACACTGCCGGGAGCCGGTACATTTCCCATTAATGATATAAAATCAAAATACAAGACCTCACAATAAGAAATATATGACTTACTCACTATAAGAAATATATACTACAATTAGATACTACATTAAACTGCTTAAAGACTAGTACTATATAAACACGTACTTTTTGGGAACTAAATAGGCTGAACGAGGTGTTTTTCACTCAGTTTTGTATTACTGTATTTTGAAATAATTTTATTTGCTTTCAGTTATGGTTATATTAAAAAAACTACTTGCAACTTTGCATAAAAATCTTAGAGGATATTCTTGTTTTATTGCTTCTGCAAAATAAATCATGATATTATCCCTATCTATTGAATTTGAATTTAATTTTTGACTTCTTGCTAAGTAATTTAAGATGATATTTCTGAACACATTTTTGTGTACTCTGGAGCTCCATGAAGCTATAATAGTATATTAATCCCTTATCAAGTTCAGAATTTGTATATAAATGGATAATATTTGATAATTATACATTTTAACTGATAACTATAAATTCAAACCACCAAACCACCAAATTGAATTCCAAACCACTAAATTAAAAAAAGCTATGCTAAAATGTATGAATTTAACAACCTAATTGTAAATTTATTAATTTATACCGTATACTGCAAAGTTCAAAAGTGGTTTACACAAAGGTGGACTTGAATAAAAAATGAGAACTGTTGTTGAAAAAATAATTGTATTGAATTATGAAAAATTGGTGTAGGTATAATTTAGATAATGAGCCATGATCAAATATTGATTATACATATTTATGGTTAAGAAATGAAATTAAATTATTTACAAAAAAAATGCTATAAGAAGTTGTCGTGTTACACCTCTTCCTCATATTAACAACAAATATAAGAACCAATAGAGCAGAGCTGCAGTTGAAACAACTATCACTCCCTCACGACTCGCTGATATTATTAAACGCAAATATTATTATACTCAAAATCCTTCTGATTTCTTGTACGAAAACTTGAGTTGTTCTGCTGGCTCAGTCTTCATTTCTCTCTATTGGATCCATTGGCTGGTGGCACTTCCACATATCTCCATAGCTCAGCTACCATTGACCGACGAGCTGGTGTGAGATAGTTGCCATTGGCCGGAAATACACTGGGCATAACTGCATTAGGTTCTGAATACCACGTGATAAGGACCACGTTCCTAAGTATCACTCTTGAGATATTTGTGGGAATTATTAGTCCCCATATAAATTTATTCAAACTAAATGTTAACTTCTGGCGACCGTCTGACTGAGTTCATTGTTTGACGCATAGAAAGTTTATTGCCATCTTCTGGTACTTGTTGTTTGGAGTAATAAATGCTTTATAGGCTGCAGTCATTTAAGATGCAATAAAGAAACGAACTTCTGTCATCACAGAGTTGTTGCTAGTACTTGGTTAAACAGGCATTTTGATTTTATTTACGTTAAACATGGTTTCATCATTCGTATTTCAGTTACTTGAGCATCAGTTTTAACCATTTAACCCATACTAGCCGGATATTTGGAGGTCCGTACATTCAATAAACTACATTTAAATAATACATCGACATTTATTGGGAAGAATCAAAATCCGCTTAATCGATAGGATAATTGGCAACGCAAAGTGTTAATCGATGCCTTGCTGACTGAGTTTTAAGTCTTTGCATCTTAAAAATTTAGAATCTATTTGCGATATGTAGTTGTTACGTGGATTTTCACCAAACGTTCGGTCAGAACGCATAAATCAGTATTAGTACCCATTAAAACCACCTCCGACATTGGCCGTGTCGAATAAAAATACATATAAATCAATTTAATGGAAAATTAGGACAGCGGACATGATAGAAAACAATAATAATATTTATTTACACAATGATTATAATAACAATGGGATATTCTACTGACATCCCAATATAAGTACGATTAATATCAAACATCATCTCCTTACACAATATTGATCCCGTTGCAAAAGAACGGTTTTCAAACACGACATTCAAAAATTACCCATTTAAAACATATAAGTAAGATTCTCCATGATTAAATTACATTAAGATTGAAATCGACTCGTATCTAAACACATGTCACCTTAAAATATAATTATTTTAGTTTGCACAAAAACTAATTATCCTGAATATGAAGGCTAAACCAATGCAGCGAGGGAGAGAGGGAGTACAATCGTGTCATCGACACAGTATGTAAAAATACATACATGGCATACCTCAGTATCTCGAAGAATAGCTCGTCAGCGAGTCGGTAGGCGACGGGTGTCCGTCATCTGCTCCGTGGATTGAGGACCTTTTTCCTCGGAATCAAAATATCAAGTATCTCAAAAACTTCTCTCAAAAAAGAAACTCACTCTCTCTCGGACATCGGAAAATGTGCCCTCCTACACAATTACGCCCCAGGTCTATTATTGGCTCCCCCACTGCAGCCCCTGGTATTTTGAATGGATATTCCAGAATTATATCCAGCTATTGGGTGCTGTGATGACAGGGGGATGGTTAGCACCCCAGAATTAAAATCTGACAGCTGGGCCAAAGTTCTCATGAACCTGGGCGCACGTGCGTCCGAAAACGGTCAAGGGTCAGCTATCCCCAAAAGCGCCCTGCTGTGAGCCCCTCTGTAACTGAGCCATTTCTGTCCATATTTCTTAGAAACATTGCTTGCTCACCCTTTTGCAGGTGTTGAACAAGGGAAATGTATAAGTATTGCAGGAGTAGCACAGGGACCATCTTTATAGATTGTACTCCCTCCACAATTCGCAATGTTCCATATTTGCCATGGAACAGTAGTCTTAATTAAAATTCTGTGTAACTAAAAATTTTCAATAACTTAAATAAATATATTCAAAATGTTTGTCTGTCTAAATTTCATTCTTGGTTATTAATTGTACCAAAACTATTTCTTTGAGATTGTGAACGACTATCATTAATTATTTCCTTTGTCTTATTATTTCTCACATCGGATATTTCTTTGCTATAATGTTTATTTTAATACTGTTTCACGTTTTACTTCTATTTTGTTGCGTCTGGGGGCACCACTAATGCTTTAATTTAGCATTTTAGTTACTGATATAGTTGATAATAAATCCCTCATTTGACGAAAAACTCTTGGCTAATTTGAACAGAAAGGAATACCCAGGTGTTTCTATAAAAATCGGTTTCTTTATCACTAATTATGCACAGTAGTTTAAGTTGTTATTTCTTTATTTATTGTAGTTACACAAGGTCACATTTTGATTTAGCATCAAAACCGTACTACACCTTAGAAATGCTATTAATTTCGTTGAAAAAAATTCTTCTCATTTTGTCCCAGATTATCAATTTCTTTTTCCTCGAACACCTGAAATCACACCTGGCCAATCACATACATTAATGGTGAAGAAACATGCCGAAGAGAAAAAACTATCCAGCGAAACAAAAATCGTTGCTCTTTTTTTCTAGGAGAAAACTTCTTGCGGTCTATTTGTGATAGGGGGGGGGGGGGGGAGGAATAAAAATGTGTCTTCTGAGGAAGCTTTCATTGTTAGCGATTTTGCGAAATATGTTTGTGTACAGAGTTTCTAGGAAAGTTAATAAACAGTTCTATAACTTTGTAAAGAAAGGTTCATGAGTGAACCCGCACATTAGGTCTATCTATAGAACAATGACCAAACCTGATTGATTAAAAGGGATTACAGCGCCCCTAGCGAGGAAATTTAAATCTTAGGATAGTGAAATCAAAAGCGAAGCGAAGTAGATAAAAAATGTCAATTGCAAAGTTATAGAACCACAGTTATATGCCTAATAAGCAAGAATCAACAATAAAACTGTTACACAAGGCATTTATTGGACACAAAAGGGTTATAGGCAAATGGCTGCCATATTCTGAAGTGATACAATAAATGATGTTTGCATGAACGGGAACTTAGAGTAAAGTCTGTTAATAATGTCCATCGTCAAGGACAAAGCACATTTGAATTTGAGAAAAATATTACACCATAATTATTTACAATTTGCATCTAGTAATCGGTGAATAACTTTATTGCTTTCCATATACGCGTTCTATGCATTCCTAGTGTCGATTCCTACTGATTAATTAATTCTCAACATATTTGTAATTGACTCTTTTCGTCTATCTTGATTTGTTGCCTACTCCGTTATCATAACATTTTAATTCTTCGCTAGGGGCGCTGCACTCACTTTGATGGATCATTGGGTCACTTTACTATAGATAGATCTAACGTGTACACTCAAACGTATACACTCATAGACCTTATTATAGATGGACAAAACGTGTATCTTATACACTCATGGGCCTTAGTATAGATGGATATAACGTGTACCCATACACTCATGGTCCTTACTATAGATGAACATAACGTGTACCTATACACTCATGGACTTTACTGTAGATGGACATAAAGTGTACCTATACACTCATGGACGTTATTAGGGTGTTAAAAACATTCCTAGGACCCCTGTATATAAAGGAATGTGCAAACTGGAATTCTATATTGCAATTTGTATTTGCTTTTTCTGTAACATCAAAAAAGCAACATCAGTCGAACATGACTTTAACTGGAATGTAACAAATTTAAATTTCGGGGGGAAAAGTACAAAAATATATTTTATAAAACAGTATGGATTAAATTCAATACCTTTATTGCAGTCTCCGATTAAATTGTGCATATCAATTTTCTTCTTGGAAATCGGCATATTCTTTTGACATATATGCTCCCTGTGGGGGCAGCAAAATTCCTAATATTCCAAAAATATCTCGTGATAACACCTAAGCTATGATGTCAATTTAAATCTGATAAAGGACGGTATTTTAAATCATCTACTAATTTGGTAATTGTGAGCATATTTATTTTTGATCTTTTATTTATTGTAAATCCAATGGGAGCAATATCTCAAAAACGGAGCATGATAGTGTTCCGTAAATAATGTTATTTATTTATGCGTTTATCCGTAGTATGACAATCCTGAAGAAATTTAAATAATTTAAAATTTCTGTTAGTCTGAAATACACTCACGGACAATAAAAGTTATGCACAAAGAAGGAAGCATGGTACACCCGCGAAATGATGTAAATAGCTAGAGGGCGGGCTAATATGCAAATGATCCCTCTTGTGTGATTGCACATGACCGTACACCCTTGATTGGCGCTGCAAACATGAGCCAGCGGCCTTATAAATCGGCGTGTAATTGACGCCCCATCAATGCGAGAAGCTTCAGCCGACGCAAACACGAGTACGGAGTGAAAAAAATGGTGGGTAGATGCCAGAAACGTCTATATATGCAACTGACGGACTTCGAGAGAGGTCTAATCATCGGACTGAACCGCAAGGTGTTCAGCGTACCGGATAGCCTGTCACGTGGATCGTTCGAACTATACCATTCGACGGAGTTGTGAGCAGTGGTTACGGGATGGCACACAGGGCCGGCTCTAGACGGAGCAGACATACCACGAGTAGAGATGACAGAATGATCGTGCGGCAAGCACGATCATAGAACCCACGGCGTCCCGACCCGCGATATAGGCACACGTAGCGGCTCCTGTGAGCCTACGAACCATATTTAGACGCCTGAAGGAACCGAATATGCGATACCAGCGTCCTTTACGTGTGCTTCCGTTAACACAGCAACTTTGGCGGCTCCGGGTTGCAGTGGGCAGAACCAGAGCAACGTCTAACGCCACAGATTGGTGATGTGTGGTGTTTAGCAATGAGTGCCGCTTTGTTTTGGGGACCGATGATTAGCGTGTTCGGGTGTGGAAGTCCTCTGCACAACGTCACAATTACAACCTCTTTATCGAGCGCCACACCAGCCCCACTGCAGGCATCATGGGCTGGGAAGCCATAACCTACGACAGCTGATCCTTTCTAGTAGTGGTATCTGGAACATTGACGGGCCAGCGGTACATGGATGAGACTCTACGGCCCCATATGCATTCGTTGCTGGGATTCTAGGTTCAATTTCAGCAGGATAATGCCCGACGGCACACGGCTCGGGTCTTCCAGACCTGCCTGAGGCATGTCCAAACACTTCCATGCCCTGCCCGCTTCCCAAACTTGTCGCCTATAGAGCATGTGTGGGACGCCGGCTACCTCGTTTTCCGCAAATCTTCGGGATTTGCAACGTAACGTCCAACAGATGTGGAATCGTCTGCCGTAGGACAGCATCAGACGTTTGTTCAAAGCCATGCCGGGCAGTATTGCTGCTTGTATCGCAGTACAAGGCGGTGCCACGTGCTATTGATGATAACCGGATTGTGTACCAGAGCTCCCTCTGTAAGTGTTCTTCTGCACTGTTTTTGTGATCATGCCTATCATTCATCTGTATCCATCCATCGATAAAATTTCAATTCCATCCTATGCTTCCTTTTTGTTGCGCAACTTTCACTGTCCGTGAGTGTATGTTCAAATAAATATTTTAGGTTAATACGAGCGACAAATACATTTTATATATCATTAATATTAACATAAAAATAATATTTTATTAATCTAGAAAATATATGCCAAAAAATACATTTTTGATTAGTTAAAATTAATATGTAGGGAGCATTTTAACATTTTTAGTTGAAAATACTTTAACAAATATTCTTATTTCAAAATTATCTAAAATTGACTATTAACTGACAATGTCAAATTACCTAGTAATGATTCCCAACTATAAATTACTCAAATGTTTCTAAACTAAAATTCTTTTGGAAAATTTTCTACATCAAAAGTTATCAGTTGGCTTTCCTCAATTGAAATATATCTGCGGATTTTCTTCTGAATGAAATATTTTCCGATATTCTTTTTTATTGATAACTGTTCAATTGTTTTTATGAATTGGATATTACCCGATAAATTTTCTGGTTATCCCTGTAAATTATCCGACAACTATTATCAATTAAAAATTATTCAAAATTTGTTTTTGCATCACGAACGCTATAAAAGTAATCTTTTTCCGTCTAATATTCTGACAAATTTTAAAGAAAAATCTTTTGCAATAAAAAGTGTTATTTTCTTCTAAATCTCCAAACTTTCGTTTCTTGAAACATTTGTTAAAACCGAAGTTAAATCACACATTTGTAGAAAAGAAAAATTCCAAAAAGAAACAGTTCAAGTAAGAAAAAAAGTAGCTTTCTCTTTTCGGGAGAAACATCTCAAGGTCATTTGTGGTTGTGATACAATTAAGGAGATTTAAAATAGTCTTCACTGTTTGTGGTTTTTAAAGGAATGTGTTTGCATATACTTGGTAATACAAACACGTTCACAAATGAGATATGTAAATAGGAATATTATGTTGTAGTAGTTTTCATATATTTGTTTAAATGAAAGCATATGAAAAATTGTGGATTAGAGAAAAAGACAGTTTTTTATTATAGAAACAGGTTTTTTAACAATTTCCAACATAATTGAAAACTGTTCATGACATTGTTCATTGTGTCTCCATGTATGTTTGTTAGGAAAATGAAATTTTAGTATGTTGTTGAGACAGTCTGTGGGACATATGGGAATGTAAATTAATAATATTACCCAATTGTGGATTGAACCCGGTTTAAAAAGTTAAATACATTGAACACTATGAGACCCAATTTTTCAAACATTTCTTAAACAAATTGCTTTGAAAATTTAAGGAAATATTCAAATTATCCTATAAAATATATAAAAAAATTTCAGCAAAAAGTGTTCGGTAATTTTTTTAAATAGAAATTAAAATAATAATTACATCCATATTAAAGAAGATATCACGTGACCCACTTCAAAATAAAATATAGCATCCATCTTTTTCCCAGTGTAAAATTCGTGATTTTAAAAGCCCTTTTAAATTTATATTTAGTGTCGCATCCGTCTTAAAATCGCTTTATTTTTCCGTATAGTATGTGCATCTATATTCTGTGCCAACGCAATTACAATATTTTTGAGTTTAAATGATCATCAAACATTGATTATTTCTACAACGAAGCCTAATTTTAATGGATGTAGAATGTAGACAAGTGATTGTGAGATTACCTGTATAAGAATTGCAGAATTTTTTTCACGCAAAATTATTTAACTCTGGAGTCTGGAATAAAAGTGATATGAATGAAATATCCATTTCTTTTATATAGAGAGCCAGACGATTTATATTCTGATGACCATAGCAACACCACAAATTCTTGCAGGCAGGTACTTACATTGGTCAATTTTTGCAGGACGGAGCCCCTTTTTAACATTTTACAACAAAGTTGAAAAGTGTTTATGACTTTGTTCATTCTGTCTGTCTGTCCATTAGCACGATAACTGCCGTAAAAATGACTTAATCAAAAGAAAATTTTAGTATGTTGTTCAGACGGTCTGTAGGACCTATGGGAATATAAATGAATAATATCACCCAATAAGTTTTGGATTGAACCCGGGTTGAAAAATGAAATACATTGAGCATTATAGCACCTAATTTTTCAAACATTTTTTAAGCGGATTTAAAATTCACAAATTGCTTCAAAAATTTTAGGTAATATTCAAATTGTTCCATAAAATATATAAAAAAAGATTCAGAAAAATATATTCAGTAGTTGTTTACATAAAAATAAAAATAATAGTAACACCCCTTATATGAAGCTATCACGTGACCATGATATGAAAAGATCACGAGACCCACTTCACAATGATATATAGCATCCATCTTGTCTCAAAATCGTGATATTTTATGTCCTTTTTAATTTATATTGAGTGTTGTATCCGTCCTAAAACCACTTTACTTTTGCTTAAATTCTGTGCATATCTACATACTGAAACAACGCAATTACAATATATTTGAGTTTAACTGCTCATCCAAATTTGATTATTTCTACAACGAAGCCTATTTTTCACCTATGTAAAATGTAAACAGCAAAATATGTAGAAAGAGTTGTATTAGAATTGCTGTAATTCTTTAACACAAAATCATTTAGTCCATGGAGTCTGCTTAGCTGATATGAATGAAATATTCATTGATTTTAGAAAGAGAAGGACGATATTTTTCGATGAAGTTTTACGCATTGAGTTTACTTACTTGTAGCTCAATGGTCTTAATTTTTAAATAAAATAAATTATTATAGTATTGTGATGAATGACATGAATGGGGGAATTATTTATGAATGAAATGTTGCTTTTATAGAGAGAGCCAGGCGTGTTTTTTTTTATGACGTCATTTGAAGGAATTTCAGTTGTTTTTGATGATGTTTTCAAATATAATAAATTATCGTAGTATTATGATAATTCTAAAATTATTACCGAGGAATGTATCACATTTTAGAAATGTTTAAACCAGACAATTTATATTTCAATGCCGTCATTTGAATGAAGTTCATTTTTTTCGATGAAAGTTTAAATTTTCAAATATAATAAATTAATGTAGTATTGTGATAAATTTTAAAATATTACCGAGGAATGTATTGCATTTTAGACATGTTTAAATAAAATTGCATTGAAATTGGAAAGTGTTTCATAATCAATGCTTTAAGCACGATTGATCTTTGTTGTTTAATTTCGATGTAGTTTTGAGATACTTTACTTTTTATGATGCCCTTCTGAAGTGAACTTTTTTTTCGTATCGGCACGTCTAGCGATTTCTCTGTCTCGTACCGTAAAAACTATAGCATGCAAAAATATGAAATTTGATACATTTATAGAGAAATAGAGTAATACGATGAAATAAACCGTTTATCGATTTAAACTTTAGTTTGGCAGGAAATAACTCGCGAAACGAGCTCAGGATCAAGGAATTCAGTTTTGGGATTCCCTGGTCTAACTAAAAAAATCCCTGCTTTTACCTCCT
This sequence comes from Amaurobius ferox, assembly GCA_951213105.1. Classification (NCBI taxonomy): domain Eukaryota; kingdom Metazoa; phylum Arthropoda; class Arachnida; order Araneae; family Amaurobiidae; genus Amaurobius; species Amaurobius ferox. Next base: position 23,172,961 of record OX578147.1, read on the forward strand.
GCGGGAAGTTGGCAGGGATAGAAATTTTGAAAGTAGAATTTTTAGGAAAAATAGATATGAAGCGAACTCTGCGAGCGCAGCGAGTAGGAGGCGAAGCTTCCCGAAGTGGGTTGATCGAGCGGAGCGATCAGGGAGCAGAGCCCCGTAGTATTTTAAAATTTGCATGCAACTTTCTAAATTACCATAAGCAAATGCTCTAAAAAAATGTGTTTATTTTCAACATATTTTGAATTAATCTTTGTTCTTTCAAGAAATTTACTTGTTGGTTTTTTCTCTAAGAAAGCGTGAAAGAGATGTGCTAAAAACATTTAACGGATACTGAATGAATTACGGACTAGTATGAATTTGAAAGTGATTTTTAAGTTCTCTGGGACATCGATTTCCAACCTGTATGATACAATACCTAAGAGTGCCATGAGATTCTTCAAGGATACCACAAGATTCATCAGGGGTGTCACAAGATTCTTCAAGGGTACTACAAGGCTCTTCAGGGCTGCCACAAGATTTTTCAGGGCTGCCACAGGATTCTTAAAGGGTGCCACAAGATTTTTCAAGAGTGGCACAAGATTCTTCATGGGTGCTACAAGATTCTTCATGGGTGCTATAAGATTCTTCAGGGATGCCATAAGATTTGAAGAAAAATATACTTTTCCAAAGAATAATTACATTCAGATAGAAAATTTATTACATCGGTGAAATTCCTGCTAAAATAGCTTAACATAAACATAAATTAACAATAGTTAGCCAACGAATCCAAAATTTTGACTCTGCTTGGGATTTCGACTCCCACCCAACTTAATACTTTAAAAGTCGTGACTTGATATGTCGGATTCTTGACTAAATCTCTCAAAAAAGGAGCAGCGATTACTTCAATACTATTGCACACAGATGTAAAATGGCTGTCTTAAGCCATGCTAAATAAAGCCATGCTGTTAAGCATTAAGCCATGCTTTAATTAAGCCATGGCTTTAATTAAGTCATGCTAATAGCTTTAATTAAGCCATGCTGTTAATGTAAAGCCTTTTGCTAAAGAAAGTACTTGATCTCAAAGAATTAAAAGCTGTTTTTGAAGAAACCAAAAACAGCACATTTAATGACCGGCTTCAAAATAACACATGTTGGTTGAAACTTACATATCTTGCGTACGCAATCCATATGAAGCTTTGTGATGTAAAAATGCCGATAGAAGTGTAAGGAGAGAAAATAGATTTTTCAACTGATAAAATGTAAAGCTTCAGAAAAATAATCGTTTTCTGGACGTCTTCACTCCAAAACGGAGATGTATCAATTTTCCTTTCTGTTCTTGGTATGTTAAAAGATACTGGCTTGGAAATTCTGGAAGACCGCATGCTTGACCAAGTTAACAGAAGATGCATTAGACCGTATCTGATCATTTTTTTAAATTTTCTCAGAGAATCTTGATTGGAATATATGTTTATTTGAATTTTTAGAAAGCGCAATAGAGCTAGACTTTTCAGGGAAAGAACATAATGAACTTAATGATATTTGCATGGATTCCACGTTAAAAGTTTAATCTGTTAAAAGAATGTGAATTCAGTAGCTATGTTCTGGCTTGAACTAGCAGAAAAGTATACTATAATAGTGAGGAAAGTTAAATACTTATTTCTACCTTTCTTAGTTTCATATTTATGTGATCAATAATTTTCAGCGATGCATATAATTAAATCAAATTCCATTTGTTCTCAAAATCACCAATCACAAATGTCACATTAATCTGTTTTCTGATAACAACTGTACAGTGATACAATGTTTATATATAAATAAAATAATAAATAATGCAAAAAGGTTGTATTATTATATTTATATTATATTGTTTTTTAATATATAAATACATATAAATGTATAATTTTTTTTTATATCTTACAATAGTATAAGGAAGTTTTTTTTGTTGCCAAAACCTTGTTAATACATTTTTAGCTAATCTGTTATTTATAATTTTAATGGTAATAAAGTTAACTGAAAAATTAACAAAACACCTATAAAAATTATAAGGGAGTCATCAGTGTAAAATTATATTAATAAGGGTATCGCAAAACTTTAAAGGTTGGAAAACACTGTTCTAAGAAATGACTTGTGTTGATCAAATCCGACATTTGTTTTGTCATAACGCTTTGATCAGCTAAAATATTTAGAGTATCTTGTTATTTACAGTACTTCCATATTTCTGGTATAGACATAATCTAGCAGTGCTTCTTTATTGAAAATTATCTTAAAATTACTCTCGATTGAAAATTGCCTGACTAATGCTCTTGAAAGTTGTATAATCATTAATCGCTTTGAAAATTTATCTGGCTGTTCTGCAATTGCCGATTACTTAAGAGTTATTTGAATTGAAAAGTATCCATCATTTATTCCTAATTGAAAGTTGTCTGACAATTTTTCTGAGCTAAAACAGTTTTGATAAGGTTTTCTTTTGAAAATTGCGTAGCGATTTTTCTCAATTGAGTTATTTCTTTTCCATTATTTCTTCCAATTTCTGTGAAGATTTTTCTCAACTAAAATTTTATCTGATAACTTTATGAACAGAAAATTTTCCAACAATTTTTTCATTCTGAAATTTTTCTATTATATTCTTTAATTGAAATTGACTCGATAATTTTTCTGAATTAAAAAGTGCCAAGTAATTACTTTTCAATTGAAAATAATGTTACAACCATTCTCAAATGGAAATTATCCAACCAATGTTTACAAAGAAGTATTACCCATTAATTTTTTTGTCATAATAAACTCGAACACCTTATATAACACAATTGATTTTCAAATTTTTTATTATAAAAATAAGTTTCTATTCCTTATTAAATTCATTAAATTTCTTTGTGCAAAACATGTCTTAAATAATAAGGTTACATTTATGAAGATGAAAAGGATCAAAGAGAAAAATATCTAATACGTATCAGAAAAAAAAATTTCTCTTCGGAAGTAACTTGTGTAAGTTCATTTCTGATAAAGACTAAAATAGATATTTAAGATAGAAATTCATTGTGGTTTATTGAAAGAATGTGTTCGGGTATATATACAGAGAATTATAATGCCGAATATTAGGTTGCGGTTTTTTTTCCACGAAAGAGCTAAAACAATTATAGTTCAATGAAGGAAATATTTTGTACTACATGTTTAAACATGCTTTTGAACATTTGTCTGGCTGAAAAATATATTCAGATTTATAAGATCTCCTATTTCTGTGTTTATATGAATGATAAAGTAAATACAGAGTATTTGATTAATATAAATGAAAGAATGATTTCTGAACAGCGTAGTTAATATGCTATATAGATTAAATTAAATGCTTTTGCTTTCCCTACAATACATTTTAACGTATAGAAAAAATATTGCTATAAGGATAAAACTCGGAAGTCCTGTTTCCAACATATTTGAACTCTTCGGACACTCTAAAAACTCAAGTCTGTGTGCGTGAGTGTGTGTGTGTGTGTTTGTATGAGTGTGTGTATGTCTATCTATACAATGTATATATCCACTCTACACTCTAATTCATTAATTAATCGACCGAATTTTACAAAATGTGGTAGAGGAGTTCTTTGAGGTGTTAATTAAAATTTAGTATAATTTGTAAAAATAGAACTGAACTTTCTTGCTTCGTGGTTTGTAAATATAGTCAGAATCTCAAATATAAGACTTGATAATATAAAATCAAATATATGACTTGAAGATATTGAAATTTGTAAATTACAATTTTTTATAGGTAATTTTTAGCAATGAAGCGATTAAGATCAACTCCATTAGTCCAAGATGAATCATCCTCGAGATATATACGTTTATTTGAATTTGAGAAGCTGGCGATATTTTCTATTGCAGATAAAAACGATCTCTCCATGTTAAAAAAGTACCTAACGTCACCGTCATAGCTGTTTGAAAACTTCTCTCTCTTTCTCTCTCTCTCTCTTTCTCTCGCACACACACCCACACACCCACACACACAAGGAGAGCGAGAGCGAGAGAGAGAAACACACATACGAACACATCTCTTAAAAAGTATCTGAAGTGGACTCATGAGGTCTTGAAACCTGTTTATCCCTTAATATCTCGAATTCGAAAAATTTCGAAACAAAAATATGCATAGGAATAGTAAATATGTAAAAGAACTATACAATTGTATAAGAAAGCAAAACTGTATGTCAATTAAAAGGAAAGTGATTAGAATATAATTTTCTTGTTTTTACTATAAAAGTTCATTAGTGTGAGTTTCTACTCAAATTCTTCGTACATTCATATACCATATTTTTTAGATATATTTATTGTATAATCAATATTAGAATTTAAAAAGAAAATCCATAATATTCTATAAAGTATTGTTTTCTTGAATTTGAGTTTTGTGTTTTTAGGAGACGTTGAAGAATTAAGGCAATTATATCCGTGCTGTTAGTCAGTGCTGATTAATCAAAATTCCGAAATTAAAGGGGGACCGAGAACGATTATGTTTTCACCTAAATCTATAGCATGATTCATTCTAGTTGCTGCTCTCTTACTCACTTAAGTTCCATTTCTACCGTGTGATTCTCAGCACACATACTTGCTTTTTTTTAACTAGTTTTTGTATAGCGCAACTTTCTCTAATTGAACATTTTTAGGCTACCCTCTATCTCTAAATAGATAGACCCCCCTATTTTTTAGAAAATACCACTCGATGGAAAAAGATATATAAAATAATTTAGCATTTAATTTAAAGAAATTTTTAAATTGGAAGTATATATCTAAAAACAATTGTCGAAGCATGAAATTCGAGGTCAACTATGTTGCAACATAGTAGAGATTAATCTATTGAGCTATCGTGCCCTGAATCTATCAAATATATATAATCAGATATACGCATATATAAATATACACAGATACGTATATATGTTGTTGTTGAGACCCAGACCGTCCGACCTACCAGAAAGGTGTAAGGTAACTGTATGGACGGCCGGGAAGTGCCACCCAATTTAGACCGGAACCCAGTGGGGGAGGCATCCACAGGGACCGTACCCTCCTTCCCCTACCACCAACCTCTCGGAAGGACTTACGGACCCACATGTTTAACATGATCGTACTCCGCATGAACACGGCGGCATTTGTGGCAGCGTGCAAATCTAGCGCGCAAACCACGGGGATACCGCACCCGAGATGGCCAACAGCACGCGGCGTTCCGAGGTGGTCACCCACCAAGTACTAACCGCGCCCGATGCTGCTTCACTTCGGTGATCTAACGAGAACCGGTGTTTTCAGCACGGTACGGCCGTTGGCCCTAGATACGTATATATGTTGTTGTTGAGACCCAGACCGTCCGACCTACCAGAAAGGTGTAAGGTAACTGTATGGACGGTCGGGAAGTGCCACCCAATTTAGACCGGAACCCAGTGGGGGAGGCATCCACAGGGACCGTACCCTCCTTCCCCTACCACCAACCTCTCGGAAGGACTTACGGACCCACATGTTTAACGTGATCGTACTCCGCATGAACACGGCGGCATTTGTGGTAGCGTGCAAACCACGGGGATACCGCACCCGAGATGGCCAACAGCACGCGGTGTTCCGAGGTGGTCACCCACCAAGTACTAACCGCGCCCGATGCTGCTTGACTTCGGTGATCTAACGAGAACCGGTGTTTTCAGCACGGTACGGCCGTTGGCCCCTAGATACGTATATATGTGGAAATGCAGATCAGATACACCCACCGATACACAGATGCATGTGCATACACCCGTGCGTATACACGCACACATACATGCACATACATGCACACATACACGTACACACACGCACACATACACGTACACACACGCACACATACACGTACACACAAGCACACATATACACACACGCATACACACATGTACATATACACGTGCACACTACACACACACGCACACATATCTGCATACACACGTGCATGCACACACACACGCGCGCACTATCTATAATAATAAAAGAAGACGTAATATAATCTATAATAATAAAAGAATAAGACGCTAATCATAATTATTAAACAAAATAAAAGTTATTAAAAATGTTGCAACTTCTTCTTTTAGAGTGTTAGTTTCCCTGTTTTTGACAGGCCTAAATGCTATTTCTCTACAGTTTTAAATATTATTTTTTTACTCTTGAACCTTACTGAAAGAACGTTTTTAAATTTCTGACTCGAAGCGTTTTTCGCTTGGTGTCATTTGCCATGGAGAAATAATTTAAAAGTACTGCCTACAACTATGCCCGATGTTTTTTGATGTGGATATTGCTGTGCTTCAATGGACTTTCAGAACAGATTTCAATAAGGAATTATTTCATAAGAAATTGAAAAAGAAGTTTGTCCTATACGCTGAAATGATTTGTTTTATTATTTCTTGAAAAAGGAACGAGATTTTATAAATATTGCAGAAGAGTAGAAACTATAATCTTATTTGTAAATTTATAATGTAATTTATAAGAAATTGTGTAATTTGAATATTTGAATAAAAATGGATAGGACGACCTTAAATGGTAGCGCCATTTGAAAATTATAACATGTTTTTGAGTTCACATTTGTCAAGGAATCTAAATTTATAGGTTAAACTGTTGTTCAAAAATAGTGTGATATACTAAATTTGCTAATTGGCGGCTATAACTACAACCATAGAGTCAGAAAGAAAGAGATAAAACTCCTATGGATGAAACGCTTGAAAATGTCATACTGCTTTGAGAATTATACCTAGGTGTCACTAGTGTTAGTAATGTAGCCGCTATTGTTAGTTGACACAACATAAAGTCGTATTCAGTATATGTATTTTTGGTTATTTTTAAATTAAGGGGTTCCATAATTATGAGTATAATTAACCAGTATTTTTTAATAGTTGTAGGATAGAGTACAGAATATAGGGAGGTAAAAATAAATTGAAAGGGAAAATAATTTTGAAGGAATGCGTAGGAATATGTATTGTTTCAATTCTTCTTTACATTGCTACAATAATTCATTTTTACAAAATGGACAGTTTAAATATATATTTTAAACTTTCCGCCATAGAAAAGCATATAATGCAGGATTACTTAACTTATCCCAGCGCCACCTGGATGATTGTCTCATACGATATAGGCGTTTTCTTAATATGGAGTTTTAACTTCTTACTTTTGCCTCCATGGTTATAACTACCGGGAAAGAGAAATTTATGTAACTTTATCTCTAACACTTTTAGTATCTTAACTGTTTGAATAATCGATAACCACAAAATTTATTTACATTTGAAAGTCGCTTTTGATATAATGTTGATGTTGTGTTATTGGCGTTTTCTTAATCTGAAGTTTTAACTCCTTTTTTCTTCTTCCATGACTACAACAGTAGTTTTTAACCGGTGTGTCGGTCACCATGAATATGGTAGTTATACAATTATGTACCGTGTGTGAAAATGATTATTACTTTGTGTTCCAAAAAGTATTAAATATTCAAGCTGTTTCGACTAGTGATATTTTTGTGGTTGTCACTCCAGCCACAGGGGAGCCGCAGAAAAAAATTGGAACATAATGTGGCGGAAACAGATACTTGAAAAAAAAAGTTATCTGAGTAAAAGTTTAAAAATATTGATTTTTCAATTATCTGCAGATAACTGAACTCAAAACCGAATATTTGAATTCTAGGGAAAATGGAGATTTAGAACCAAAATTTTTCTCTTAATTGGATGAAGCAGATCTTGTAATGAAAATTATCAAAATGAAAATTAAAAGAAAAAAAAATCAGATGTGGGCGTCACATGACTTTCCTTATATAATGCAATGAATTTACTACTTCCACAGCAAAAACAAATACGTTATTCTTATAGTAGATACTTATATTTTTTAAGATATTGAATTTTCGTTAACTAATCGTCATTTTCATCGATGTAGCGTCATTTTTATCCATTTGACGAGATTTTCGTTAATTTGGCAACATTTTAAAAAGTCGCCAAGTTGGCGACATTCCGCCAAATTCGTCACCAAAATCTCGCCAAGGGTTATTGACGGAGAAATAAGTTATTTTTATAGCAGAGAAGTGACTATTGGTGTTCAAATACAAATGTATTACTCAAAGTATCTTTTCGTATGAATGGGACGAGCTAGATCCACAAGAATGATGTCACCAAATTTATCGAATGATATTACATATGAAAAGTGAACATGTTTCTCAACAGTTAATACATTTTTTCTAATTTATGGGATTTTTTTATAAATTTATTTGAAAAATATGCAATATATCGAGAACGGTACTTGCTGGTGTTCTAAAGTCTATGTCAATCGTTTTCTAAGGAAAAATTACATAAGAAATGTCTGTTTACGTAACTTCATTAAAGGTTTTGATTTTTTGATGATTTTATTCAAAATTTCCCTCGAAAATTTAGGGGGGTTCGGAACATTCGATTGCGTTTAAAAACAATAGGCTTCCAGTATTCACGGATTGTGATTTTTGTACCATATTTCATTCGAATCGCTCCATTCATTCGTGAGATATCGTCTCCATAGACTCACTGATACACACACACACACACTTTCACACACACACACACACACACGTTCACATACTTTCACACACACACACAGACATCACCTCAAAAATGTTCGATTGGTGATCAGGGATACTTGAAACGTGCCTTCCCTTCAAAAACTCGAATTCGAATTTCCAACCCCGTCATAATACTGTCCTTATACATTAGGTATATAAGGAAAGTAATAATATATGTTTAATTTTTTTTTGCAAGGAATCGCACCTATATTTAAATTTTTACTCCCTTACATTAAACATTTTTGGGATCAAGGTTGGTATACTGTACCATCGAATGTTAGACAAACTGGTTTGTTGAGGGGTTTCTTGAGTGTTGCCAGAAGCGAGATGTTCCATGCTGTTATTCGTAAAATGACTGGGTCCTAGAAATAGGAAATTATAATTCTCTCAATGGTATAGCTAGTTAATTTAAATTATATATGTAGCGATATTAAGGAAAAGAACTGCAACATAAATAAGCACAAATGAAACAATAATGCAGCATACAGCTGTTTCGAGGATACGCTGGATCCTATTCGCCAGTGCAAGAGAACCAACAAACCCGAAGTCTAAAAGAGGAATGGGCCGGAAAGGAAGAGCAGAGGTGTTTATATATCCAAGATCTGGATTAAGATGTTATTGTTTTAGTTGTTCTTATTTACATTGCTCTAGTTTTCCTTATCCCTCGCACAAAGTGTATTTAACTCATGGATGTAGGCATATTACTTTACTACCGATCACTTGTGTAAAAATCCTACAATTCTGATAACAATTCAGCGAGTTTGGGATTTTTTTTATTAACTCTTTAGCTTCCTCGATTTCTTCATTAAATGCAATGCTTGAAATTTTCAACTGGGTAATTTCACAACAGAATAGTTATATAACGGGGGAAGAGAGGTCTGAAGAAGTTAATTAAATTTTTTACTGGGATACAGCGTTCAATGCCCAAATATTTAGTCGGAGTTTAGTCGATTGTATAGCTCCGATTTGATCAATCGTGGTGTCTATCGTTATCAGTAATCTATATCCACCCAGGGTGCGGGAATGTACCGGAGCGTTATTTTTGTCTCCATTGGTGTCTACCATTAGATATGGTTACTAAAACAGTCTCAGATAAAATAAGTCACCGTCTAGTATTTAATAAGAGTTGCTTTAGAGATGTTAAATCTCGAAGATGACTGTTTTCTGCAAAATTTAAGAAACGTAAATAACTGTAACACTATAAAACATTTTCCAAGCATGTTACTGAATATATATACATATATATATATGAATTGAAAGATTTTAATCGAAAACTATGCATAAACTACGGTAAGTACAAAAAAGACCATCTCTAGCATATCTGTTACAAATAAGTAGCTATAGACCTAGACTAAGGATAACAAGAAAGATCAATCATGCATAAGCATTGATTATGAAACACTTTCCAACTGAAATGTAATTTCATTTAAAAATTTCTAAAATGTGATTCATTCAGTGGTAATATCTTTTACATTATCACAGTACTACAGTAATTTATTATACTTAAATATTTAAAACTGTATCGAAATATAAATCATCTGATTCTTTATGCAAAATCAATGAATATTTCATTCATATAACTTGTATTCCAGACTCCAGAGCTAAATAATTTTGTGTGAAAAAAATTCAGCAATTCTTATGTAATTCAGCTTACAATCGCTTGAGATATTTGCATTCTGCATATGTTAAAATTAGGCTTCCTTGAAGAAATAATAAAAGTTTAGGGATCATTTAAAATCTCAACTATTGTAATTGCATAGGCACGGAATTTAGATACACAGATAATATATATGTGTATGTGTATGTACTCAAAGTATTGGAATCGTGCCGAAGATCGGAACTCGAATTTTCAAAGGATCTACACGTTTTGGGACTTCTAGAACACGAAAAAACTACTTTTAGGAAGACGTCTGTGTGTGTAAGGGTGTATCTGTGTATGTTTCTGTGTGTCTGTGTGGATATTACATCCACTCTAATTGAAAAACTAATGGACCGAATTTCATACAATTTGGTAGGTATGTTTTTTGTGGGAAATCCTGATGTTCATTAGATTATAGTACGATTCGTAATAAAAGAATCTGCCTTCTTTGCGAAATGGCCGCAGAAATTGCCTTTATCCACTCTAGCTAAAAACTAATGAACCAAATTTAACAAAATTTTGTATATAAATCATTTGTAGGTTATTCTACTACGATTCGGGAAAAAGGAACGGGCTATTTTTGCGAAATGGCCAGTAAAAATCGTTATATATAAAAATAAAAGACTACGTGTGCTCAATTATATCAATTAAATTCCTATTTTATATGTGATTTTTGACAACAAAAATAATAAGACTAACCCCATTACTCTAGGACTAGCCGTTCTTGAGATATTCTAGTTTTTTCGCGTTTTCGCTACGCCACCTTTGACAATAAGTCCAGCTATCAAATGAGAACCAAATTTAAGTTTAACGTGTAAATTCAATGTCATTTAAAATACTTATGTTGTGCAGATAAACTCAAATTATCATTGAATAAATAAAGAGAACGAATATGAGTCTGCAGAGAAAGACATGTGCTGTCCACATCAGAATTTTTAACAATATTACATTAATGATTTATAGAAGTGAACGGGGATTATTTTCAGGCCATTTCGAAAAAAATGTATGATCTATATTTAAAGATCCATCAAATTTTTGTCGAATAAAATGTTCAACAAATTTAAGCTGTGTACCAAATTTTAACTCTCTAGGACGTAGGAAAGTGCATTTAAAATGCCATCAATTAAATTTATCATGAAGAGTTAAATAAAATTTTAAAAAAATGAAAAATTGTTATCTACCAAATTTATTTTAAAATATGAAGCCACTCCCATATGCTAAACGTTTAAACAAATGGAGAGATATTTATTATATAATATCTCTCTCTTTTCTTTCTGGAAGATATCCCAAAGTCAGAATTTAATTGAATTTGTTTTTTTCCCTATATTAAATAATTTTTTTAATTAAAAAACTACTTAACATATTTTACTGAATTTTTTTTTATATATTCTATGGGATAATGTGAATATTTCCTAAAAATTTCGAAGCAATTCGTGAATTTTAAATTTACTTAAAAAATGTTTGAAAAATTAGGTCCCATAGGGTTCAATGTATTTCATTTTTTCAACCCGGGTTCAATAAAAAACTAATTGGGTGATATTATTTATTTATATTCCCATAGTTCCTACAGACCGTCTGAACAACATACTAAAATTTCATTTTGATAAACTCATTTTTACGGCAGTTATCGTGCTAACGGACAGACAGACAGACAGACAGACAGACAGACAGACAGACAGAATGAACAAAGTCATAAACACTTTTCAACTTTGTTGTAAAGTGTTAAAAATGAAAAAGGAAACACGGCAAAAATGAGATAAGACAATAATAATTAGCTCAGAATTAAAGATCAAGATATGAAGAACAATCAATTGAAACTACAGAAAATATGGCGGTTAGTTCGAAATTGCATTCTCGTCAGGACAGCCATACAATTCGAATTAAAACCGATAGAATAGCTAGTTTCTGACAATGGTGATAGTATCTAACTATAGACACCATTGGAACTGCCTACTGGCTAGTGGAAGGAGAAATAATATAAACAAAATGAATTATAATTCAGAAATATAAAAACAGAAATATTAACTCACAAGCACAGCTACCACGTGGAAGTCGAGCATGCTCGCGGGGAAACAGTCGACAGAGCATTTTACCTCTTTTCCTCAATGCGAGTGGGCACCGGAATGAATACACTTAAACGAAACATAATTTGTATGAAGTCTTTCAAAAATAGTAATCAGTATAGGACACAGGACAAGTGGAAAGTAATCTTTCGAAAATAGTAAACAGTATCAGACTCAGGCCTAGTGGTAAGTTAGGTGACAAGAATGAGTGAAATTCACAAAAATGAATTATCCAATCAAGGATAAATAATGCATTTGTAAAATTATTACGTGGTATATTTGAAATTATTAATAATATTATTTGCAAATACTTCCGGATAGTGGTAATTTTGACAAATGGGCTTAAGTTTATTGATGTGGAGAAAGTGAAACTGAGGATCAGAAAGTCGATGTATTTGAAAGAGCTGGTTTAAAATGATGTTTCTAAACAATTGAATAGAATTACAAGATCGATATGATAGCAGCTTTATGATAGTGAAATTGTAAGAATCTTTTCTATCATATAGAATTGGTGATACCATGTTATTGAGAGTATCTAAATTTAGGTCTAAATAATTTACAGATTGACTAACACTAGGCTCATTAAGGATTAATTCTAGGTTAGATGGGTAAAAATCAATATTAATTGGATTGGAATCATCAATGATAATACAAATTAAGTCGTCAACATATCTATATATAATATATGAATTAAAGTTAAAATGACATTCAGAATAATAAAGATATAAGTTAGCCAGAATACTACTACTACAGCCCTCTTGTGGTACACCAGATGTTTGTAAATAAATGTTATCACCTTGGATAATATAAATGTTGTATAACACAAAGTGCAAGAGCATAGAGGAGTTTTTAACATTAAATGCAACATTATTGGAAGATAGATAACCATGATAAAGAGAGATAGTAACTTTATATAAATCTTTAATATCAGTACTATTAAATAGGTCTTTAAAATCAAAGGTATGGAAACCAAGAATTTGTGGAAGCTTGCTAAGGTGATTAACTAAATCAAAACTAATGTTCAAAATGAAATATCCCGAATTCTTAAATTTAAGAGATTCATTAATTATATTTAAACAGTTTAGCAAGTACTTACTATATATATAGTATTACTTAGTAATTTTATTTGCTATATATATATATATATATATATATATTAATATATATATATATATATATATATATTAATATATATATATATATATATATATATATATATATATATATATATATATATATATATATATATATTAATATATATATATATATATATATATATATTAAAAAAATGTGGTCCAAACCTTACGAGGTGATAGTAGACAATAAACCAAGTATTTTTCGTCATAGTTTAACGAGGCGGATATGAAACGTACAGGCGCCAAAATGTGCTTAATGGTAAAACCGATGAGATGAGGTGAAAACACACGAATGATTTAGAAGTTATAAAATGACATTTAATAAATATTAATTATAGTAATGGCTCAAAAGAACGATCGCCAACTTGAATACACGTTTCACAGTGTCGATTGTGTCGGATTGACATAATCTCTCGAACAGACCAGGTATGGCGGGCAATTCAGCAGCAGAGGTCGAAATTCTGGCGACGAGTTCCTCTTCAGATTCAAGGAGAGTACCATAGACGAGACTCATGAGATATTCCCACAAGGAGAAGTTAAGACACGACAGATCGGGCTATCGGACTCTCAAAAGTTGGATCTGGGAATAACTGCTGCAAACTGATAAGGCCGTACATTCGGTGTTACGAAAATTTGCATAAAGGTTCTTTTTCTTCCCCATAGGAAATGTGCATACGTACTTTTTCTTCTTTAAACCAGAAAATAACAACCAGAATGACGCTTTTAAGTTTGCGGAGCGGCCACTTCCCAACGAGTAAGCGAGCTATAACGCCTTTACGTTTCATTTCCGAACCGGTAAACTATGACAAAAAATGCTTGATTTGGTGTATACAAACACCTCGTCAAGTTTGTCCCAACTTTTTTTAATCACCCTGTATACAAAAATAACGCTTCAGCAGACGATAATTAGCTGAATATTTCAGAAATGAAGCTGGAATTTTCTTAAACGACTGTAATTGTGGCTTATTTTTTAATCAGTTTGCCGAAATTATCAACAAAATAGTAGATGGAAAAAAATAAGCTAAGGTTGCAAAATGTTTTACAGTGCTATTAGCGTGGTGGTGGTTTTATTTTTTGTAATCATAATTAAGTATAAAGCACACATTTATTTTATATAACTATGTACCTTTTACCTATTATGTAAATGTTTTTGATTTTAGAAGACCACTTTAGAAGCAATTCATTTCATTTTTGCCAAAATCTAAGGAGTACTTTGGTCATACATAAATCTTACTTTCCCACGCTTCATCTTCAAAGAATAAACAGATTGCTTTTGAACAAATGCGGGTAAATATTATTACAAGAACTGTCGTAGAAACGTACAAAATGCTTGCAAATCGACTTAAAATCGAATTTTTCACTCCAAATTTACATTATTATTCTCCATATACTATATAGTGCAGGAAAAGTAAAATCATGCGAGTAATAAATCTCGATACAGTAAGTCACCAAAAAGCGTCAAATTTCATTGTACATAATGTCAGTTCAATGTCAATAACAATGTGACTTCTTCATTCATTTATACCCAAATTTAGACCATTTGTAGCGCGACAATTAAATGGCTGTTGTAAGAAATACCATCATATTTCCAAATTAAATAACAAAAAGTTAAAAACATTATTGACATATGAAAGACATAATTAAAATTAAAAATCAAAAATCTATTGTTTTAAACTCAAACCATAGATCTTTTCAATTTTGTAACTCATTTGCGTTTATATTTACACAGTATATTTGAATCAGAAAATTATTATTAATACTTTTTAAAATAAAAATAACTTCTAAGAGAGAATTGCACTTTCTTTGGTGAATTCCTTAATACTATATTCAATAATCTAATGAGAGCAGCACACGATTTTTCAGATATAATGCAATAGTTTAACTTCTTTCACCATAAAAAAATGCCATACAATTATCACAGAACAAATTTTTGTTTCGGTAATACTACATAAACTGAAAGTGGTCGCTTTTGGCGTCCAAACAGAATGATTTATTCAAACTCACGTGCAAAATCTGTATGAAAAGCAAAATATTATTTAAATAATATTACGTTAAATAAATGCCTATGGATGAAATATTTGTTCTCAAAACACAAAATTATTACAAAAAGTAATTTCTCTCGTGAACGGAATGAACTAGCTTTATTAGAATCTTATTCACAAAATTTTAAACTGAAATTGTACATGAAATGTGAACCCACTAGATAATAATTACTGCTTTTATAATTTTATATAATTTTTTTAAAAACATTAATTTAAAAACTGACAACATCTCGAGAACGGTTTATGCTAGCGTTTCAATATCTGTGCCATTTGTTTACTAATAAAAATTACAAAGCCAATGATTATTTCTTTGTCATTCTTGCTTTTGATTTTTTAAGGATATTTTCAGAAATTCATTCGAAAATTGAGGAGGCGGGGTATTTTTTCGAACATTCGATTGCATGAAAATCAAAGGTTTCCAGTATCCACTAAATGCAATAAGCGTGCTAAGTTACGTTTGAAATGATCCATTTGTAGGTGAGATGTCACTTTCTAACGTGAGATGTCATTCACGTACACACACAAACACACACATATACCCACACACATACCCACACACACTAACATACACATACACACACTTACACACACCTACACACACCTGCACATACCTACACGGGTATCACCAAACCGAAACGTTCGATTCGTGCTCAGGGATACTTGACAAGTGCTCTGCCGTTAAGAACTCAAATTTGAATTTTTGATACCGTCGCAATGCTAAAGTAAAAAAACACCAAGTAAAAAAACACCAAGCAGAATAAATACAACACTATGAACACAACGAAACTACAACACAACGAAATTTCAAACAAAATGTTCTAATTGGCTACAATGATATTTTAGATGATTAAAAACACACAGAGTATTTTCAGAAAACAGCCAATTATTGCAAACAAATTGCTCCGAGCCGTATAAAAACTGCAAGTTGTTAACATTTTCATTAAAACATTCAAAATGTTAGGTCATTACTGAATTCTTTTGGCTGTATTTGTTCATGTCTGAAATATCATAGCGGATTGTTCAGAAGGAATATTTCTGGTCTCATTTTAAAGAGTTTTCATGCGTGAATTTAACGATTGTTTTCTGCAGCCGTTTCTTTTTCGCAGAAATGAAGAGAATTAAAGGAAAATTTCGCAGCACGAAATGGCATTGATGTTTGGGGGAAGAGTTTTCCCATCTGTTTGTAGTTGGAAATTGAATGATTTTATTTTATATATATTTTTGATGTACTTGTTCCTTTGCGACACTTTTTCGATAAAGGCGACTATAAAGCTTGGATTTTTTTTTCAGAAAACTTTTAGCTTAAAAGTGAAAAGATAAAATGTTATTTATTGAAATTTGTTTGCTCTGCAGAAAATTGATGTATAAAATTTTGTATGAGTACAGACGAGAGCATATGTGACATTTAACAGCGGAAGAGATATGAACAATTTTGCCGGCCATAGTTTAATTTACAGTCTTATCTATATAAATTCCATGTTTGTTAGTCCTGAGGTTTCAAATGCATATTATGGGTGTAAAAAATCTGATGTGGGCAGCACATGACCTTCCTTATATAATGCAATGAATTTACTACTTTTACAGTAAAAAAAATGTTATTCTTATAGTAGAACTTATATTCCAAGATATTGAATTTTCTTCAATTAGTCGTCATTTTCATTGACTTAGCGTCATTTTTATCCATTTGGCAAGATTTTCGTTATCTTGGCAACATTTAAAAATGTCGCCATGTTGGTGACATTCCGCTAAATTCCTCGCCAAAATCTCGCCAAGCCTTATGTGCGGAGAAATAAGTTATTCTGACAGCGGATAAATGACTATTGGCGTTCAAATACAAAAGTATTACTCAAAGAATCTTTGCTCAAGAATGGAACGAGCTAGATCCACGAGAATGATGTCGTCAAATTTATCGCATGATATTACATATGAAAAGTGAACATGTTTCTTAACATTAATATGTTTTTTTAATTTATCGAATTTTTTGATAAATTTATTTGAAAAATGTGCAATATCTCGAGAACGGTTCACGCTAGCGTTTTGAAGTTCATGTTAATCGTTTTCTAAGGAAAAATTACATAAGAAATGTCTATTTGCGTAACTTTATTAAAGGTTTTGATTTTTTGATGATTTTTTCAAAATTTCACTCTAAAATTTAGAGGGGTTCTGTACATTCGATTGTGTTTTAAAACAGTAGGCTTACAGTATTTATAGATTGTGATTTTTGAATCAAATTTCATTCGAATCGCTCCATTCGTTCGTGAGATATAGTCTCCACAGACTCACTGACACACACACACACAGACATCACTTCAAAAATGTTCGATTGGTGATCAGGGATGCTTGAAACGTGCTTTCCCTTCGAAAACTCGAGTTCGGATTTTCGACCCCGTTACAACATTTTCCTAATACATTATGTATATAACGAAAGTAAAAATAGTGGCTGGTTTTAAATGGAAGGTACAGAACATGGGATGACCACAATAAAAATGAAAACCACAGAAAATGAATACTTTCTTTTCAAAATCACCCAAAATTACATAACCGTGGGCTATACAGGGGTTTTATGTACACATTCTGGCTGTAGAAAAACTCAGGGACGAATTGGAGGTACAGACTTAAGGACTTATTTGAACTTACGATAAGGTGCTCTTGATGAAAATTTAAATTTATTTATTTCTTTGCGATTAACTGGCAATACTTCGGGACTACATTTTTTTTTCTTCAAACCATCTAAATGCTTTAAAATTATATTATATTAAATTTTATCAAGTTCTATATTTCTCGCACTTATAAATTTCAAATTAGATATAGATAATTCTTATTAGAAAACATATTTCGTGACAGTTACTGATGTGTCCAAGTTTTCTGGATTCCGACTTAAGAACTCAACTGCGACCATTTAATTTGTTGGATTTACATGAGAAATAAACGAGTATATTTTTGGTGAACTAATTTTACTTAGACCGTTCTATTTCTTAGACGCGGGACATAGCGCGATGAGCTCGTATACAGCGTGGGGTGAAATGTGGGCGCAGGCCGAGACACAGCAAAGATGCAGTCGATTATATTGGCGAAAGAACATATACTTTATTCTTGTCTTGTTTCATATTGCGAAGTCGTATGAAAAAGTGGGTATTGATGTTCTTCTATATCGTCATCTGTGCTTATTAAAAAAAACAAGCTTGCAGTTAATGATTTACTGAATATCTATCCTAAACAACTGTCATAACCAGATTTTAGAATATTTTAGAATATGTATATCTATAAAAAAATTACTGGTAGTATCCCAATTGTCCTCTTAATTTTGAGAAGATTTAGACAAAAATTATGGAATCGAGTTTTTTAGTTTTGTTCTTTGTACAAGACATTAATTTAAGAATTTAAGATATGTCTTAAAATTTTTTACTTATTATTTATTCTGTTATCAGGAAATATTTATAATTACTTGCTAATTTAAAATTAATTCGAAGTAAAAGAAAATCGTATTTTACAGAATACCTTCTCATAATTTCATAAAGCAACGCCACACAGAAATTTCACAAACAAAAACATCAAACAATTTCAAGCGAAATATTCCAATTAAGTTAAAATGTTCTTTCTCGCGGTAAACAAACCTCGGATTTTTTTTATTTTGTAAACCAAGTCATTTTAGCAAAATAAATCTGTAGAGTCGTATAAAAATTACATGCTCTTATATTTTCTAGTAATTTAAATCTTATTTCAATTAGTTAGTCTGTTATTTATTTCTCCAGAAAAATTTTATTCTTAGGAAAACATTATTTTTGATAGTATTAAAATGAATGTGTTGTTGAGACCCAGACCGTCCGACCTACCAGAAAGGTGTAAGGTAACTAATAAAATGAATGTGTGTCACATACGACTTTTTTTACAGAATTAACTTATTATTATTATTTTTTTTATTTTCTTATTTATAATCACTATGTTTTTTTTTATTGTACGCAATGATACACGAATTACATAATTATTTTAAAATTACATTGCATTATTTTCACTCGAATAATCGTATTTACTTTTGATGACATTATGCAATTTTAAATGCCGCCAATTCGTCAAAATTCCAAAAAAATTGATGCATTTCGCGAATTATTTTTTTTTTATAACGGGAGTGATTGTATTCGTTTTGTTATCCAAAACTTACTCATAAATCAAAATTTTAATCAATGTCTAAGCGTCAGGGGAGACAAGGCAGGCAGGGGATACCTAAGTAATTTATGGCCAAGTCATATTTATTTTAATTAAATGTTATTCGAAATAAATGTATTAAAAGGTTTTTTTCTTTGTATATAAATGAGATGCAGATATACTTTAGTTCACACAGGTGCCAGAACCTAAAGTACCGGTGTATTTTGCAGGAAAGACACATCTTTCAAAGTCTACCCCATCGGGCAATATGACATTCTGAATAGAAGTGAAAGTGCATAGACGAATAACGTCTATCATTTACCTGCCGTAGAGATGATTAAACTGGGGAATTTATTTGAGAATTGAGGATTCCATTTCTTTCTCCACCATGGGATTTTTTTTTTAAATTTATTTTTTAATTTTTTTGTCTAAATCGTTTTATTTCCTCAAATATGGTGTTTAAGCCTGACAGCTCCGGAGAGTCATTTTATAAGTTAATATCAAATTTTCTTATTTAGCTAAATTATGGGGATTTTTTGACATTTTTCATACTTTTATAATTTTTTAATTATAATTAAACTTTTAACGAGTGATTCATAAATTAAACTTCGTCGAAGAAGAAGAAGTGAAAATGTAAAGCTCGGTGAGAAGTATATTGATTTTCTTACTTATTTCTGACTTGATTGTTATATCTATACAATTAAAAGCTGATCGCGTATGTATATATGATGTATGTGAATATAATTGCGAAGTCACTACTCGGCCTAGAAACGTGCGAGTTTTTTAAGCATAGGTATCGAACGAAGAGGGACCTGAAACATTCAAAAATTCGAAAAATTTAATAGATTTCTAAATATTTGTAAAGTCTAATTTTGTTTAGTTGGGGTGAGCGGAAAATCTATCTTCTCATTCCAAAATAAAGTTGGGACCTCGATATGTTTAACGTTAGACAGATACATTTCGAATGGCCTAGAAGCTGGATTTTTGATAAAGTCGATTGGTTTTTTATATAGATTTTACGAAATTCTGATACACACGAAAGAGCCTTTTCAGAACAAAGAACGATTTCCCCTCGTGTTTATTGAAACTCGGGGGCTTGCGAAGTTTCGAAGGTCAGACAGATGTTGCCGGCCAAACTAGGGATCAAAATACAAATTTCTAAAATTTCCAGTTTTACATATTTAAATTTCATATTCAAGATTCTAACGTTATTATAAGCATTTTCTGAAAAAATAACGGTATTCCGTTAGCAGTTTCGTGTTTTACACTTTTTTCCGTGTACTGCTCGAAATAAAATTTGAAAATAAAATATACATTTTTCAGGTACGATATTCAGCATCTGTCATCTTGAAATGCCATGTCTTGCCTCTAGAGAACTTCTATTCTTTTATCCGTAACTCTGTTTGTTACTCTTTTTAAAATGAAATTAATCAATTCATAATTTTCATTTCAAAGCGACGTAAGACTCAAAATTAAAATTACGTCAATAATAAAGAACTTAGCCGGAACTTGCTAAAAAACTGATTGCTACAAAAACTGGTTGCTACACATTTAGTGGCAGTTAGTGGGTAAAGCTCACTAGTATTAGTTAAAATAGAATTACCCGTTCGTTGTGTTTCTCTGCATATAACGTTCTTTAATCGGTTCCACAACCGGACATTTACTGTAATAATAAAATTGAAGAATGCAATCCATTTATTTTCTTATTATTCATTTATTAACACTTTACAACATAGTTGAAAAGTGTCTATGACTTTGTTCATTCTGTCTGTCTGTCTGTCCGTTAGCACGATAACTACCGTAAAAATGACTTTATCAAAATGAAATTTTAGTATGTTTTTCAGACGGTCTGTGGGACCTATGGGAATATAAATAAAACATATCACCCAAATAGTTTTTTATTGAACCCGGGTTGAAAAAATGAAATACTTTGAACCCTATGGGACCTAATTTTTCAAACAATTTTTAAGCAAATTTAAAATTCACAAATTGCTTCGAAATTTTGAAGAAATATTTACAGTATCCCATAAAATATATAAAAAAAAAATTTAGTAAAATATATTAAGTAGTT
This sequence comes from Amaurobius ferox, assembly GCA_951213105.1. Taxonomy (NCBI): domain Eukaryota; kingdom Metazoa; phylum Arthropoda; class Arachnida; order Araneae; family Amaurobiidae; genus Amaurobius; species Amaurobius ferox. The sequence continues at coordinate 23,194,570 of OX578147.1, forward strand.
TTTTAATTAAAAATTATTTAACATAAGGAAAAAAACAAATTCAATTAAATTCTGACTTTTGATATCTTCCAGAAAGAAAATAGAGGTATATTATATAATAAATATCTTTCCAACAGTTTGCTCATTTTGCATATGAGTGAAACTTAACATGCTAAAATAAATTTGGTAGATAACAATTTTTCAAACTTTTTTTTAAATTTTATATAACTCTTCATAATATACTTATTTGATGGCATTTTCAATGCACTTTCCTAAGTCCTAGAGAGTTAAAATTTGGTACACAGCTTAAATTTGTGGAACATTTTATTCTACAAAAATTTGGTGGATCTTTAAATATAGATCATACATTTTTTTTTAAATGGCCTGCAAATAATCCCCGTTCACTTCTATAAATCATTGCTGTAATATTGTTAAAAATTCTGATGTGGGCAGCACATGCCTTTCCCTGAAGACTCATATTCACGTTCTCTTTATTTCTTCAATAAAAAATTGAGTTTATCTGCACAAAATAACAGCCATAAGTATTTTAAATGACATTGAATTTCACGTTAAACTTAAATTTTGTTCTCATTTGATAGCTGGACTTATTGTCAAAGGTGACGTACTTCTATAAATCATTGTTGTAATATTGTTAAAAATTCTGATGTGGACAGCACATGTCTTTCCCTGCAGACTCATATCACGTGACACACTTCAAAATGAAATATGGCATCCGTCTTGTCCCAAAATCGTGATTTTAAAAGTTCTTTTTAATTTATATTGAGTGTTGTATCCGTCCTAAAACCGCTTTATTTTTGCTTAAATTCTGTGCATCTACATGCTGAAACAACGCAATTACAATATATTTGAGTTTAAATCATCATTCAAATTTAATTATTTCTACAACGAAGCCTATTTTTCACTTATGTAAAATGTAAACAGCAAAATATGTAGAATGAGTTGTATAAGAATTACTGTATTTCTTTAACGCAAAATTATTTAGCTCATGGAATTTGCATAGCTGATATGAATGAAATATTAGTTGATTTTACAGAGAGACAGACGATTTTTTTCGATGAAGTTTTAAGTATAGAGTTTAATTACTTGTTGCTCCATGGTCTTAATTTTTAAATAAAATAAATTATTATAGTATTGTGATGAATGAAATGAATAAATGCTGCTTTTATAGAGAGCCAGGCGTGTTATTTTTTCTATGATGCCATTTAAATGAATTTCAGTTGTTTTCGATGAAGTTTTCAAATATAATAGATTATCGTAGTATTATGATAATTTTAAAAGTATTACAGAGGAATATATTGCATTGTAGAGATGTTTAAACCAGGCAATTTATATTTCAATGCCGTTATTTGAATGAAGTTCATTTTTTTCGATGAAGGTTTAAGTTTTCAAATAGAATACATAAATATAGTATTGTGATAAGTTTTAAAATATTACCGAGGAATGTATTGCATTTTAGAGATGTTTAAATAAAATTGCATTGAAGTTGGAAAGTGTTTCATAATCAATGCTTTAAGCATGATTGATCTTTCTTGTTATTACTTTCCTTATATACCATAATGTATAAGGAATGTATTGTGATGGGGTCGAAAATTCGAATTCGAGTTTTCGACGAGAGAGCACTTTTCAAGCATTCCTGATCACCAATCGAACATTTTTGAGGTGATGTCTGTGTGTGTGTGTGTGTGTGTGTGTGTGTGTGTGTGTGTTAGTGAGTCTGTGGAGACGATAACTGACGAATGAATGGACCGATTGGAACGAAAATTGGTACAAAAATCACCATCCGTAAATATTGGAAGCCTACTGTTTTCATACACAATCAAATGTTCAGAACCCCTCTAAATTTCCGAGTGAAATTTTGAAGAAATCATTAAAAAGTCAAAACCTTTAATAAAGTTACGCAAATGAGCATTTCTTATGTAATTTTTCATTAGAAAGCGATTGACATAAATTTTAGAACGCTAAGATGAACCGTTCTCGAGATATTGCATATTTTTCAAAAAAAAAATCAAAATGTCACATAAAATAACAAAAAAATATTTCCTATTGAGAAACATGTTCACTTTTCATATGTAATACCATACAATAAATTGGGTGACATCATTCTCGTGGATCTAGCTCGTTCCATTCATGAAAAAAGATACTTTGAGTAATACTTTTGTATTTGAATGCCAATAGTCATTTATCTGCTATAAGAATAACTTATTTCTCCGTCTATAACGCTTGGCGAAATTTTGGCGACGAATTTGGTAGAATGTCGCCAACTTGGCGATTTTTTTTTAAATTGTTGCTAAATTAACGAAAAACTCGCCAAATATATAAGAATGTCGCTAAATCAATGAAAATGACGACTCATAGACGAAAAGTCAATATCTTGGAAAGAATATAAATATCTACTATAAAAATAATCTATTTTTTTTACTGTAAAAGTAGTAAATTAATTGCATTATATAAGGAAAGTCATGTGCTGCCCACATCAGATTTTATTTTTTGTAACTGTTAAAATATACTGCATGAAACTTTTTATTTGCTAATTATGACCTCTGGTTTTATGACTTCCTAATATTTTATCATGTTTCGCCACAGCATTTAATAAATAAAGACCTTCATAATTAATAGTTTTACAAGCTTTCATACCAGTTCAAAATAGTATTAATTTAATTATTTTTTGACGATTTACACCAGGGCAAAGGATATATTGTCCAATTGCCAAATTTCATAAAAATATCAGGGGATACTTGTCATAGTCACGCACAAAGACAAAGAAATTCGTATTCCCTTTGGGATTAAAGTATATGATGTTTTTGTCATAATTTCTAATTTTAAGTGGCCTAGTTCGTAAAATTTTGTGGGAAAGCGCGTATTCCTATTACGTTTTTTCAGCAAACTTGGTGCTGCAGTAATGCTTATAGTTTCTGTTCTCGACGAAGAATGTGGATAAACAGCATAAGTCGTATAATTCTTTAACGGTTTCTGGGGCAGATTGTAACAATATATTTTTAGACATTTAAATCTTTATAGTTAAAAGATTTTTTTCTTTAATATTTGCTATCTAGTTTCCTTTTCTCCATTTGTTCTAAAAATTCCCAAAATAAAGATCCTGTTGAATATTTTTTAATCCTTAAAATTAATTATGTGTGTAAAAATTATGTCAAAATTTTCAAAATAAAGATCCTATTGAATATTTTTTAATCTCTAAAATTAATTATGTGAGTAAAAATTATGTTCATTTTCGTTTGAATAAATATTATAACTTTCTCTCTATATTATGACACTGGAGCCAAACGCACGTTTCTGAAATGTTACATATAGACTAATATGGATCCGTAGATGTACACGATTTAATTAATATATATTAAATTATTTAATTAATATATATTAAATACATAATTATTAAATATTTAATTAATAGCATTCTTCAATGCTAGTAAGAGCAGAGATTTATTGTGTTGGGTCTCAACTTCCCTGTGATTAGTTGGTGGAAGAAACGTCGCAAAAATGGCGGAGGATAATGATATGCCTCATCGCTTATTTTTATATACATTTCGTTTCACTATTATAGTTTTCATGAACAATTGCGATTAAAATGTAATTATTATTGCAGTTAACAAAATATTTTACTGTTATTTTACTGTCAAATATTTTACTGTTGATTCTTATAAATAATTAAACAAAGTAATTTCTACAAATATTTTCCCTGATCACAGTTGTTATAACTTTCAGCATGTTAAATGTTTGTTTAATTTGAATCATTTAATTTGTTCACATTTTGAAGCGCACACGTTGCAAAATCGGCTAAATCTCGAATTGAACTATTTACTTGGTAATTAATACAGATTCATTTTATTACATTATTTTAAAATTTCCCCGAAGCGAAAACGATCTTGTAGCACTACCAAGGAAAATAGAAAATATTCTAGAGCTGCTAGTAGAACGTCAGGTTTAGGAATAAGTGACATCCGGCCACTATGTGGGTAGGATGAAATAGCTCGCGAACCGAGTTAGGGGGATTGGTGAGCGTCAGCGAAGAATAGACGAATCCCTACCAGGCGTCATGTGTCTACATAGTAGCGGGTCGAAAGAGCTTACAAAGAGAGCTTCGGGGATTTTCTGGTGTCATTGAGTAAGGGGTGGATCCAATTTGTAATTGAAAAGAAAAATTAAATTTTGAATGAAAACATTGTTTTAAATTTAAATTTAATTATGCAAAGTCAATTTCATCACAATTACAATATTTTCTACTTTAAAAAACTTGGAAATATAAGTACAAATGAGAGAAAGTAACAATTTGGGGGTGCTAGAATAGATAAAGATTGAGAATCAGTGTTCTAGAATTTTTATTTAGGCGCAAAATATTTTCGACGCTTGATTTAAAAGAGGGGAATAATTCATCACTTATGGTAAGGTTTCATGGACCATTATCTATAATTATTCAGAAACTTAAAGACGGACCGAATTCAATTATATATATTCAAGAATTCGCCGAATACAATAATTTATACCCGAAAATACAAAAAATAGAATACCGGCTACTTCGTTCTGTATTGAAGATTCTAAATATCTTTAGACCTGCTTTTAGATAAACAAACTTTTAGTAATTCCCAGAAAACAACCAATTACTATAAACAGTCAGATTTCAGCCGCATGAAACTTGTTTTTTATGTGGAAGTTTTTTTAAAAACAGAACAGTGTGTTAGCTCATTACTAACTTTTATCGCAAAAATATTTTTCAGCTTTGAAATCGTATTATGTTTGGTATTTTTCATAAAAACTTTCGTATTTTCATTTTAGCCAAGTTCATTCGGGTTTGAATTTAACGACTGATCTGTGCAGAAGCCAGCAGTTCGTTTCTCACAGAAATAAAGAAAGGTTTCTAAGCACGGAATGCTATCAGAGTTTAAAGAATAGTGTTTCCCGTCTGATTGCAGTTGAGATAGAAAATTTCTTTGATTTCTCTACAAAAAAATGTGATGTGGGCAGCACATTACTTTCCTTATATAATGCAATGAATTTCCTACTTTTACAGTAAAAAAAAAATCTGATGTGAGCAGCACATGCCTTTCCCTGCAGAAGTACATACACATTCTCTTTATTTTAATTAAATTTAATTCACTATTAATTCACTTTTCGTTCTCATTTGGTAACTGGACTCATTTTCAAAGGTGGCGTAGAGAAAAAACGAAAAAACTAAAATATTTCGAGAACGGCTAGTCCTAGTGTAATGGGGTTGGTCTTATTTTTTTCTTCGTTAAAAATTACATATTAAACAAGCATTTACTGGATATATTTCAGAATACGTAGTTTTTTATTTTAGATTTTGTCGATTTTTGCGGGTCATTTTGCAAAAAATGGCAGGTTATTTTTTCCGAATCGTACCAAAATCTAATCAGCACCAGGGTGACTTACAATCGACATATCTACCAAATTTTGTAAAATTCGGTCTATTAGATTTTTGGCTAGAGTGGATACAAAATCTGCACAGACAGACAGACACACAGACACACAGGCAGACACACAGACAGACACACACACAGATGTCACGCTAAAAATGGTTTTTTCGTATTCTAGAGGTCTCGGAACGTGTAGATCCGTCGAAAACTCGAGTTGGGATTTTCGGCATGATTCCAATACTTTCCCTATACATTACCATGTATTGCAGGGAAAGCAATAGGTTATTCTTATAGTAGATATTTATATTCTTTCCAAGATATTGAATTTTCGTCAAATAGTGGTCATTTTTATTCATTTGGCAAGATTTTCATTATTGGCAACATTTAAAAATGTCATCAAGTTGGCGACATTCCGGCAAATTCATCGCCAAAACCTTACCAAGCGTTATGAACGGAGAAATAAATTATTCTTATAGCAGATAAATGACTATTGGCGTTCAAATACAAAAGTATTACTCAAAGTATCTTTTCTCATAAATGGAACGAACTAGATCCACGAGAATGATGTCACTAAATTTATCGTATGATATTACATATGACCATCTTCCTCAACAGTTAATATTTATTTTTAATTCTTGGAATTTTATGATAAATTTATTTGAAAAATGCGCAATATCTCAAGAACGGTTCATGTTAGTGTTCTAAAGTTTATGTCAATCGTTTTCTAAGGAGAAATTACATAAGAAATGTCTATTTGCGTAACTTTATTAAAAGTTTTGATGTTTTGATGATTTTTTTCAAAATTTACCTCGAAAATTTAGGTGGGTTCTGAACTTTTGATTGTGATTAAAAACAATGGGCTTACAGTATTCAGGAATTGTAATTTTTTTGTACCAAATTTCATTCGAATCGCTACATTCGTTCATGAGATATCGTCTCCAAAGTCACACTGACACACACACAGACAGACACCACCTCAAAAATATTCGATTCGTGATCAGGAATTCTTGAAACTTGCTCTCCCGTCGAAAACTCGAATTCGAATATTCGACCCACACAATACTTCCTTATACATTATACTATATATATAAGGAAAGTAATAAAGTCAAAGAACTGTGGTAGATTCAAAAACTTAACATAGGTTTACAAGTTTTGAACATAGCTGAACACTAATCAATTATGTTTTGAATTATGTCTCTCTGTGAGTCTGCGGAAAATATATCTCAATCAAATTCAGATATTCGAATATAATTTAGTATCTCAATCATATAAAGCCTATTCATTTGCACAGATATCATATCGTGGAAGTTATACACAGAGTACCCAGGAAATTTCTTAAGTTCCCCAATAACTTTGTAAGCAAAGGTCCATGGGTGTATACACGCTAGGTCTATTTATAATAAAGTGATCATGATTGATCGAATATATATGATTGCAGCTAAAGGCGAAATTTTAAAGTTGATTATGAACTCGACCACAAAGCGATAGAGATGAAATGAGTCAATTACAAAAGTGTATAATAACGTTAATTAGTATGAATTGATAATAAAACTGCTACATAAGGCATTTATTTAGAGGTGGGACAGCCCAGTGTGTAAAGCGCTGGATTTGCACTTGGATGACCCGAGTTCGATTCCAGGTTCTGTCCAAGTTGTCCTCGTATTCACGTGGAGTATGGACACAGTAAATATGTGAGTTCGTAAGTCCTTCCGAGAGGTTGGTGGTAGGAGAAGAAGGGTATAGTCCCTGTGGATGTCGCCCCTACTCGTTTCCGGTATAAGTTGTTTGGCAATGCCACGGTCATTTAAACAGATGCCTTAATCCTTGGGGTAGGTCGAACGGTTTGGGTCGAAGAAGAAAAATGCATTTATTTGATACATTAGGGTTATGACTGTCCTATTCAGGAATAGAAAGAATAGTTCAAACCCGCCCCATCCCGAAAGTATACGGAGGTAGATTATTCGTCTTCGCGGCAGCAAAGGGAAAGTAAAACATGATTTATTTGCACTGGAATCAAATGTACACCCTGTTCAAAATGTCCTCTGTCAGCGACAATGCATGTTTGTATTCGAGAAAGAATATTTTCGCGTACATTGACATGCATTATAAATGTAACCATGTTACAGACCCTGATGGTACGACCATTTAAAATGTATTTAATGCGTTCCATATACGTTATTTGTTCGTTCCTTGTGTCGATTCCTGATCATTAGAAAAACTTCGCACAACATGATCATTTTCGTCTATTTCGATTTGTTAACTAGTAAGCTATCCAATATTTTTTAGTTATTCCTTAGGTACTCTACAATTCCTGTTATTTAATCGGACATGGACATTTTACTATGATTTATTGAATTAGCGGGTACACTTCTGAACATTTCCTTATAAATTTATTGCGGTGCATTCCCAGGAACCAGGTATATCGAGTGTACTGTTGACTGGCATAACCAAGAGATGGCGCTGTTAAGATGGAACTATACTGAATGCTATATTACGTGTAACCAAATTCATTTCAATATATCAACAAGAAAGATCAATCATTCATAAAGCATTGATTATGAAACACTTCCCAACTTCAATGCAGTTTTATATAAACATCTCTAAAATGCGATACATTCCTAGGTAATATTTTTTAAATTATCATAATCCTACAATAATTTATTATATTTGAAAACCTCATCGAAAACAAATGAACTTTATTCAAATGACGTCATCGAAATATAAATCGCCTGGCTCTTTCTGTAAAAGCAGTATTTGATTCATAAATTTTTTTCTATTCCAAATTTCATCACAATACTATAATAATTTATTTTATTGAAAAACTTGAAACCATGGAGGTGCAAGTAATTTAACTCTATGCTTAAAACTTCATCGAAAAAATCGTCTTCTTCTCTGTGTAAAATCAATGAATGTTTCATTAATATCAGCTATATTGCAGACTCCATGAGCTAAACAATTTTGCGTTAAAGAAATGCAGCAATTCTTATACAACTCATTCTATATCTTTTGGTGTTTACATTCTCCATAAGTGAAAATTAGGCTTCGTTGTAGAAATAATCAAAGTTTGATGATCATTTAAATACAAATATATTGTAATTGCGTTGTTTCGGTATGTAGATGCACAGAATTTAAGCAAAAGTAAAGCGGTTTTAGGACGAATACAATACTAAATATGAATTAAAAAGAACTTTAAAAATCACGATTTTGACACAAGATGGATGCCATATTTTATTTTGAAGTGGGTCACGTGGTCTCTTCATATAAAGGGTGTACTTGCTATTTAAATTTTATTTAAAATAACTACTGAATATATTTTGCTGATTTTTTTTTTATATATTTTAGGGGATAATTTGAATATTGCCTAAAACTTGCGAAGCAATTTGTGAATTTTAAAATCACTTAAAAAATGTTTGAAAAATTAGGTCCCTTGAACCCGGGTTCAATCCAAACCTAATTAGGCGACATTATTAATCTATATTTCTATTGGTCCCACAGACCGCCTGAACAACATACTAAAATTTCATTTCAGTTATCGTGCTAACGGACAGACAGATAGACAGACAGACAGAATGAGCAAAGTCATAAACACTTTTCAACTATGTTGTAAAGTGTTAAAAAGAAGAAGGCTATGAACTTTCTATCTCGTTCTATTCCATCGTTTCTTGTAATAAAATTGTTCCAAAAGTTCAGGAAAGCACGACACCATCTATTTTGAAACAATCTTTCAAGTAGAATCCCCATGCTTCAAAGAGTACTTCCTCCCATAAAAACGGATGCACAGTGCAATCGGAAACTTTTTACCAAGAAAACATCAAGAATTTTCTTACAATCTTCGAGAACTAAGGAAATATAAAAACTTCCTTTCAAATCATACTGTGTACGGATTAAAAATGTACAGTTTTTTAAGAAGAACATGTTGTAAAATGCCTTAACGTAAATCAACTTATTTTTAGGCATTTTGGGGGGAGCGGAGAAGGGGGGGGGAGGTATTTTTACTTATTATTATCGTTACCAAATATTTTTTCTTGAAACATCTATTTTTCCGGAACTACTATAAACAGAGCTTAGATGATAACTGATTTAGATCAGCATTAAATTTCGTAGGATATTGGAAGGTTTTTACCAAGGATGTCCATTTCCGATTATTTTTCCATTTTTGGTTCAAACATTTTCTTCTTACTTGAAACATCTATTTCTTAAGATTGGCTGTAGATAGAGCTTATGTAATAACTTATATGAATTCAGCATCACATTGTGGAAGACGTAGAGAAGCTCACTTAGAATGTTCACTTCCGGTTCAAATATTTTGTTTGAAAGTTATATTTCTCAAAGCTGGCTATGGATATATCTTAGGTAATGACCTATGTAGATTCAGCATCAAATAGCAGAGGGGGGGGGGGGCAAAAGGACTTATTAAGGATTTCCACTTCCAATTCTGGATCCGATCACATCCAATTAAATGTTTGCATTTTCCTTGAAACATCTCTTTCTAGAGATCTGCTAATAGATGTAGCTCAGATAATAACTGATATGAATTTAGCATCTAATTCCAGAGGATAATAAAAAATATGCTAATGATTTCCCATTCCGGTTCAAAAACAAATTCTTGAAACATCTATTTTTCAAGATTGGTTACCGATAGGGCTTACATGATGACCTACATAAATTCAGCATTAAACTCCAAAGGGGGTTGGGGAAATCACTAAGGATTTTTATTTCCGGGTCTGCAGATGTCTTTTCTGGTTTGTCAGAATAATTCGTATGACTGTACGAAATAAGTATGGGGAGGTGATTAATAATGTTCAAGATTTCCGTCAAAAGTATTTCTGGTTTAAAATCATGTTTTCCTTTGTGTAACACGCATTCAGAAATTTTGAGATTTTTCTATCTTCGAGAAAAAAGGAAGTTGTTGTTGAGACCCAGACAGTCCGTCCTACCAGAAAGGTGTAAGGTAACTATTTGGACGGCCGGGAGGTGCCACCCAATTTAGACCGGAACCCAGTGGGGGAGGCATCCACTGGGACCGTACCCTCCTTCCCCTATCACCAACCTCCCGGAAAGACTTACGGATCCGCATGTTTAACGTGATCGTACTCCGCGTGAACACGGCGGCAGTTTCAGCAGTGACGGGAATCGAACACAGGCCTACCGAGTGCAATTCCCGTTCGCTAACCACTGGGCTACCGCGCCCTAGAAGAAAGGAAGGGAAAGATATCTCTGAGCATACAGGGTGATTATAATTAAAGTTGCGATTTTAAAACGCTGTAAAGTAAGAACCACTGGTCAGAATGACCTGAAATTTGATATGAGTATATGTGAAGCAATGGAATTTTGTTTGGAGAAGGAAAAAAAATACTTCAAAAATGTACTGATAGTCGGCGCTGTATATACCAAACACGGGGTGTTGTTATCCGAAAGAAACCAATAGTCAGCTAAAGAAAACGACAATTTAATCAACATCACTTAATTTAATTATTGATTGCAATATCACGAAAACATGAAACAAACACCTACAATATACGCAAGAAATGTTCAATATGCTGTCCACCGTGCTCGGCTACGAGTTGAAAGCGCAAAACAGCATGTTCCACAACACCACGGAGTGTATCAGAAGTGATGCTGAGGAAGTGGTGAGTAATGCATGTTTTTAAATCAGCTAAGTTCGCAATCCGACCACTGAACACCACATTCTTGAGGTGCCCCCAAAGCCAGAAGTGGCAAGGATTAAGGTCAGGTGCACGTGGCGGCCAGACTTTTGGAAAATGAGGCTGATAATCCTGTCATTTCCGAAATGGATATTTAGCAGCTGCTTCACTGGTGTTGCAATGTGCAGAGGAGCGCCATCTTGCATAAAAATTGTGATATCCAGAGAACTGCGTGTGCTCCTCGTTTTTATCACAACTGTAATGTGCGGTGCGCTTGCCCAGTCTTAATTAGCATACCTCCAGATTAGAGGTGTGCTTTCGCGCGCGACCTAGCGGCTAATTTTTTCATTTTTCGTCAAGCTAATTCCATGTTGGATTCGTACATTGTCATCTATCGGTACATTTTTGAAGTAATTTTTTTTCGCCAAACCAAATTCCATTGCTTCACGTATACTCAGGTCAAATATCAGGTCATTCTGACCAGTAGTTCTTACTTTACAGAGTTTTAAAATCGCAACTTTAATTATAATCACCTTGTATATTTTGAGCAATGAATGAACAAAAATATACCTGGAATTTTAAGGAACTATGGCAATATTCTTGGACGTTTTATACATAAATTTCATTCGTTCGTGTTCTATTCATTCTTTCACTGATTAATCACAGACCGTCAATTTAAAAATATAAAGGGACATTATCTATAAATATAAAAGACAATGTTTTTGTGCTTCTTGACGAATTAGCGAGAAATTCAAGCGACAACAGCCACGAAATTTGGTACAGTAGTCGTTCAGTTAAAATTCGTAATACCTCGGAATGATTTTAAAAAAATCTAATTAGATTAAAAATTATTTGCGTGGTTTAAGTTCAATTTTGTGTCATTTCCCTCTCAGCAAAAATCGTCACATGTGTGACAGTGACGTTGTAGTCACTGGGCACCTGGGTCACAATGTGACATCATATTTGTGACTTCTATGCGACGTTACGTATTAGTAACTTTGTAGCATCATTGTGACTATATTCTGTGATGTTTCCACAATTTAATTAACACGTAACAATGTGACGACATTACAATGGCAATTACAATGTGACGTCACAAACAAGTTAATATGCGACATCACAAACGACCCTGAATATGACCAAAATGACTTCACTGTGACCTCAATATGACATTGCCGAAATGTACTGCGACGTCCTGTGACGTCCCAAAGCCACAGTGTGATGTAAATCTTACGTCACTGTGATAAAAAATGCTGTTAGGGTTTTTACCACTTATTTTTTAAATGTATCAATATGGAAACGTCGCAGATGATGGCAAATAATCGCAGAAGTTATCGCGACAGCGAGGCAGGTAATTAAAAATCCTGATGTGGACAGCACATGACACTTTCCCTGCAGACTCATGTTCACGTTATCTTTATTTCTGCAGTAATTCAATATATTGCGTTTAATAACACCCATAATTATTTAAAATTACATTTAATTTGCATTTTTAATTCAATTTTCGTTTTCATTTGGTAACTGGACTCATTTTCAAAAGTGGCGTGAAGAAAATGTGAAAAACTAAAATATCACGAGAACGGCTAGACCTAGTGTAATAGGGTTGATTTTATTCTTTTTATGGTTAAGCACTACGTATAAAACAAGCATTTAATTGATATATTTCAGCATACGTAGTTTTTTGTTTTAGATTTTGACAATTTTTGTGGGCCACACATATTATCCTATGTGCGTAAGAAAGTTGTAACAGGATATTCAATTAAACCTATGAAATAAAATATGCACACAGATTATCCTATGTAAGTAAGGAAAATTATAACAGGGTTTAAACCTATAGTTAACTTATAGTCAGGGTTTAATTCAATTAAACCTATGACATAAAATATGAGCACAGTTTATCCTATGTGCGTAAGAAAAGTTATAAAATGGTGTTCCATTAAACTTATGAAATAAAACATGCATGCAGATTATCCTATGTACGTTAGAAAGGTTATGAAGGGTATTTAATTAAACCTATGAAACAAAATATGCACACAAATACCACAGATACTTGCTTGATATTGTTTATTGGGACATTTTTTATGGGAAATTGCTTTACTATTTTAATACATTTATAACTAGATCACTTTGGTCCATTCGAGGTGATAAAATGTAAACACATTGAAAATATATGTTTATACCATCTAATTCTGTCTTTTGCAAATATACACTGAAGCACGACAATCCGCATTTCGTAACAATTTATCAAACAGTATTCCTACGCTTCCAAGTTCTTTTTCCATAAAAACTTATGCAGCGCGTTTTCAGAAACTTTATCTGACTAAACTTTAGAGAAACTTTTATGCTTGGCATCCAGGAGAAAGGAAATACAAAAGGTTTCTTTGAAATCACACTACTTACATTGGATGAAAAATTTCTTTATCCAGCTTTTTAGAGAACTATGTCGTGAAATATTTTAACATTTCTTATTTGAAATTTAGCTATTCATGTCTCTTCTTGTTTTGAATGTTTAAGGTTCGTATTATAATAGCGAAGTTTTCTTTCTGCGAGGGGAATTTTCTCGATAAAGCGTGGCAAGAAGAAAGCACACTTATGATCTTGTCGATGAATTTGATGATGTTCAGCAAATATTACTAAATTACCAATTTAGAGCAAGTTTTGGAAACGAATAAAATATATATTGAAACGAACAAAATATATATTAGGATGGTTTACAAAAAAAGGTTGCAACTGTTGGAAATTTCAAAATTGAATTCAGATCCTTATTAATCGCGTGCCCTTACGATAGTTACAATTTATCTTACTATATTTGCATTATTAATCTTATGACAACACTAAAAGAGAGAGAACCAGCTTGAAAAATTATATATATATATATATATATATATATATATATATATATATAATTGAAGATTTTAATTTTAACTTGTAATATATTTATATACCCGAGATATACCATTAATAGAAATTTCTTATATATATATATATATATAAGAAAACTATATATAGAAAACTAATGGCCTTAACAAGTTTGCTAATACTACTGGTTTACGAATCAACAAATGTAAAACAAAGTCTTAAGAATTAATGGAAAACTTCTGAAAATGCAAAACTAGATGGTGAATCCATTGAAGATGTAAATAATTTTACTTACTTTGGAGTATTGGTGAACAAGGAAGGTGGAACAGATAAAAAAACAGAATTAGAATCGTAAAAGCTCAAAATTGTTATAGAAAATTAAATAAAGTATGGAAAGCTACTAACCTTAATTTAAAAACCAAAATCGACCTTCCCAATTCCTTAGTGAAGAGCGTTTTATTGTATGCAGCCGAAACATGAAAATTAACAAAAGGCCAGCGCATCAAATTGAATGCCTGGCAAACTAAATGTCTGGGGAAATTTTGAGGAGTATTTTGGCCTTATATTATTACTAATACCGCACTTTACAAAAGTACTGGACAGAAAGCAATGGAAATAGAAATAAAAAACTGTAGATGGAGGTGAATTAGACATCTCTTAAGAATGCCACAGCATAACATCCCTGCTGTGGCACTTATTTGGGCGCTCGAAGGAAAAAGATTCCGATGTCGACCCAAGCTAACTTGGAGGTGACTAATAGAACAAGAGAGAAAAGAGATGGGATGAGCGACTAGTCAGAAGCAAGACTAGTGGCACATGATAGACCAACAGTTACCTTACACCTTTCTGGTAGGTCGGACGGTCTGGGTAACAACAACAACAACAACAACATGATAGACCAGGATGACGATACAAGTTGAAGGCCTTACGTGCCACTGGTGCGATAAGTGATAACGATGATGATAATATAAATATATATGTCCTGATTGTAAAAGAGTTGATACACTGAAGAGGTTCGTTAATTACAAAAATCGAATTTTAAAAGCGTACAGTTTAAATATACAGGCTGGCGCAATAGCGGCCATCTTGATTCCCAGTTGAAGCGATGGCTGTACATGGCGAATATAAGGTTTTTTTTCTCGCCCTTTTTCCGCGATCTCGAGAAAATTAAATCAATCTAGACAACGTACTTGAATGATTGGTACAGTTTTTTTTAAAGCAAAAGCACTTATTTTAAAGCTGAATTGCACATCAAATATGGACCTCATGGACACACACACATATGCACACATCACCTCATCGACAATCTCATAAACAATTTCAGCCATGCAACATGCGAGCGCCATTGAAAATACACATACAGGCGAATGGCGGTTGCGTAAGCCTGTATATATAAGAGCCTTAGTCTTAGAACGTAACTTTTACATTGGCCGAACTCTCCGTCGGCGTCCATCTCGCAAACGGTCTCTGTGAAATCTGCCGTGGTTTCACTTAAGTTTCATTTATGACGGAGGAGTGGAATTTAATGATGGCGTGAAAAACATGCTGTCCTCGCGTTTTCCATATTTCAAAAGATGTGATGGGAATGCAGTTTCAGATGAGAACTATTACTTAGTGGTTAATATTAGTGGCCAAATATGCTGTTGTAGAGGAAATGAAGAAGTACTTGAATTCTCTATTAATATTTAGAGCTTGGGATAGAATTTAATGTGGTTACAATAAGCGCGAGAAATAGGAACTTGGAATAAGAATTAGGAAAGAAAAAGGTACGTTAATTGGGGAAACTTAAAATTTCTGTATCATATCCTTCCTCCGAAGACAAAAGGTTTGGACACAAACACACTTAATGCCCAAGGCTTTAGAAAGAGTAGTATTTCAATATATTAATATCAATATACAATTTCCGTATACAATTTGTAATTGACATTTTTCTTCTATCTCGCTTTTTCGCGGATTTCATTTTCTTAACTTTTTAATTCTCCACTAGGGAGTCTGCAAACACTTTTGCTCAATCAGAATTGATGACTTTACTATAAATACTGGTGGACCTAACACGTATATTCATATACCCTGCATATCAGACAAATATGTTTTATATGCAAATAAATTACGTCATTTGTGGAGTTCTTTTCCCTCGTATAATGATTATAGGGAAAGTATTGTGACAGTGACAGGGTCGAAAATTGGAATTCATGTTTTTAACGGAAAAGTACATTTCAAGCACGGAATTAAATTATTATTTCAATTCCGTGGTTTCAAGCATCTCGGAACTTGAAGCGATTGTTTATGAGGTTGTGTATGTGTGTATGTGTGTGTGTGTGTGTGTGTGTGTGTGTGTGTGTGTGTGTGTGTGTCCATGAGTCTGCAGAGATGATATCTCACGAATGAATAGAGCGTTTTGAACGAAATTTAGTGCGCAAATTACAATAAGTAAATACTGGAAGCCTACTGATTTTAAACGCAATCGAATGTTCACCTCAAACTTTCAACTCATATTTTCAAATGAAATGCTGAAAAATTCAGTTCGTTAACTTGGCGATATTTCGTCCCCAGTTTGGCGAAAATATAGTTTAGATTACAAAAATTAAGCTAAGTTAACGAAAACGACGCCAAAGTGAATTAATTATTAGAATATTTTAATATATGGACTATATAGCTTGTTGCGGATGCTATCAATATTGATAATTGTCGATTTTAAGTTGCGTGAAATATAAGTTAAATGGACACTTCGAAATTGTTTTACATGTTGTCATCTGAAAAAGCACGAAATCTGCAGCACAGTATTAAAAACATTGTGCTTGTATCTCTTATACATCATTTTTGTCAAAGTAAGTGAATTAAATTCATTGCATTATATGAGGAAAGTCATGTACTGCCCACATCACATTTTATTTATTTATGGAAACGAAGCTCAACTGAAACAATTCCTTCTTAACACCCAAAGGGAAAAGCGGTTTCCCATAGCGACTCTTATTACCTCATAAAACCTTTCCCCGTGGCTCGATACGCCACTCATGCATGTGGTAACTTTCTTTTCTCTTTGCTTGACGATCCGATGAGAGCATTGTGTTCTAACTCGTCTGTAACTCTGTAAGTTGTGCTGGCTCTCCACAGTCGTGAAAGAAGACAATTGTAATTCTGTAAAAAGCAGTCGCATACATTCTACATTTCTAGAAAATTTATCTTTTTCCGCTAAACTAAAAAAAAAAAAACTAAACCTTATAAAACTGAAAACTTTCTAAAACTCTTATTTCAACAATTTTCAATTATTACTACTTTCCTTATATACATAATGTATAAGGAAAGTATTGTAACGGGGTCGAAAATTCGAATTCGAGTTTTCGATGGGAGAGCACGTTTCAAGCATCCCTGATCACGAATCGAACATTTTTGAGGTGTAATCTGTGTGTGTGTGTGTGTGTGTGTCAGTAAGTCTGTGGAGACGATATCTCACGAACGAATGGAGCGATTCGAATGAAATTTGGTACAAAAATCACAATCCATGAATACTGGAAGTCTGTTGTTTTTAAATGCAATCGAATGTCCAGAACTCCTCAAAATTTTCGAGTGAAATTTTGATAAAATCATCAAAAAAATCAAAACCTTTATTAAAGTTACTCAAATGGACATTTCTTATGTAGTTTTTCCTTAGAAAACGATTGACATAAACTTTAGAACACTAGCATGAACCGTTCTTGAGATATTGCATATTTTTAAAATAAATTTATCAAAAAATCCCATAAATAAAAATATATATATATATATATATTAACTGTTGAGAAATATGTTCACTTTTCATATGTAAGATCATGCGATAAATTGGGTGATATCATTTTCGTGGATCTAGCTCGTTCCATTCATGAGAAAAGATACATTGAGTAATACCTTTGCATTTGAACGCCAATAGTCATTTATCTGCTATAAGAATAACTTATTTCTCCGTCCATAACGCTTAGCGAGATTTTGGCGACGAATTTAAAGGAATGCCGCTAACTTGGCGACTTTTTTAAATCTTGCCAAATTAACGAAAATCTCGCCAAGTGGATAAAAATGACGCTACATCAATGAAAATGACGACTCATTGAAAAAAATTCAATATCTTGGAAAGAATATAAATATCTACTATAAGAATAACCTATTTTTTTTCTGTAAAAGTAGTAAATTCATTGCATTTATAAGGAAAGTCACAGATTTTTTTTTTTTAAATCACCAATTAGTGTAAACTTAACTAATATAAATTATAAATAGTAAAGACTACGATTTTAAGAGCAAAAAGTATTTCAATATGATACCATTTAAGCAATATACAATATATTACGTAATATTACATAATAGTTCCATAATATTATAAATAGACCATAGCGGTTACGGACGCCATAAGCGAAACACAAATTCGCAAATAAATGGTTGGATTACCTAGACAAAATAAAATCGTTAAATTACCAAATAAATATATAACATATATATAACTGCAAACCAGAAATGCACAAGCATACACAAGGAGACACTGAATTGCAGTTATGTGTGGGTTATATATTTATTTGGTAATTTAATTATTTTATTTATCTCGGATAATCCGACTATTCATATGGACATTTTTCTTTCGCGGTTTACTACTGTGTATTAAGAGCCCATGTTTTTCTCTTTTAATGTATTGCCACTGATGAAGGACATTATGATGTTCGCCAGCACTTTAGCCTTGTAGTATTATTGTAACGTTAAGAATTGTAGTATTATATTAACGTCTTAAATGGTTTCATATGAAAACAGACTTTCTACACTTAAAAGTGTAGGCTTTACTGTTTATAACTTAATACTTTTAGACGTGTTTTAAAACATTTTTGATAACCAATATACATATGCTAGAATTCTGTAGGTACGATGTACCAATTGGTGTATTAAAATCGCCCCTTGTTGCCGATGTGGTGGCCGAGCGGTCAAAGAGGCAGGCGTTTCCTCGTGACGGCTCGGCTGCCAGATTGCGGGTTCGAGTCCCGCCTGCGGGCATGGATGTTGTGATGTCTTATTTGGGGCAGAAGTCAGACTTCTACCTTCGGGTGCCCCGGGTCATTAGACTAAACAGAAGCAGTGTACACATTCTGCCTTAAATGTAATGTTAGGGACACGACAACAACAACAACAAAATCGCCTTGTTAAATTAATCCAATTTCATTTTCCCTATAAAGCAGGATAATATAAAGTATTAAAATAATATATTGTGTAGGAAAATTATTGGAATTGTGTTGAAAATCGGAGTGTTTGAGGGATCTACAGGTTTCGAACAATCTATAAGATGAAAACCTTATTTTAACGTGACGTCTGTGTGTGTGTGTGTGTGTGTGCGTGTATGTCTGTCTGTACAATGTATGTATTCATTCCAACTCAAAAACTATTCGACGAGACTGTATTGTTGGCCACCCTGGTGCTAATTTGTTTTGGGTACGATTCGGAGAAACAAAACCCACCTTTTCAAAGATTGACAAAATATGAAATAAAAAAATAAATATACTTCAATAAATTGATTAAATGCTTACTTTATACTTATATTTTTGCAAAGAAAATAACTAAAATCAGTCCCAAGACTCTCAAATGAACCGTTCACGAGATATTTCTTTTTTTATTCTGGCAATTTTGCAGCACCATTTGAAAAATACAAGCAGTCGTCAAATGAAAACGAAAATTGAATCAAAACTGCAAATTCGGTGTCATTTAAAATAAGTATCCATATATATTTTTTGCTATTAAACTCATTATTAAAGAAAGTAAACATGAATTTGTGTCTATAGCGAAAGCTATGTGCTCATCACATCAATTTTTTTTTCTTACAATAATGCTGATGGGGCAGAAAAGAAACCACAATTAGACAAGCCAACCCCTTTAAGCTTATCAGCATGATATTTGAAAGTATCGATATAGTAATCCAAAGGTTGTGTATTTAAGATGCTCCTTTTTGATTTTTTTAGGAATCTGACTGCACCAATGGTCGATTGATTTAATAATTAATAGAGTAATAAAAATGTTTTCAAAGTCGTTTCAAATGTCTTATATTATTGCATAGAAAAAGTATTGCTTTCCCGAAATTGTTTGAATTCCAGATTTTGAAATATAAGCACGTATTAAGCATCAAATATGGACCTCACTGACATACACACATATATATCACCTCATCAACAATCTTATAAACAATTTTAGCCATGCAACATGCGCGCGCCTTTGAAAACACACAGGCAGGCGATAATTAACTGAACTGGTAGGAGTCAAAATGGCGGTTGCGTAAGCCTGTATATATAAGATCCTTAGTCTTAGAACATAACTTTTACATTGGTAGAGCGCTCCGTCGGCGTCCATCTCGCAAGAGATCTCAGTGACGTCTGTCGTGGTTTCACACAAGTTACATTTATTGCGGAGGAGTGGAATTTGATGACGGCATGGGAAACATGCTGTCCTCGCGTTTTCCATATTTCAAAAAATGTGATGGGAATGCAGTTTCAGATGAGAAAAGTTACTTTGGTTAGGATTAGTGGCCAAATATGCTGTTGTAGAGTAAAAGAAGAAGTGCTTGAATTCTAAGTTAATATTAAGAGCATGGAATAGAATTTAATGTGGTTACAATAAGCTCGTGACATGAAATACAAATAGACCCTCCGAACCGATTTTGAACACTTCTGGGAAGATGGCCGTCTATGTGTATGTGCATGTCTGTTAGATATGTTCACGATAACTCACGAACGAGAGCTCCTACCACTATAAAATTTAATGCGTAGAGATATTATGCGTGAAACTGGAACTAGGTATAATTTTTAGTAAGTATCAAAATTACAACTCAAATTACTCGAACTTTAAAGTTTTCATAGCATTATTTACTGTAAAAAGTAGCGATTATTTTCGGAACACTTTTGATAGTGTATAGTGCAAAAAAAGTTGATAATGCATAGTATAAAAAAAGTTGATAATGCATAGTATAAAAAAAGTTGATCGTTTATAGTATAACAAATTTGACAGTGTATAATATAAAAAACGTTGATAGTGTATAATATAAAAAAGTTGATAGTGTATAGTATACAAAAAGTTGATAGTGTATAATATACAAAAAGTTGATAGTGTATAGTATACAAAAAGTTGATATTGTATAGTAGACAAAAAGTTGACAGTGTATAGTATAAAAAAGTTGATAGTGTATAGTATAAAAAAGTTGATAGTGTATAGTATAAATAATTTTTAAAAATAAGGATACCACTGTCAGATACCCAAGTCAGATGCATCTAATAAATCTAATACTGCTGATAATAAAATATTTTTTTTTAAATATTTTGAAAAATTATTTTATATAAGAAATATAAGTAAGATGCATATATTTTATTCTGATATTGATTGTCATAAAAGTAGAACCTAATGTTACGGAATATGAATATATGACAATCTAGAGTAAAACAATCTAATGTTCTTTTGTCATGTTTTAAAATGTATCACATTTAGTGAAGAATAATTGGAAAAGAAAATTATATCTTATATATTTCCGGTTTTTAGCCTTCTTATTTTTGCACATGTCTCTGCTGTCAAAATATAAATATTTATGCGTGGGTTGGAAATATGTTAAAACTTTTTACGCCTGCTATAAAAAATTTAAGTACTTAAGTTTTCCTGATAACTCATAATACTTTAAGCTTTACTATTTTGTCGCTATTTTATGCCATAAAAACACTCTCTCTGCTTTTTTTTCAAAGTTCAGTGATGTAGAAGACAAAACTTGTTTTTGGCATGTGAATATTACTTTCCTTATGTTATATAGGGAAGGCATTGTGATGAGGGTTAAAAATTCGAATTAAAGTTTTCGACGGTTTTACACATTTTGAGAATCTATATAAATAGAATTGAAAATATGTCTGTCTGTCTGTATGTATGTTTGCCTCATCATCCCAGAAAAACCACTTCCCCGAATTTCAAGACATTTTGTGGATAGCCGTGAAATAGCCCGACTTAAAATGCAGCCCATGCTTTGAGTTTCTATGACCAGGGGGTTGACGAGATATTAATTAAAAACGCACAATTAAATCTTCATTAGAGATAGCATTATGCAGAAGATAATTTTTTCGCAAATTTATTTGAAGGAAATTATATTATGTCGATTGGCAACGAATTTACGGATTTAAATCCAATGTATTTATACATTAGACGATTTTTATTAAATCTTTTCCAATTCAAATAATAAAGAAATGCAAGCAAAATAGATTTTATGGCAATTGCATTTTTGACTGGATTGTATGAATGAAAGGCTATGTGTTTAAAAATTACTTGAATTATTGATACTTTCCAATTCTTACGCCATCTGTTATATTTTGACAAATTTTTATGACAAACACATTCGTTTATTTTAGTACGGGTATAACTTCTAATACACAGGTGTATCTTCTAATGTACGAGTATACATACAATTCTACCATTCTACTTCCCATACAAATCTATACCGCTTTCATTATGGCATATCTTGATTCAATTTCACATTTTATGTAAATGTGTTTACAAATGGGACCAGGACTTTTTATTCTTCACATATGCCTGAGAAAATAATTTAGCATGGCGAGAACACAGACTTTTAAACTTCTTTTTAGAAGCATTAAATTAAATGTTTTACAAATAGAATGTTTTGAATAACAATGCCATTTAAAATACTATAGGAATTTACACTTCATTGTATACTTCAAGTTTCTTTATATTGTGTATTCCGTACGAAGAACGCGTATACTGCTTGTCCCTATTGCCGTAGCTGATATTGCCTTAAAGGCAAACCAATCTTTTGCATTCTATGCGGTATCTGAAAATTAGGGGAAAAGTACGTGGAATATGCATTTTCCCTACGAAAAGCGATAAATCCATTTATGTTTAACAATCTAATAATTAAATACAGACTCTAAAGAATATAATCATTGGTGTTAAATAAATGCATCCAATAAATTGAATTTTTATTGTTTCATACTATGTACTATAAAGTATTGTTTTCACGGAAATTTTCGAATTCGAGATTTTAATACCAATATATGTTTCAGAACGTCCTGAACACGGTTTGACTATTTTTGGACTGATGTCCGTTCGTCTGTGGTCTTTTTTTTCTGTGCACACGATAGCTGTCAAAACTATTAACTGATCTACGCGAAACTTTATATCCAGTTTTGTTATCGAAAAATCTGGAACAAGATGGCGAAAAGCTCAAAGTTTATTGGAAATTATACATTTTTTTAACATGACAGCATAGGATAAAATTTGATCACGAGACTTAATAATTTTAATCATTGTGAAAAAAATGCGATCCAATATTTCAGTTCGTGTCGTCATTAGCCCCTTCGGGGTAGGGGGGGAGGAGTTACCCCCCCGGGAACATCGTCAAGTATGGTATCAATTGAAAGATTTTTTTAAGCATGTTAAAGTGAAGGGTAGCATGTTATAATTGTGATCAGTTGGACTAACAATACAATTTTTTCAAATTGTATCGTCAAAATCAAAATAAATAAATAAATAAATAAATATCACAAGCTACTTGACTTTAAGAACCCATTTCTCCATCCGTCCGTCTCTGTACTGTTTGGCAACAAATTTGGCGGGATATCGCCAACTTGCTTTTTAGATATTGCGAAATTGATGGAAATGTCGCCTAACATATAAAATATGCCATCCAAAGCGATAAACAAAATAGCGCTAAATTGGGAAAAATGACAAAATCAATTTATTCAATTACGTATCGTTAGGAGGATAGTACTGTAATGATGTTTCCGTAGCGTTTGTCTGTCAATCCAACTGCCTCACTTGGCTGCAAATTTGTTGACTTATTTTAAATGTCGCCAAATGGAATAAAATATTGATAAATACACTAAAATTTCACCAAATTGATAAAATGACCCTAACTTGATAAAAATGACGCACGATTGACGAAAGTTCAATATATTACGAAATTAAGTTCCATTTCCTTGATAATCAATGTTGTTTTGTAGGAATTAATAATTCAATATCTTAATAACCCATTTCTCTACCCGTCCGTCCATAACACCTAGCAAAAAATTTTGCAGGATATCGCGAACTTGGCGAGTTTTTATATTTTTTTTAGAAGTTGTCAAATTGATAAAAATATCGCCAAATTAATAAAAAGATGGCTAAATTGTCTAACATGACGCTAAATCAATGAAATGAATTATGTTTTGTTAAGAGATAGTATTGTAATGATGTATCGGTAGTGTTTGTCTGTCGGTACAATTATATCTGGAAAAATCTTTGTTTATGATTGTAATTTTACATGTTACCTGGAACGGTTGTAAAATTTGAAAAAAAAAAATCACAAAATGAATTCTTTTATGAGAAAGTCGATTTTAGTTACACTCCAGTGAATTTTACTTCGGTTGGTCACACTTCCTGTCTTGGTCGTAGCATGGGTTTAGTCCAGTCAAAGTGAGGTTATCCATTTCACTTTTTTTTTCAAAATTAAAAAGTCAGCGATACAAAACAAAAAATTAATTATTACATAAATAATTATTTTGTATGTAATTTTCTTTATAAGTGGTTGTAGACTTTCAGAAAACGCCAACTTCCGACGCTTTAAGTATAATGCACGACCTTGATCTAAGATGTGACTAACATATATAAAAAAATCTGATGTGGGCAACACTTGACTTTCCTTATATAATGTAATGAATTTACTACTTTTACAATAAAAAAATAAGTTTTTCTTATAGTAGATACTAATATTCTTCCCAAGATATTGAATTTTCGACAATTTTCATTGTCATTTTCATTCGTCATTTTCATTGATTTAGCGTCATTTTTATCAATTTGGCAAGATGTTCGTTAATTTGGCAACATTTCAAAAAGTCGCCAAGTTGGCGACATTCCGCCAAATTCGCCGCTAAAATCTCGCCAAGCGTTATGGACGAAGAAATAAGTTATTCTTACAGCAGATAAATGACTATTGGCGTTCAAATACAGAAGTATTACTTAAAGTATCTTTTTTCATGAATGGAACGAGCTAGATCCACGAGAATGATGTCACCCAATTTATCACATGGTGTTACATATGAAAAGTGAACATGTTTCTCAATAGGAAATATATTTTTTTATTTTATATGACTTTGATAATTTTTTTGAAAAATGTACAATATCTCGAGAACGGTTCATGTTAGTGTTCTAAAATTTATGTCAATCGTTTTCTAATGAAAAATTACGTAAGAAATGTCTATTTGCGTAACTGTATTAGCGGTTTTGATTTTTTTACGATTTTTTCAAAATTTCATTCGAATTTAGGGGGTTCTGAACCTTCGATTGCGTATAAAAACAATAGGCTTCCAGTGTTCACGGATTGCGATTTTTGTACCGAATTTTGTTCGAATCGGTCCATACGTTCGTCAGTTATCGTCTCCACAGACTAACTGACACACACACACACATTCTTTCACACACACACACACACAGACATCATTTCAAAAATGTTTGATTCGTGATCAGGGATGCTTGAAACGTGCTCTCCCGTCAAAAACTCGAATTCGAAATTTCGACCCCCCGTCACAATACTTTCCTTATACATTATGTATTTAAGGAAAGTAATAAATATGTTCACTATTATTAAATGAGTGAATGTTTTACAAGTATATTTTTATATAGAGATGAACACAATTTGGGAGTTATCACGAACGCATCAGATATATCAGAAACATTTTTTTTTTCTACAAAAAGCGGGATATCTCGAAATAATCAATTATTTTCCTAAAAATTGATATGATTAATATAATCTGAATTGCTAATATTAGGCAGAGAAAAGCGATTTGATTTCATGTTTGCCTCTTTTGGTTCATTCAACATGGCGACAATTTGGCGACTTTGGCGAAATATCGCAATATCGCAAACTTGTCAACTTTTGAAAAATGTAGCCAAATTGATGACCATGCAATATATCGGGAAAATTAAGTTTAATTTCTTTAACAATCGCTGTAAACATTAACAATCTTAAACAATATTTGTAAAAATTATTTATTGAACATTATCGATAAACATTATGGTGATTTTAATAGCTCATTCAACAGGTATGTTTTAATTGGGAGTCTGAGGGGTCGTAAGTATATTGCGTTTTTGTTAAGAAGTACAGTAATTACGTAAAAGGTCGAACAAAACTTTAAAATATCGGATGTGGGCAGCACATGACTTTCCTTATATAATACAATTAATTTACTTCTCTCACAGCGAAAAAATGACATATAAGTTCAATGACACAGTGTTTATAACATTAAATTGTACATGTGGCGTTTTTCTGGATGACAACGTGTAAAAATATTGCGAAGTAGCCAATTAACTTATATTTTACGCAACTCTAAATGGATATTTATCAATATTGATAGCAAAATCAATTAGTTATATAGGACATATGTTAATTTCATATAGTGAAATAATAATTAAAATAATATTAAATTGTAACACTATTGTGCTCAAATATTAATGAATGTTCATGAATCTGTATATTCGTCTTTATTATCAAAAATTGTAAAACTAGACAGATTTTTTTGAAATTCAACTGATAATTTTGAAATTTGTTCTAAATGTTACATTTTTTAACCATGGTAGCGTTGGACAAAATTTGACATAATTATGCATTAAAGGGCTAATTATTTATGACTCTATGATTAAGAAACTTAATCTTTTCAATTGTTGTTATGAAAAATAACCTCTACAATTTTTGTGTTCGTGGTGCCATTATCACCTTTGGTGGGGGGGGGGGGGGGAGAAGTTCCACCCTGGGGTGTGCCTTGTCAAACTTGGCAGCAATCGTAAGTTTTTTTCAGTCCTTTTAAAATGAAGGTCAACATATTATAATTGTAATCAGTTGGACCAACAATACAGATCACCGAGATGGCGATATCTTGCCAGATTATTCACCAAGTTCGCCAAATGTATCAACAAATGTTACAGATACACGAAGTGAAAAGCATTTCTTATATACTAGAAGGTATGCCCGCCATACAACGGAATTCAAAATTTGCAAATCAGTACCGCACATTTAATCATTTTTATGAATTTGGCAACACTTTCGTTACTTTGGCAACAATTAAAAAAGTCACCAAATCGGCGACGTCCTGCCAAAATTTTGCCTAGTGTTATGAACGGATAGATAGATGGAAGGGCGGAGAAATGCGTTATTCTTATAGTCGATTCTTATGTTCGTTCCAAGATATTAAATTTTCATCAATTAGTCGTCATTTTCCTTGATTTAGCGCAATTTTACCAATTTGGCAACATTTTCGTCAATTTGGCAACTTTTTAAAAAGTCGCCAAGTGGCGATATTTCGCCAAATTTGTCGCTAAAATTCCGCCATGAATTATGGACGAGAAATGGGTTATTCTTAAAGTAGGTAGCTTTCAAATAAGAACTATTGGCTTTCAAATAAAAAACTAGTACCCGAAGTATCTTCTCCCGTGAATGGAACGTGGTAGATCCGCGAGAATAATATTTAAAGATTTATCGCATAATAGCACATATGAAAAGCGAACATATTTTACAATGGTTACTTATTTTTATTTTATGTGATGTTTTGATAAATTTGTTTAAAAAATGTGTAATATCTCCAGACCGGTTCATACTAACGTTCTAATTAATGTCAATATATTTAATGTCAATATGTTTTATATTTTTATATGCAATAGTTTTTGCATTACGAAGCAAATAATCTCGAGAAACGAGAACTTTGTCGAATAACGGCGGTGGAGGCGTCACCTGCTATTTTCCAATGTAGAGATATAGAGATACATTTGTTTTAAAATTTTAAAATTTAAAAAGTATAAATAAATGGTGCTCAGCGGTAAAGTACAATTTGCAATATCTACTGTATTTTCGTTACATAATCATGTTGATATATTATTTTTCTTTTGGCACGTGAATAAAAAATTGAAAACGCGGAATAGATTAAACACATCATTAAAACATCTTTTGATTAAAGCATCTCCTACCGCGAATCGAGGTCAAAACCTCAAGCCGCAGTGAGAAAGAGTTGGCCTTTAAAAGTCATTTTAAAGTCTCAAACCAAGTTTTCGTAATATTATCCAGTAAAGCAAACACATTAATCTAAAAATGGGGCTTATAATTTCACACGCAATATGATCTAATTTTCAATTTTGCTGTGATAATAATAATTAGTTTCAAATCACCACTCTATCCCTCACAGCAAAGATCGTCACATGTGTGACAGTGACGTTATAATCACGTGACACCTGGGTCAAAATGTGACATCATATTTGTGACTTCTATGCGACGTTACTTATTAGTAACTTTGTAACTTCATTGTGACTATATTCTATGACTTTTCCACAATTTAATTAACACGTAAAAATGTGACGATATTACAATGGCAATTACAATGTGACGTCACAAACAAGTTAATATGCGACGTCACAAACGACCATGAAAATGACCAAAATGACTTCGCTGTAACCTCAATATGACATTGCCGAGACGTACTGCGACGTCCTGTGACGTCCCAAAGTCACAATGTAACGTAAATCTTACGTCACTGTGAAAAAAAATGCTGTTAGGGATCTATGTTTATTTTCCGATCATTCCATCTATTTCCTGATACCATTTTCTATCACGCGCAAAGCAGAAAAATTCTGAGGGTCGCAATAATTCAGGAGCCCGCTTCCTTTATTTCATCAACATTTCGTATATTTTTTTAAGTAGACACCTTACCGCCACTTTTGGACTTTGCAAATATCCGTCTGAACAGAAAAACATATAGCAATTTATATGAGTTTTGAATATTTTGGAGCCCACGCAATCCTATTAGTAATTAAACAAATTGAAAATCTTCCTAATTATATTTAATTATCAAAAAGCATTAATTGGAAATTATCGACAATAATTTAATTGTAAAAAATAGGACCATCATGTAACAACATGTAACAATTCTTTGGTCGTGCCCCCCCTTTTTTTTCCATTCGGAGTTCTCTTTATTTATTGAAATAGCGTTTATTTTCAATAAATATTGAAGTTGGGAATGTGTAAAATTTTAATTAGATAATTTCATTCCGACTCACTATTTTAGCAAATAAAAAGTGACCAGGGAAAATTTCAAAATTTAAAATAACTGTTCGGTGTGGTTTTCGTATCGGCACTAAGTCTGCCATATCAAGTCCAAATTTTAGTTTTATTTTATTTACATCCCAATGGATCATTGATTAATTTTGTTAACGGTAGTCATTTGTTAATCTCCAAATAAGTAACAGAGCATGGGATAATTAAGATTATAAAATAAAATATTTATGTTTACCAAAAACAGATACCAATAATATTTTATTAATTCGTGTTATATAAAAAATGTTTTTGTTTATTCAAGCACGTTCTGTGTGTTCTATTAATAAGTTCAAGAACGCTGCTCCAAATAAAGGATGCAGCTACAATAATGAAAGGAAGAATCTGTCTATTTGTTTGCACGAAATCTACCCCACTTACAGGTCTGAGGTTTTCCCCTCGGAACCATCTATACGTGAACTAATCTATACGCCTCAAATGCATATTTCCGAATTTTAATTAAATTGTTTTAACAAATTTTTAATTAGATTTTTTTTGACAAATTTTTAAAATCTGAAATCAGCTGATCTCCAGATACCGATACGATCTAACAACTACCTCCACCATCTAACAGATACTGTCACGATCTACTGCTACGTTCCTCACCTGGAGGATTTGAATTTATTTATATATTTTGCTTTGCAGATAGCTTGCATGGGAATTTAGCGACGGTTTTCAATTTGAAGAAAATTGAGTAGTGTTATATGATATTATTTAAGTAGCTGTTATATTAAGTATCTATAACCCGGTCAACAGTGGATATTTGTTTTAATTTCTAATTCTAGGCAGCTCTACCCCATGCTCGATCCGCTCACGCAACTCTCTTCGAGAGGATTCGCCTCCTACTCGCTGCGCTCGCAGAGATTGCTTCATATCTATCTATCTTAAAAATTCTACTTTCTAAAATATATTTTCTATCCATGTCTATTTTCCGCAGGAGGGAAAAGTAGAGATTTTTCTTATCCCAGGAAATCCAAAAACTGAAATCTTTGATCATAAGCTCGCTTCCCGAGCTATTTTATGCCAAACTAAAGTTTAAATCAATAAACGGTTTATTTCATCGTGTTATCCTATTATTTCTTTAAAAATGTACCAAATTTCATATTTTGTATGCTATAGTTTTTACGGAACGAGACAGAGAAGTCGCTAGACGTGCCGATACGGGGAAAAAAAGTCTACTTCAAAAGTGCATAAAAAGTAAAATATCTCAACTACATCGAAATTAAAAAAAAGCGGCTGCGTCCTGCAAAAATTCACCATGTCGGTACCTGTCTGCAAAAATTCGTGGCCTTGCTATTGTTAGTCTATCCAGGACGAAAACTCGCAGCCCAAATATTTTCTCTTTGACTTTAACATTAAATATTTCTTAAAACTGCAATATATATCAAAAAATGGTTTATTTCAGCATTCCCCAAAGCTTTTTCTACAAGTATATTAAATTTCATATTTTTATATGCAATAGTTTTTGTGGTACGAAGCATAGAATCTCGAGAAACGAAAAATTTGTCAAACAGCGGCGACAGCAACGGCGGCAGTTGCAGCTCCTTTTTTATTATAGAGAGATACACTACGCAGGTAAATAATAACATACATTATATATTAAGTACTAATAATATACAACTTAAAAATAAGCATCAAACATCAAAATAACCCATCATAAAATATAATCCTCATTAAAATAAATCATCATAAAAGCCAACATCAAAATAATAATATACAGCATTCAAAATATGGTATGCAGGTAAAAAATATTTTTATGCAGTTTTTACATTTAAAAAAATTGCAAATTTCATTTTACGTATAAAATAATCTTACGTCTTGCTATGTTTTTTGCTTAATATAACTTAAAGTCGTGTATTATTTAACTTCAAATTCAACTTTAGTTTCTGAACATGAAATTTAAATAAACACATATAAGAAACACTATATGATGAGAACGTATTTTTAACTGACTCTGCGATTTGCCTTCTAACTGCAGTTCTTCCGGTGCAGCTGCACAGAAGTGCATCTAAGGAGCTCTGGTGAGAGAAGCCCTCTGGCGTGGCCATACAAAGCTACGTGAGCGCTTGCAAAATAGAAAACCTAACAAAAAGGCTCGAAAGGATTACAAAGTTTCTGGAATCAAGGTAAAGAGAGTCATATATCGCAAAGTTATGGGTCAATAACTGTTTCTTATAGTATAATAACACATATAAAGGGCATTTCATAAATGTGCGTTTTTAGATTAAAATGGTCTTTTTTTTTTAGCTGAAATAATTACCTTTGACCTCTGTGCGACGCATGAAGATGTGAGTGACTTCATGGACTTGAAATTTCGCGCATGTTTGTTTCATTCCATGGACTAACTTTATTAACCCTAGCCGATTTCGAGATCGAAGGAAAAAAATGTTTTTCGTTTCCGAACAAAAAGAGGATTTTTTTGGCGTGAAATACTGCATTTTGTCTTCAGAAATCTAAATGTTTTCACACACGAGGTCTAAATGTTTGTTCCACGAGGCAACATTTTTTACCCTGGCCGATTTCGAATTAAAAAAAAAATCCCTATATTTTCTCCTGCATCCTATTAGACATTTCAGGTAATTTATTATTATAAATTCTGATGATGAAAGATAAATATCGGCATTGGTGTACGTGATATAACGAAAGCAAAGACTGTCTGAAAAGCTCCCAAGATTTATCAGTACATCCCTCTTATCTATTTATTATTAAGGCAGAACTCAAATAGACCCATTTTTTTATAAAGATGTTCAGCCATTGTACTGGGGAGGGCGTTTCCCACTTACAGGGTGGGAACACCTCTGGACAAATAAAACCTTCCCACGGATTTTCTTCTGGAAAGTGACTGTTTTCGTGCCGCAGTGTGATTGTCTCCGGAAATTACTACGTGGAGAGCACGGGTACTTACTTCTCTCCCCATTTCGAATGTTCTTGAAAGTTTCCCGGAATATTCGATGGAAGGAGAACGATTTAGCAGAATGGGAAAATAAAGAACAAGGATGGGCTTAGTGACTTGATTAAGCAAGTTTTCTTGAAGAGAATCAAATATTTTAGCAAATTTACTTTATTTAAGACTAATTTGCACAGATTCGCGCAATTAAAATAAACTGCATTAGTGTAACATCGTAAAATTAAAATCTAATGTGGACAGCACATGCCTTTCGTTATGTAATGCAATGAATTTACTACTTTTACAGTTAAAAAAATGTTATTCTTATAGTACATATTTATATTCTTTCCAAGATATTGAATTTTCTTCAATTAGTCGTAATTTTCATTGATTTAACGTCATTTTTATCCATTTGGCGAGATTTTTGTTAATTTGGCAGCATTTAAAAATATCGGCAAGTCGGCGACATCTAAATTTGTCGCCAAAATCTCGCCAAGCGTTATGGACGGAGAAATAAATAATTCTTACAGCGGATAAATGACTATTGGCGTTCAAATACAAAAGTATTACTCAAAGTACCTTTTCCCGCGAATGGAACGAGTTAGATCCACGAGAATGATGTCACCCAATTTATCGCATGATATTACATATGAAAAGTGAACATGTTTCTCAACAGTTAATATTTTTTTTAATTTATGGGATTTTTTGATAAATTTATTTGAAAAATGTGCAATATCTCGAGAACGGTTCATGCTAGCGTTCTAAAGTTTATGTCAATCGTTTTCTAAGGAACAATTACATAAGAAATGTCTATTTGTGTAACTTTAATAGAGGTTTTGATTTTTTGATGATTTTTTCAAAATTTCACTCGAAAATTTAGGGGGGTTCTGAACATTCGATTGTGTTTTAAAACAATAAGCTTTCAGTATTCACGGATTGTGATTTTTGTACCAAATATCATACGATTCGCTCCATTCGTTCGTGAGATATCGTCTCCACAGTCTCACTGATACACACACATTTACTTTCACACACATACACACACACACGTACTTTCACACACATACACACACACGTACTTTCACACACATACACACACACACACACAGGGATATCACTTCAAAAATTTTCGATTCGTGATCAGGGATGCTTGAAACGTGCTCTACCGTCGAAAACTCGAATTCGATTTTTCGACCCCGTCACGATACTTTCCCTATACATTATGTATATAAGGAAAGTATGTATATAAGAAAATGTATATAAGGAAAGTATGTGTATAAGGAAAGTGTGCATATAAGGGAGTATTATGTATGTAAGGAAAGTAATAAGTAAATATATCGTTTAATTTCGAAGGTACATATAAAGAGTCTCCTACTTTAGAATAAATGAAACAGCAAAGAGATACAAAAAATAAACTCGAGTATAGCTAAACTCGATTTTCTCATAGCAGAATTCATTTATTTTTTAAATCCTACAAGAAAAAAATTGAAAATCGGTATTGTGGGATCAAATGATTACAAATATAGTTTGTTACCCTTCACTTTAAAGGGCTTGACACATTTTTTCAATCAAAACCTTACTTGACAATGTACCTACCCAACCAACAATGTACCTAGGACCAATGACAATGTACCTAGGATTTATGACGTCACAAGCTAAAAATTTCTATTTTCCAGAACAATGATTAAAACTGTGATCATTGAGCCATAAGTAATCCCTTCTGTGCATGATTATGTCAAATTTCTTCCCATGCTGCCATGTTAGAAAAATATGAAATTTTGAATAAATTTCGAAGTTATCACTCAAATTTAAAATCATTGTATCTAGTTATAGATTTCTTGATGACAAAGCCGGATATAATATTTCGTGAAAATCCATTAATATTTGTGGCTGTTATCATATACACAGGAAATTGACCGCAGACATCAGACAAAGAAGAAAAAAATGTCTATCAAAATTCAAAAGGTCTATTTAGACAGAAATGAGTCTGCCCTTGCTACAATTATAATGTCAGTATATTGGTGATATTGCCTATTTAATGCTTTCCAAGCCAAAAAGCAACGGGCATAGCTATGAATACCATTAGGGGGACGTTTGCGTTGAATAAATTTAACGGCAAAACTTAGTGAAAATCACTAATTTGGCGAATTTGATGAAATTGGTAAAGATCGAAAATATAAGCATTTAGTCAAGAATTTCCAAGTTTACCTAGGATTGGGGGAAAAATTTGATAAAGGTATTCTAATTGTTCAAAGAGCGATGTTATATGATAACAGATACTTTCAGAATATCAAGTAGTATTTTGGGAATAGGATTTTTCTGTATGTGAGTTAGTTCAGCATTTAATCAGTGTATTATTGTATCTGACGGCTGTTTCGTGATCTTGTCAAATACAGGGTCATTTACTCTAACTTGTTCCTATTTACGCTTATGTTTGATTTCAAAACAACTATATAGTTATACAAATATTTGATCTCTTTCTTTTATCCTGGAAATGCAACCACGGTTATAAAGTACACTTTTTAACAATGTATATTCTCAGTTATATTCTTCAGAATAGTTTCAAGTTCTATTTCGTGTAGCTTATCACTGATTTGGCTGCCAAATTTAACGAATTCTGACTGACAGCTATTGACCCAGAGAAGTATTTTGCACAGAGACACAAATAAACGTTATGCTAAAATTAATCCATCCGTTTTCTACGATGATTAAAACGTTTAATTCTATTCAACACAATATATAGAGTTTTTCACCCACTATACTTTATCTCTATCAGGTGTCTCTAAACTACGGCCCGCGGACCAAATGCGGCCCACATGCTGCTCTAATCCATCCAGCGACCCAAAGCATGATTGAGGTGAAAACGGAAATGAAATCAACATGACATTTATCACAATTTAAGAGCATCCCGCTTTACATGTACTACGATGTTTCTACTTTTTGCATATGAAAATATGCTGTTTTATCGAGAATATAAAATCAAAATACAGTATTGTTACAGTGCGACAACTAGAGCATACAGGGTGTTCCAAAAAGTTTGAAACGCGCTTTAATTCTTTACCTGTTGGAGATAAGTGGGAAATGCAAATTGCAAAAATGTTGAAAGTAAGGTAGGAAATAAGACTACGTTAATGAAATAATTCTCCCATTAATTTTCAAAAAGGTACACTTTTTAAATTTTTATACGACCTCCTTAAACAAATTTGGTCAATCAGAAATTTTTTATTTTTAAGATCATTAAAAAACCCGCATACCTGCATCTTTGAAATTGAGCGAGTTATATTTAATTGAAAATTGAACATTGTGAATGGGGTCCCTATATCAAATTAGAAATGTAAATTTGTGACATATCACAAAAAATATAAAACTGGATGATAATACATAGGATACCCAACCGCGTAGTGAATATAACAACTTTGTATGATCTCTGTCTGTGTAATGTTTTATTTAGATGCATTTGTAAGGAAAAACACATACATTAATATACAGGTTTGACACATGTACGACACGCACACGTTTGACACATATTAACGTATTTTTGATCTTTAGAATTTCCATCGTCAATTTGTTTAGGATCCCTATTTTCACTGATGAAACAACCTTCCACATGGTACGGAAAAGTGGCATAAGTCAGATGTTTTCCTTTATCATAATTCAGTTAATTTTAAAGATACAGATATGCGATTTTTTTAATGACCTTGTTGCATTAAAAATAAAAATTTTCTGATTGACTAAATTTATCCAAGGGGGTCGTATAAAAATTTAAAAAGTGTACCTTTTTGAAAATTAATGGGAGGACTATTTCATTAACGTAGTCTTATTTCTTACCTTACTTTCAACATTTTTGCAATTTACATTGCCCACTTATCTCCAACAGGTAAAGGATTAAAACGCGTTTCAATCGTTTTGGGACACCCTGTATATATATATATATATGTGTGTGTGTGTGCTTTCCTTCTCAATTTTACTTTCTTGTCCATCCTCACTCGTGGTGTTTAAAAGATCGCTCGCCTCTGCAGCTTGTAGGAGCAAATTGCTGACGCATTTTCATAAATTTCTTCCAAAATTCGAATTTCCGCAAACTGAAAAGACTGCACAAGAACTTACATCTAATTTTGGTGCGACATACTTATGTGAATTTTATTTCAAAAATTATATTTTTTTACGTTAGTGAAGATCAGCACTAACCAATGAGCACTTGGAAACTAATTTAATGATCGAAATCTCAAATTTGGAGACTCCGCTAAAGATTTGAGCAAATGAACAATAGTACTTATACATAGTGCATTATACATAGTACATTGTACATGTCAGGTAAAAAATAGATTTAATTCTGGTGAATTTCATTGATAAACAAATAATTTTTCTTTTCATATCACCAAATGTTTATTTTTTTTTCCAAAAGAAAATACTACTCTTAATTTTATTTTCATCGGCATAAAGAATTTTCTTGAAAACAAGTAAATGGAATTTGGGATCAAATAATCGTACCTCTTTTTAATCCAAACCACTGAACTTTAAAAGTTGAGATAAAAAAATACTGTGTAGTAGCTGTTTTTAAAAAAAAAATATTTCTTAAATCAACAAACTCAATTATTTTTTCCTCAAAGCACATTTAGGGATTAATAACAAAAGATGGTGTATTTATTCTTTTATATTTTTATGTTTATTTCCTTAAAAAAAAACGTAAAGTTTTTTTTTTTTTTCATTAAATTCCTTTACAAAAGTACGGTCAACCGCAAAAAAATATGAAGTGGACAGCACATGAATGTTTCCACGGACCAAAATTCTTTCATTATTTCTTTATATAACTACTTTAATTATTTTTCTTTATATCACAGCAAACGCTTCTAGTGCAGTATTAAATGCCTTGAGCTGGAGACAATTTTAGTTCAACGCTAAAATTCTGGTGTACCACGCTTTGGCTCAGGGAGCGAACCCCGAAACTGGCAAATTAGTGAGAATGGTCACTAACTTGCCAGTGCTGGGGTTTGAATCATAGTTGAACTTGATCCATAGAAAATGACTTTGAGCTAAAAAAGTCTCTAGTTCAAGACATTTAATCTTCGTTTATTCCCTCTCATGTGGATATTCATGGTAGTGAAGTGGCGGATAAACTTGCTAAGGAGGGCTGCAGTCTCTCCACCCCTTCCGTCTTGATTTTTCTGGAATTATGTTCTTGGGAAAGGTCAGAAATTTTGGTGGACTGGAGAGAATCCCACACCCACCATTGATACATGGGTAAAAAGCCGGGATTTACTCTAGACCTCCCGTGTGACAGAGGCTTCCAGACTGTACTTTTTAGACTTACTAGTGGTCACATCAAGTGCCTCTCTTTTAATGAGGGCAGGAAGGTCTTCGCCGCCTGCACCAAGTGCCACGACCATCAGGCTTCTACAGAGCATATAATGGATTACATGAGTCTCTCTAAGGAGGATATCTATCGCGATCCACTTCTTGTGCTCGACTTTCTGAGAGTCAACGGACTTATGGATCTCGTCTGACTTCGTCAGACATTGGAGGATAAGCAACAACAACAACAACAATCTTCGTTTATGTTCTTTCTTTATATACTTTTATTTTATCTTTACTTTCTTTATATATTTATGCATATTTATTAGTTTATTTCAGCTATTCTTATTTTCGTATAACATTTAGCAAAAAACGACCAGTTCTATGTTTTCCAATTCTACCAAAAAGTAGCTCGCTCTAGGTTAATATATAAGTGATTACATAGACTAGGTAAACATATAATCAATACATAATCATACACCGACTAATCTATCCATCTAAAATGGTGAGTTTTACACCAAATTAACCAGGAAAATTCCCATTTATGACGCTCGTCGGAAAGCTAAGACTGCATTGACCAATTTAGCTATTTTTACTTTCCATACAATACTATGTAGTGTATAGAGAAAGTATTCAAATCCTGTCAAACATCGCAACTCGAGTTTTCGAAGGATCTACACGTTTTGGGATTTGTAGAAAACGAAAAACTATTTTTAGAGTGACGTCTGTGCGTGTGTGTAATATATGTATCCATTTTAACTCCAAAATTAATTAATCAAATTTCACAAAATTTTATAGGTAAGCCTCTTGTGGATTACCCTGGTGCTGATTAGCTTTTGGAACTATTCGGTTAAAAGGAACTTGCATTTTTTGTGATTTTTCTTTTTTTAGAATAAGACTAAATCCAGTATTCTAGAATTAGCCGTTCTCGAAATATATTAGTTTTTTGCATTTCAGATATGCCGCCTTTGAAAATGCATTAAGAAATGAAAACGGAAATTGATTTAAAGGAGCAAATTTTGTGTACTTTCAAATAATTATGCGTAATATTTTGTGCAATTAAACTTACGGAATTATTAAAGAAATAATGAGAAAATGAATTGAAGTCTGTAGGGAAAGTCATGTGCTGGCTGACCAAGTCAGATTTTTTAGTTAGAAATAGCCGTATGGCAACCTTGAATAACTTGCTTTTATACAAATCTTACATCAGGACCCATACGGATTACAAATGTGGGATATTGACTGTTGAAGTTCACCTGCGGAAGCGTCATATTATCCAGAATAAAAATCTTCCATTATTAAAGTCTTGTTATGTTAGATTCGGAGCCATTCACAAAGATCTCAATAATAGAAATCTCAGTATGTAATGTTTCCATCTAATCGTAATGATTTTGCATACGATTGCACTCGCCTAATTTACTGCCACATCTTGTAGTCCAAGGAAACATTTAAATAGTTTTACTTCCTCCGGATCATCCTTCCAAAATTGGAATTTATTTAAAATTGAAACTCGGTTCTGAGACATTTCTCGGCCGCGAATATTGAGCATTGGTGTTTAATTCTCTCAAAGGGACGGTGGACGTTGAAAATGTTTTTATTTATTTATTGACTTGACTTAGAAACATGAAAATTTGTATAAATATTCCTCTTAAGATTACTATATAAAATACCATTAAATTGTTTTCAATTTTGCATTTTTTTAAATTTATTATTTTAACGAATATTTAAAAATGCTCCTTGCGTTCCATTTGTTCGCAGTTTTGATTAAATTTACACTGTGATCACTTAAAACCACATTACGAACAAATTTGTGTATTCATTTTTAAATCCCTTAGGAAGTTAATTTTTTTTAAATATTTTTCTGCATAAAAACTTAATTTTCATCAAAATTTCGCAGTCAATTATGTTCTTATTCACTTTTAATTACCTTAATAAAGTACAATTATAAAATGCATACCCAGTTTCATTAAAAAGTACGAAAGGTGTCTTCTTGCCAAATTTCATGCATCTCAAACAAAAATTATGACGCATGGCACACTTCAAAAATGTAAAATCTTTGAAAATTCTGAAATACTATGTAGATAGTGGATAAATTATGGTTAATGCAATGATGTAATGTAAGAATATATGAATATATATAAAATCATAATCCCTTCCCGTTAATTCCTTCCAAAAACTATTTTTCTCTATCCTTAAACTTAGATCAGCAGTTAAAACCGATACTTTACCAGTTCGGGAATTTCAATAATTGCTGAATCTCTTGAACCTTGAGCATAGGCGGCGCAACAGGGGGTGCTAGGGGTGTTTCATCACCCCCATTACAAATTGCGCAAACACTCCTTTTTACTTAAATGCCCTTATTTCAACAATTTCAGTTACTCTCTCTGTCTTTTAACGCTGTTACTTTATTTATTACTTTCTTTATATACATAACGTATAAGGAAAGTATTGTGACGGAGTCGAAAATTCGAATTCGAGTTTTCTATACCCTCTGTGAACGAGAGTTTTCTATACCCTCTGTGATTCCTATACCCTCTGTGAACGAAAATTCCAGTTCCGATTTTCGACATGATTTACATACTTTTCCTTCACATTTTCATGTATTGTGGGGAAAGTAATAAGCGTAAACAGAATCTTACAAGGTCACAGAACAACTGTCAGGTATAATTAAACAACCATTAAATTAAATGATCAACTCATTCACAAAACAGAAGATTATATTCTGAAGCTACTGATATATTTACAATTCAATTTTACTCGCATCACATCAACTTCTAACTGAACAATGACCAGCCTATATACCCCCTGTGAAAATTTCTAGTAAAATGGAAGCAACTCAGGGAGTTTTTAACCAATCTACAAAACAATCTACTAACAATGTACTAGCAATCTACAAGTTTTCAAAACTTGCCAGATGTCGCCAAGTTGGCACTATTTCACTAAATTCTTAACCTAATTCAAGCGACCCCGATTTACGAACAAGAACAATGGCTGCCTGTAAATGTTGTTTCTCCTTGTGAATAGGCAATATTCTATGAAGATATTATAGATATCCATTACTTTATAATATTCTGTAGTTTTCTACGTTACACATGGTAGTGAGACATAAGATTAAAAAGACATAATTTGAGTTAATTTAAAAGTCATGTTCTGTCTCCATAAGATTTTACCGCTACACAAATTTACATTAAGTTATATTTTTTCACTTCAAGGCAAATAAATTTAATTTTGTTGAATATGATTCGTGGTCGTAATCTATTTGTTGATTTTGAATAAAAAATCCAGTAGTAATTGTTTTCCGAAGCATAACGAGTTTTCTTAAAAATCAAGTAAGCGAAACTCGTAATCAAATAAATGTTTTTCTTTTAAATCTAAAATATTGAGCTTGAAAGTACGACCAAAATATTACTTTGAAATGGCTGGTAATAAGAAAGTATTTCCAACAACAAATTCAATTATTCTTTTAAAGAAAGTTTAATAATTTATGGATGTCAAGACTTCTTATTTATTTATTTTTTATTTAATATTATATGTTTTACTTTTTTTCTGGTATTTATTTTTGGCGAAAAAAGTAATTTTTTCCATCTTTTATATCTATTAAATATATTTACAAAAATTAATCTAAACATTGCAGGTTATTAATTTCATAGTGGTGCAGAGGTAGTAAAACTTTCACAATGCGAATTAACAAAAGCAAATAATATCACCACGTAGCTAACGTATAGATTCACATTTCTTATTATGTTATTATCTTTATATTATTTAAATAAGTCTTTTAATTCTGCGATCGGGATCTCAGATAATATTTAAATTACAAACTTACAAATTCAAACTTAATAAAAAATACCAACTTAATAATACATAAAATACAAACTTAATAATACTTACAATACAAACTTAATAATACTTAATATACAAACTTAATAATATTTACAATACAAACTTAATAATACTTAAAATACAAACTTGATAATACTTAAAATACAAACTTAATATTACTTAAAATACAACTCAGATAATACTTAATACACTGACTTCCAACAGTTAGCACGTAATGCCAATTTTCATTTTTCGAAAGCGCATTAGAATTTGAGTGTCTGAAAATCGCTGCGGATGTAGATGGCAGTATGCAAATATTGTATGTTACAGCCAATCACGATTGACTCTCCGGATATATGCTAATTAGGCAATCATTGAAGACGCCAGCATTCTGAAGGGTTTGAAGAGGTTTATTTAAATGTTGATATGAAATCTTTATAACTTTTATAAGATTATTTTTTGATGATATTCATGTTTCTATGGCTGAAAGACGACGAATGACAGATAGTGATCGCTAGCATGCTGTCGGACGCATTGATGCAGGACACTTAATCAAAGATGTCTCTATTTTCTTTGGCGTTGATCATTCGGTAATTTCTCCATTATGGAAACAGTTCCAAAAAAGTCAAACAGTTGTCCGGAGACCTGTGCCCAGTTGTCCAGCGTTTACCACGCCCTCTGATGATCGATATATAGCTATAGTAGCCAAGCGGAATCGACGGTCGACTTCCACAACTGTTACGTTCATGGTTGCAGCGGTACTTGGTAAGATAATATATGCCAGTACTGTGCACCGAAGGCTCCACGTAAAGGAGCTGTACGCCCAAGTACCAAGTTTTTGTGTTCCACTAACCGTCCAAGCCAGAGGGGCAAGATTAAAGGTGTCATCAGCATGTCAATTGGACTGTCTTAGATTGGTACAACGTCCTGTTCACGGACGGGTCCAGATTTGCCCTGGAATTAGATGACAGGCGTGTAAGGGTCTGGAGAGACCGAGGCATACGCAATCAGGCAAAAAGCAGCATCGAACATCACGCATTCAGAGGTGACGGCGTCATGCTGTGGACTAGAATTTCAATGGGCTATCGCACAGAGCTGCGGATCTTCAAAGGCGGTTCTGTGACGGCTGCGCGGTATCGGGATAAAGTCCTAGACCCCACAGCGAGACTCTACGTTGCAGCAGTTGGTCCTGATTTCCTCCTTATGGACGATAATGCCCGTACCCATCGAGCTAACATCGTTGACGAATACCTGGAAAGTGAGGGCATTTCTCGTATGGAGTGGTCGGCGTATTCCCCCGACCTAAATCTCATTGAAAACTTTTGGGATGACCTCGGGCGTGCTGTCTCTGCACGTTTACCACCTCCAGCCAGTCTCAGGGAGTTGGAAACTGCCCTACTGGATTAATGGTCATTGCTCGCATCTGAGATGGTTGATCACCTCATTGAAAGCATGGAAAATCGTTGTAAAGTTTGTGTGAAGATCCGGGGTGATCACATACCATAATGTTTAGTTTGGTTTGTTTGCCTTTAAATACCATTTTGTTAATGACCCAAATTTGACATCATATAACTTACGAAAACTAAATCTTTTTTCATCTTTGTACATAATTCTTGTTTTCTTTAATGCATAAACACATTTACACCTTCATGTACAATTGTGAGTTAATCAAAGCTTTACTTTTCCATTTTTGTTGATTTTACCGTCCGTGCTTAACTTTTGGAAGCCAGTGTACTTACCGCAAAATGCAAACCAGATAACAAATTAAAGGGCTCTGACTTTAGATTCGAATGGTATATTTATAAATTTAACTAGAATATTTACCCGGCGATGTCCATAACTTTAAGAAGAGATTAATTAAAATTCATTTACTCAATTTTTCAAAAGGCGTAGTCTTATGCCTCTGGCGAGAATACACGTGGGCATAAAATATTTAATGATGAATCATAGATTTTAACTCTTCCAAACTTTAAGTACTGCAATAGTAACATAATTGACATGCGTTTTTTCAGCGTTAGTGAATCTTGGATACTGAAATATTATACAGTTTAATCAACGAGCTTTTAATCAACGAGCATTTAAAACTAAAGTGTTTTCGAAATTTGAGTAAATTTATAAATTTTAATGAAATTAATAGAGTTATATTCGGAATAATTTTTGAAATCCAATTGCAATCTTAATTGAAAGTTTGCATATGATCACTGAATACTTAGAGTAAAAGATATAGCAGGCCAAGTGGTGAAAAGTATTATTATTGACGGCCTTCTTGTTCGAGTTACTTGAAGTTATACATAAATTGTTAATTGACCTTAAATTCCTTATAAGGAAAAAAAATCTGATGTGGGCAGCACATGACTTTCCCTGCAGACTTATATCCATGTCGATTTCACTCCGTATATAAATGACTGTTGGCGAGTTATTAGGCGTTAAAATGCAAAATTATAAGGCAATATATATTCTGGCGTGAATAAAACTAAGTCTGCGTGAATGATGTTAACAAATTTATCTCATAATATTACATATGAAAAATGAACATAATTCACAAAAGTTAATACTTTTTTAATAATAATTTTTTTAATTTATTTAAAAATGTGCAATATATTAAGAACAGTTTATGTTAGCGTTCTAAAGTTTATATTAATCGTCTCCTAATAAAAAATTATATAAGAAATGATTATTTATGTAACGTTATTAAACGTTCTAATTTTTGATGATTTTTTCAGAATTTCATTCGAAAATTCGAAAATTTTCAGTATTCACGGATGGCAATTTTCGTTCGAAACGTTCCATTCGTTTGTGAAATATCGGCTCTAAGGACTCATGGACACAAACACACAAACATACTCACAGATATTGGCATAAAAACGTTAGATTCGAGTTCAGGAAAGCTTGAAACGTGCTCTTCCCTCGAAAACTCGAAAACCCGTCACAATATTTTCCCTATACTATGTATAGA
This sequence comes from Amaurobius ferox, assembly GCA_951213105.1. Classification (NCBI taxonomy): domain Eukaryota; kingdom Metazoa; phylum Arthropoda; class Arachnida; order Araneae; family Amaurobiidae; genus Amaurobius; species Amaurobius ferox. The sequence continues at coordinate 23,238,506 of OX578147.1, forward strand.
GAAAGTTATAAAACAGGCATTAAATTCTCAGCTCATATATAAAACAAAAATCAATATTCTCAAAACCTTGAATCCTTGACGAGATTTAAGATTTTGGTATAAACTTGTCTGGGGGGAAGGGGGCATTAATACGCACCTGAATTTCATACTTACAATTCTTCTCTTCAAATCTAATCAAACATTAAACCTATTTAGAATACTTAAGTTCACTTTAATTCCCAATTTCTTTAAAACAAATTTAAAATATCTAATGGGGGCAGCACATGACTTTCTTATATAATGCAATGAATTTACTACTTTTACAGCAAAAAAATATAGGTTATTCTTATAATACGTACTTATAATCTTTCCAAGATATTGAATTTTCGTCAATTAGTCGTCATTTTCATTGATTTAGCGTTATTTTTATCTATTTGGCGAGATTTTCGTTAATTTGGCAACATTTGAAAAAGTCGCCAAGTTGGCGATATTCAGCCAAAATCTCGCCAAGTGTTATGGACGGAGAAATAAGTTATTCTTATATCAGATAAATGAATATTGGCTTTCAAATACAAAAGTATTACTCAAAGTATTTTTCTCCTGAATGGCATAAGCTAGATCCACGACAATGATGTCACCTAATTTATCGCATGATATTACATATGAAAAGTGAACATGTTTCTCATGTTTCTCAACAGTTAATATATTTTTTCAAATTTATGGGATTTTTTGATAAATTTATTTGAAAAATGTGCAAAATCTCGAGAAAGGTCCATGCTAGCGTTCTAAAGTTTATGTCAATCGTTTTCTAAGGAAAAATTGCATAAGAAATATTTATTTGCGTAACTGTATTAGGTTTTGCTTTTTTGATGATTTTTTCAACATTTCACTCGAAAATTTAGGAGTGTTCTGAACATTCGATTGCGTTTAAAACAATAGGCTTCCAGAATTCACGAATTGTGATTTTTGTACCAAATTTCATTCGAATCGCTTCATTCGTTCGTGAGATATCGTTTCCACAGTCTCACTGACACACACTCACACATACTTTCACACACACACACTTACACACACAGACATCACCTCAAAAATGTTTGATTCGTGATCCGGGATGCTTGAAACGTGCTCTCCCGTCGAAAACTCGAAATCGAATTTTAGACCCCGTCACAATACTTTCCTTATACATATTCCTTATATACGGAAAGTAATAGGTTTTTCTTATAGTAGATACTTATATTCTTTCCAAGATATTGAATGTTCGACATTGAGTCGTCATTTTCATTGATTTAGCATCATTTTTAACCATTTGGCGAGATTTTCGTTAATTTGGCAACATTTCAAAAAGTCGCCAATATCTCGCCAACATTATGGAAAGAGAAATAAGTTATTCTTATAGCAGATAAATGACTATTGGCATTCAAATACAAAAGTTTTACTCAAAGTATCTTATCTCATGAAAGGAACGAGTTAGATATACGAGAATGATACCACCAAATTTATCGCATAATATTACAATTTAAAAGTGAGCATGTTTCTCAACTGTTAATATTTTTTTATTTATGAGATATTTTGATACATTTATTTGAAAAATATGCAATATCTCGAGAACGGTTCATGCTAGTGTTCTAAAGTTTATGTGAATGGTTTTCTAAGTAAATATTACATACGAGATGTCTATTTGCGTAACTTTATTAAAGATTTCGATTTTTTGATGATTTTTTCCAAATTTCATTCGAAAATTTAGGGGGATTCTGAACATTCGATTACGTTTAAAACAATAAGCTTTCAGTATTAACGGATTGTGGCTTTTGTACCAAATTTCATTCGAATCGCTCCATTCGTTCGTGAGATATCGTCTCCATAGGCTCACTGGCACACACACACACACACACAGACATCACCTCAAAAATGTTCGATTCGTGATCAGGGATGTCTGAAACGTGTTCTCCCGTCGAAAACTCGAATTCGAATTTTCGACCCCGTCGCAATAATTTCCTTATACATTATGTATATAAGGAAATTAATATATCGTTCTTGTGCCCCAAAATTTCACCAATGAGGAAAAATATTGAACTGCAACACTTCTGAAAGCTTTCCCTTCCAATGGAAAAATTGAACATGTCAAAATAATAAAATATTGAAATCATGCCCTCTATATTTCAAAAACTACGAACTTAATCCTAAATTCAATTATATATCCTTATGCTGTTTTCAAGGTGCTATAAATTACTTCTTATAGTTTTATCTTAAACTTTTAAGCATTACAAACTAACTATAAGCATTACACACATGAAATAAAGACATTTTCAATCTTCTTCAACTTAACACGACGATTCCTCAAAAACTATCAGAACTTTGTACTTTTTTGTCGAATTATTAATCTAGAAACTTTGTTCAAATTATTGGTATAGAAACTGCATTTCCAAATAAACACTTTTGTTACTTACTATTTAGATCTATCTTATAAACTTTCAAAGATATTTTGAGTGAAAATAGTCAAAATGAAGCAAAAACTTGTTCGAACGAAACCTTTTTAGTTTTTTGAAAAAAATATTTCAAAATATTAAAATTATTTTTGTATATTCATAAATGATACCTATTATCGACAAACAAGTACAAATTGTCTACATTTTTGCAAAAGTGTTTGTGTTTCGAAACGCTTCGATTTCAGTTAGAGATACTGCAACAATAGATGTTATTCATATAAAAACAAATAAATATTTTTCAGTAATTACTGTTATCGTTGGTGACATTTCAGATAAAGAATAAATATTCAAAATCATTGTCATTAAAGTTTTATCCAAATAATTGAGAACGTATAAAATTCCCCCACTGGAGAATATTCCGTCTTCTTATATTTTGAAAACCAGACGGAAAAAACACCAGTACAATCTTTCTTGTGGCTGGCATCTAGGGTTGCCCTATGTTGAATTTCGGAAGGAGGTTGCCATATTTGGCCATTTATCACCAACTTGTCGACAATTGACGATTTCTCGAAGGTTCAAAAAACACCTCTAAATAACGAATATTCTACGAGATATGAGATATTTCTAGAAGTTTCTATATAGAGTCTATAAAAGGAGACATCACTCAGTTGTAGAGCTGTTGACCTGATACGAGCTGTATTGAACTGCGACATTCCGCAATGTTAAGAATAGTAGCGGCTGTTTCATGAAATAAAATAATGTTTCGAGAATACTATCAGTTATTTTGTAAAATTAGTGGAGCATTTAATTGTTGTTTTACTGTATATTGTTCCTGTTTACGTTGTGCTTGTGAATAAACCTGCTAGTCGTCCAGAAATTTGGACTCATTCTTGTATCCTGAGCGTACACCGACGGTTCCAGAGGATACATCGTAACAATACAATTTAATCCAAGCATTTCTATTTAGCATTTACCCTTTTAATTATGAAAGCTTTGATATTTAATTATTAAAGGTTCTTTAAATCTAGTATTTTGTGGCATCCAATTAGTTCCAAAGAAAGAGAACAAAATTAATTTATTTGCATTCAAATAGCATTCTAGAGCATTTATCCTGATAACAGTTAGTTGTGCTCTAGAACATTTATATCGAAATGAAGAGCGCCATTTCGTCCAGGAAATAAATATTTGTGCGGAAGTACATGGTTAAAGAAAGATAATGTCACCCCAATTTCATTCTACAGAATGGAAATACCAACACAATAGTTTCTATTCAAAGCATTCATGCAAGATAAAGCATAGTGTTCGCTGCTATTAAATTTCAAGGATTAATTGGAAGGAGGCAATTTGAAGGAAATTGTGTATTTCACTTTATGTATAAAATAATTTATATACAAAAGATATCTTGGATGGTTTCTTATATAGAATGTAATTATTGCATAAATCAGGAACAAAAAGCGAAAAAGAAAAAAAGGAAAAAAAGATCATTCTGAAGTATTCCGATTTTGGCAGGAGCAGAGTCGTCTGCTGCCACACAGTGTGTGGAAGCAGACGATTCTGCTCCTGCCAAAGGATCAATAAGAATTTTTAAAATCGAATGTGTACACTATTTCAATTTATCTACCAAATGTTCATTACAATCAGTATTAACAAATTTTATTTACAACCAAAATTAACAAATTTTGTTACAATCAATATTGAAAAATTTTAATTACAATCAATATTAGCATATTTTAATTACAATTTGTATTAACAAAATTTGATTATATTCGATATTAACAATTTAAATAGTAATCAGTATTAGCACATTTTGATTACAATCAATATTAACCCATGTTGATTAAGTCAATAAAAATAAATTTTGATTTACATCAATATTAACACATTTTTATTAAAAAATATTAATTAATATTAACTATTTTGATAATAACCAATATTAATAAATTTTAATTGCAATCAGTATTAATAAATTATGATAATAAAAGCAAATAACAACACAAATTTAATTTTTTTTTTACTCGATCACAATCAATATGTATACTAAGAATTCACAAAATTTTTTCTCTAAATTAAACTGCCTACCAAAAATCCCCTCACTTCATACTTGTGAGTACATTTCACACTTTTATAATTATATTCATTTTAAATTTAAAATGTACTACTTTAGAACGAATTGCCTGGCATCGCCCTGATTCCAAATAAGCGTCCGCTGCGTAAATAACACAATACAAATTACACCATTCAATTTCCAAAACTCATGTTTTGTGTCTTTACTGTTACCAATACTTGTCTTTATTATACCAATTATACACCAAGTGTACAATAAGATAATTATACTAATTGTACAATACGATTTAACACCGATTCCATAAATACGTACGTCACTGTTCCCTATGGCAACGAACCCCCCCCCCTCCCCCCCCCCCAGTTATAACGACTTAAAGACGGGAAAACTTTCTAAATCCTTACCTTATTGCCAAGCAACTGACAACGCATGCGCTGTTTTGCGGGGAATGAAGCGCTATATATTTACCGCGGATATTAGGAACGTCAATTATTAGATCGTCAATTATTAAAAATACATAGAAAATTCTTCAATACAGCAATTAAAAGAATATTAGAATAGAAAGCTATCAATCTATATTCATGCAACAAATTAGAATCGTGTGAATCTTTAACGTTCCGATGTCAGCAATTAAAAATGAAACATCGCATATTTTGGAAACTTTGAAAAGAAAACTGAAGAATTTGACATACGGACTCGGCTTAAAACTCGCTGGAAAGAACATATTTTTACCTTCACGGTGATGTCAACATGGAAATTTTACGATAATACATTTATTGATACAATAAATAACATTTAAAGTGAGGAGAAACAAGCTTTGTTTTCCAATCCATTTTGAAGCAAGGGGTGAATACACATTATCAATTTTGTTTTGTTCCTCCCTCTTCCATACATTCATATAGGAATTGGATTTTTCTGCCCTTTATATTTGTCGTAATACTCATACATATTTTCTATGCATATATACTATGTTGTAGGAATGAAAAGTGTGTTTTATTCTTATAAGAATCACTTACTGCGCTAAGAATTAAAAAAAAAATATGTATAAAGTCATTAAGCGTAACCTAATGCAATGCAAGATGTTTGATCCTTAAATATTAAGGCTGTGTCACGTTATCGCATATACCTTAACTTTGATACTGTCATAACTCTAGGTACTTACCCTTCACCTCCGATTGATGTGGTTATTTATTTCGTATATGCTGTATTTTTAACAAAGATTGTGATTTAATTTAAAGGGGCAGTTCTGTTAGTATAATATAACTAAAGACCATTCTACGCAATGGAGAAAATTGTATATGACTAAAACAATAAAGTGCTGATCAAATACAACTCGTACAACGGTACCAAATTATGTACAAAACCTCTCCCTTATATATAGAAATATCATACCCACACACTCTGATACACACATACACAAACAATGAAAAGCGAATGATTTGTATTCAGATATGTTCAAAACGTGCAGATCCTTCACTATTAGAGAATTGAATCCAAAAACTTCCCTTTTGAAGACATTGTTGTAAGGAAAACAATAAGAAACGAACAGCGAAATAGTTCGAAAATGTCTTGTGTTAGAAAGGGAATGTGCCAAACACATTAACGTCTTTCCAAATGAAGTTTTCATATTTATAGCACGGTGACATTGTCCTTTTATACTATCTGAATAAAGTATGGCAACACTTACTTCTGGTAGAAAAAGTTATTCAATTACAAGCTTACAAGGTAGATGGGTTTATGTCTGGAGGGGGAGCATACTAAAGAATGTTTGGAATTTGGCGGAAAGGGAGTCATTAGGGTGCTTACTCTTAAATAGTGTGTTCTATATCAATTGCTTGATAGGCAAGTTAACTGGGAACAGAGAAAGTATGTGTTGCTGCCATTCTGTTGGCTGTCTTCATGATGTGTAATAGATGCTTAAAATGAGGAGCGAGCTTTAATATCTTATAGAAAGTAATCATTTCTGGCAGATGATTCTATATTTTCATCATTTGTATAGGCTTGAAGAAAATATTGCTATTTTTATTGAATCTCAATCAGCGATACACACCCTAACTAGTTGTCACCAATAGCATTCTTTGTCCATGAACTTTTCTTGCAAGAACTCCGTTGGCCAACTAATGGCTTCAGAAAGAAGGAGTCACTGTAGGATGTGCCAAACGTATTTCCAGTTGATGTGTCCATATTTATAACACGATAACATTGTTCCCTTATGAGGCATAGGATCATTAGTGCCATAAACAGAGGTGCCATAAGCAGAGGTGCCATCAAAAGTGCCATAAACAGAGGAATTCTCCGTGGTGCACGTTTCATTTCGTACCTCTTCTATTATACATCGATAATAGCTAAAAATTTTATGACTAATAAGTGAATACCTGTAGAATATGTGATAGATTTTTCAATAAGGTGAATCTTTTAATAATATTTTTAAAAATTGCATAATTTGCAAGTATTTATTAAAATTTCATTTTGATATAGGTTGCTTGCTCGCATGATTGCAACAAAACTAGTGCTTCCAGAAACGAAAATATTGCTGACTATGATGCAAAAGTATCCATTTAAGAAGACTTAGATCATCAAACATTTACAAATCATTAAACAGACTTAGATCAAAACATTTGCATAAGTAAAGTTAAAAAAAATAAATTATTTAAAATTAAAAATGTAATTAAATTTTTAATTCAATTTTAAGAATTTTAAATTATGCAAATGTTTTGATTTTGATCTAAGATTTCTTGAATGGATACTTTTGCATCATAGTCAGCAATATTTTTGTTTCTGGAAGCAATAGTTTTGTTGCAATCATGCGCGCAAGCAACCTATATCAAAATAAAATTTTAATAAATACTTGCAAATTATACAGTGATTAAAATTTTTATTATAAGATCCACCTTATTGAAAAAATTGTCACATATTCTACAGATATTCACTTATCAGCCATAAAATACTTAGATATTATCGATGTATAGTAGAAGAGGTACAAAATAAAACGTGGAATACGGAAATCTACCCTGTTTATGGCTGTTTTAAAGTCCCTATGCCCCCCTATACTATCTGAATAAAATATGGCAACACTTACTTCTGGTAGAAAAACTTATTCAATTACACGCTTATGAGGTAGATGGGTATTTGTATGGAGTGGTATGGTATTTGTAGAGAGGGTACTAAAGAATGTTTGGAATTTCACGGAAAGAGAGGTATTAAGCTGCTTATTCATAAATAGTGTATTCTATATCAATTGGTTGATAAGCAAGATAACTGGTAACACAGAAAGTACGCGTTGTGGCAATTTTGTTTCCACTCTGTGTGATGAGTAATGGATGCCTAAAATGAGGAACGAGCTTATATATCATATGGAAAGTAGCTATTTCTGGCAAAAGATTCTATATTTCTATCATTTGTATAGGTTTTAGGAAAAGATTATTATCGTTATTGATTCCTAATCCGAGTTACACGCCTTAATTAGTAGTCACCAGTTGCATTTTTTGTCCACCGGCTTTTTTTGCAAGAACTCCATTGGACAATTATTGCCTTCAGGAAGAAGTATCATCCTACAATGGATCCCTAGTCACTGTCGGATATATGGTAATAAAACGGCAGACGATTTGGTAATAGCTTATCTTTGTCAACTCAGCGAACTGTCCCAGTTTTTGTCGTAATGTCAGACATGTAATAAGGAAATGTTTGAGATAAGAGAATAGCTAACTATGGGCATTTTTCAGCAGAAAAGAAGTAGTCTTACCTAATGGACAATAATAAATTAAATTCTTCGGGATCTTTCAAATGAGATCGGTATTGCATGCTTTAGAACATTAACATGGCATGATTATCTTTAATCTCATTTACAGCGTTTTGGACTTTATGACGCCTCGACCTGCCAACTTTGTGGACATGTGAATATGAACGGCGAACACTTTGTGATTTGCTTTGAACTGGAAGACGCCAAGTTGTCAGATTTATCTTTGAAGCATCTTTTTTTCTGCACTAGACTGCAGGCAATGCTTGCTTCCGGCCGTTCATTCAACTGCTCCATACTTTCGAATGAGCCGCACAGTCTGGGTTCTCAGGGCGATGCATGCTTGAAAGAACAGCAGAGGGTGTAGGATAAAAATAAAACAAATATTATTGTCAGTTAATTAGAAAGAAAGGGTAAATGAATACTTCAAATTTAGAATTTTAGAAATATATATTTATACTTGTCTGTATATCATATTTATACATATATATATACTTATCTATTACAATAGCCGTATTAAATTGTTTTCACAGCGCTTTATTTGTTTGTAAGATATCAAGTCCACAGACCCATGGACACATAGACATTAACGTACAAGCACACTCACAGACATCATTTCAAAAATATCCGGTTCGACTTCGGGAATTCTTGAAACGTTACTCATCCGTCGTGAACTTGGTGAAAATGTTACTTCCTTATAGTATATTATACTATGTCCGCAGAGAAAGTAATCTCATATGCTATATATGTTTGGAAAGTAATACATTATTCACTTATTTATTTATTTATTTATTTATGTATTCAATTTTCGTGGCAACTACAGATAAAATCCGGTTACAGGAACCACACAAACATAAAAAGAATAGAGCATAAAATACAAAAATACTAACTATTATACATGCCAAGTGTATTAAAACAAGCTTTTTACTTTCCTTATATACATAATGTGTAAGGAAAGTATTGTGACGGGGTCGAAAATTCGAAATCGAGTTTTCGACGGGAGAGCACGTTTCAAGCATCCCTAATCACGAATCAAACATTTTTGAAGTGATGTCTGTGTGCGTGTGTGTGTGTGTGTCAGTGAATCTGTGGAGACGATAACTGACGAACAAATAGACCGATTCGAACCAAATTTGGTACAAAAATCACAATTCGTAAACACTGGAAGCTTATTGTTTTTATACGCAATCGAATGTTAAGAACATCCCTAAATTTTCGAATGAAATTTTGTAAAAATCTTCAAAAAATCAAAACCACTAATAAAGTTACGCAAATAGACATTGCTTATGTAATTTTTTGTTAGAAAACGATTGACATAAATTTTAGAGCGCTAACATGAACCGTTCTCGAGATATTGCACATTTTTCAAAAAAATTATCAGAAAGTCATATAAAATAAAAAAAATATTTCCTCTTGAGAGACAAGTTCACTTTTCAGTAATACCATGCGGTAAATTGGATGACATCATTCTCGTGGATCTAGCTCATTCCATTCATGAAAAAAGATACTTTGAGTAATACTTTTATATTTGAACGCCAATAGTCATTTATCTGCTGTAAGAATAACTTATTTCTTTGTCCATTATGCTTGGCGAGATTTTGGCGACGAATTTAGAGGAATGTCGCCAACTTGGCGACTTTTTAATATGTTGCCAAATTAACAAAAATCTCGCCAAATTGATATAAATGACGCTAAATCAATTAAATGACGACTAATTGTCGAAAATTCAATATCTTGGAAAGAATATTAGTATCTACTATAAGAAAAACCTATGTATTTTACTGTAAAAGTGGTAAATTCATTACATTATATAAGGAAAGTCATGTGTTGCCCACATCAGATTTTTTAAAATGTGCAGGAGTCAAATTAAAAACGTCAATATAAGTACAATAGGTATTATGAAGATCAACAAACTTATAGATAAAATAGCTCTTAATGTAATTGTGTTTAACAGTAGTATTGTGAAATAATGTTTTTTTTCCAGTATTATTTACAGGTATATGGAATTTCAGGAAAGAAATTAAAATGGGGCAATCAATAGTATTACTTCAAACTTTATAGTAAAACAAGAGGCTGGAACATTTTCTTCTTCCAGAGACATTGAATTTAAATTTTTTCACAGTTCACTAGAGTGCATATAATATGATTAATAGCCAGAAATTCAGTAATTAATAGGTATACTATGTATGTACGAAAAGTAAAAAATCTGATGTGAGCAACACATGACTTTCCTTATATAATGCAATAAATTTACTACTTTAACAATAAAAACAATAGGTTATTCTTATAGTAGATATATTCTTTCCAAGATATTGAATTTTCGTCAATTAGTCGTCATTTTCATTGATTCAGCCTCATTTTTATCCATTTGCCAAGTTTTTAGTTAATTTAGCAACATTTAAACAGGTCGCCAAGTTGGTGACATTCCACCAAATTCTCCGCCAAAATCTCGCCAAGCGTTATGGATGGAGAAATAAGTTATTCTTACAGCAGATAAAGGACTATTGCCATTCAAATACAAAAGTATTACTCAAAGTATCTTTTCTCATGAATGGAACGAGCTAGATCCACGAGAATGATGTCACCAATTTTATCGCTTGATATTACATATGAAAAGTGAACATGTTTCTCAATAGGTATTACTTTTCTTTTTAGTTTACATGATTTTTTGATAATTTTTTTGAAAAATGTGCAATATCTTAAAAACGGTTCATGCTAGCGTTCTAAAATTTGTGTCAATCGTTTTCTAATGAAAAATTGCATTAGACATGTGTATTTGCGTAACTGTATTAAAGGTTTTGATTTTTTAATGATTTTTTCTAAAGTTCACTCGAAAATTTAGGGTGGTTCTGAACATTCGATTGCGTATAAAGACAATAGGCTTCCAGTATTCATGGATTGTGATTTTTGTACCAAATTTCGTTCGAATCGGTCCATTCATCCGTCAGTTATCGTCTCCACAGACTCATTGGCACACACACACACACATACTTTCACACACACACACACATACTTTCACACATACACACACATACTTTCACACACACACACACACAGACATCATCTCAAAAATGTTCGATTCGTGATCAGGGATGCTTGAAACGTGCTTTACCGTCGAAAACTCGAATTCTAATTTTCGACCCCGTCACATACTTTCCTTATACATTATTGTATATAAGGAAAGTAAAAATCTAAAGAAATCTTTAACAGTGTAAGACTTTCAATTGGATAACCTATTGGGAATATACTCTCAAATACATCGTAGAGATGAAAAAATGTGAAATATATCACAACAAAAAATAATCAATAAGTAATTGCTAACCATATACTAGACCTATCAAGTAAAATTACCTAACCAATAAAAATAAAGAACAGGCACAAACTGCGCTCTGTTTTCTTCCGTTATTGGAAGGCGAATGCCAGAAACAGCATGTATCAATGAGCAATGTATCCATGTTTATGGCACAATAAGATTGCTCCCTTTTCAACAATCGAATGAAATATTGTAACACTTACTACTGCCTAAGAAAAAGAGGCTATTCCTTCCTAGGCTTACGATGGAGTAGATTAGTTTTCGGGTAGGGGTGGGCTTGTCAGGAATGTTTGGAATTTTTCGAAAAGAAGGTGCTTTTAGGATGCTTAAAGGTATATCCCACATACCCGTGGCTTGATAGGTAACATAACTCTAAATATATGAAGAATGAGGTTGAGGGCATGATTAAGTGAAGTGATATGGGGAGGGAGAAAGATAGAATTTTGGTAATGATGTATAATGTGTATTTTGGATAAGAAATTATATTTGTTATTTTCCCTGCAAATGTAGTATACGATATTAGGAAAGTATTCTGATGGGGTCAAAAATTCTAGTTCGAGTTTTCGACGGAGTATCAGGTTTTAAGGATCCTGAAACTAGAGTTAAACATTTTTAAGGTGCTATCTGTATGTTAGTGTGTGTGCCTGTGAGTCTGTAAACGCGATATCTCACGAACAAATGACGAGTTTCGAAAATAGTTCGGTACGATTATCTCAATCAGTGAATACTGGAACATTGTTAATTTTAAGTGCAATCGGATGTTCGAACCCCCACCCCTCAGTTTTTGAATACATTTTTGAAAATAGATTGAAAATCCAGGTCTTTTGCTAAGGATAAATAAATAATCATTTCACATATCCTTTTTATTAGAAAACGAATGATATAAAGTTTATAATGTTAGCATGAACCGTTCTCGAGACATTGCACATTTTTTTCAAATAAATTTATCAAAAATATACATAAAATTAAAGTAGTAGTTAATATCCTCTAATAGGTTCACTTTCCATATGCAATATTAGGCAACAAATCATTTAATATCATTCTCGTGGAGCTTATTCGTTCCATTCACGAAAGAAAATATTTTTTGTACTACTTATATGTTTTGACTCCAAAATATTTGCTACTAGTCATTCATTACAAGTGATATTAATTAAGTATCCATTGCAGTCAGATAAGGATTTTGCCCGTGAGTATGAATAAGTCATTTAACTCATGGGTTGCCAAATGAGCTTATTTCGATTTATGTGAGTGTTAAATCAATAACAACAACATTGTGTTGTAGGTATTGTGTATCCTCATTTTGCTGTAAAAGAAGTAAAATCATTGCATTATTCAAGAAAAGTCATGCGCTGTACATATGATATTTTTATCATACGAATCAGCGATCTCAAAACTTTTCCGCAGATCACTGATGTATGATTATAAAAAATGAGATTGAGGATATGATTAAGCGGAAAGATTTTGCCGGAGAGCAAGATAGGATTTTGGCATTTCCATGTAATAGGCAATTTAGATAAATAATAATTTTTACTGTCATACTAATATTTAGGCCTGTCAAAAACAGGGAAATTAACACTCACACAGGGAAACTAACGTTGCAACTTAATTTTATAGCTAATTTTCAATAATGTATGGCACTTATTGCAAAAAGAGTAGTCTTAATCGAAAATTTGCCAAATTAGATTTCATCGCATAGTTGATACTAAGTCTTCTAAATATACAGGCTGAGGCAAGCGTCATTTTTACTCCAGTCGTTTCAATTAGTTGTCGTTTGCTTGTGTTATTTCAATGTCGACCGCACGTTACATGTCTGATAGTTAATGCGCAATTTTTCTGTAAAATAAATGCTTCTGCTATCAGAAAATTGTACCAATGTTTCAAGATGGAATCCTAAAATGGTTAGAGTTTCGCTATATCTCGAGAAAAGGACGAAAAATTAATCCTCATTTTCGACATGTACAGTCATCGACACCATCGATTGAGTGTAAAGATGGCTAATGTTGTGCCAGCCTATATATGTATTAGTCGCTACTATACGTCACTGAAAGGCTTCTAGCGGGTCTGAAACACTTTTCATATCCCCTCCTATTCTGCCTGTCCGCAGAGGAAAAATATAAAATTTTACTCAATTAGTTCATGCCCCGAAGACAATGCGAAAAGTGTGGTCAAATTCAGCCTTCTGTGTTACCGATGGGGGCATGGGGGTTCTGAACGGTCTGGAAAGTATTTTCGATATCCTCATTTTTTCCTTTCTCTAGGTGGAATTGAAAATTATTCTTACCTAGATTCTGTCCCATGGTGAATACTATAAATGTCCAAAGATTAAGTCAGCTGGGTCACCAAGGGAGGAATTCTAAAGATAAAGAATCTATAAATATTTTTGCTAAAGAACTAACCTCCACCCCCCACCCGAAATGTGAAGATTGAAAACCCGTTAGGTTCTGTCTCATGGTTTACACTATAAGTTTGCAAATATCCAGTCTTAAATGTCCCTTTGGGCTTCTGGAGTCCGAAAAAGTAAAAATATGTTCGAAAAGTATATAGATGAGGCAGCGATTTTCATGTTCCGCAAAACACTGATGAGAATAGGTGTTCTGTGACAAAATAATAGATACATTAAATGAATAACCTTTATACTAGCATAATCTCAAGAAAAGAGGTATTTCAAAAGTTATGATTATTTTAGCATATGATCAGCATCCATTGATCATTTTCGCAATGATTGTGTCCTTGTCAGCATGGAATAATCGATATCTGCAATTCCAGCAAGAAAAGTTTCTCACGATTTTACAAATCTCTAAGAGTCTAAGGTGATCGATAACTGTTAATAATTGACTCACTTCAAAAACATCATACACATAAGCATTAGTATATACATCACAATTCAAAATAATTACACACGATTTGTACCACTTTCCCGACCGTCCAAATAGTTGCTCAAGTCCTCAGGATGAGTCGGACGGTCTGGATCTTCAACAGGATTTGCACCTTTTACTTTTTAAGAACCTATTTCTTAATTATTTTGCTACTTCTTAATTTTTACCATATAACCGGTTCGAAATTTCTTCAAACTGAACAAAGGCTATACGAGGCTGCAGCAGCTTAATTCATAGTCACAGAATCTACAGGTGTTATTTTCAAAGTTAAGATCACGTTTACATTTTAGATACACAGCAGCTATGAATTGTTTTCGGGCTTATTATGGGCTCGTCAGCATGAAATAGTTGATACCGCCAATAACAGCATAATAAAATTTCTCATTATTAAATTGAGTTTTAATTCTCAAATTAGCACGGATTTTTATTAATTTGGTGCCCCAAAGAGGTAAGTTTACACTGCGGCTTTCAGCCATCCAATTTAAAACAGAACCCAATGGGTTCAGGTAACTACGGCTACCGTACTTCCCTTCCCCTGACCCATCACTTCTCAGAAATACTGTCGGTCCTACAAATTTTTCGTGCCTTTACTCCGAATCAACAAGGAGATAATTATTGGCGGCTGAGAGGATTGAACTCAGGTCCTTCTCGTGCTATCCCTCCAGCTGTGAAATAGTTATTAATTAAATTTTGATGCTTGTTCAGATATAAACACTCAATATAAATAGTTTTATATATTTCCTGAAAATGACAAACATAATAATATCAAATCAATATAATTCTCTTTAATCCGAAAAGAAAAAAAAAAACAAGCGTCGGAATCTTAAACAAGAATACGCCCGTCTGCAAAAATAGAGCATCTAATAAAATGAATTCCATTATATTTTTCTTCTAAAAGGAATTTTAAAGATTCACAAAGTAATGATGCTATTGTTTGAAAATTGTGTTCTTCCTTCTAATCCTTCGAACCGGAAAACAAGGGGTTGTTTTGCGATCTTAAGAATCAATTCGATTTCTTTTGGGAAAACAAATGAAGCAAAACAGTTAATCTTAGGAATATGCGGAGAGATCGTTTTTCAAGCGTCGGTAACTACATTTTATAGCGCTTTCTAACGTGAAATATCTTTAGGCGTATCCTGGTGCATTTCAATAATCAGTAAATGTATTCAATTGTACTCGTATTATGGGCGTCAAAAAGGATCTTTACAGATTTGCAACTTGTATTTAGTCCAATAGACTGTTGTTTTCTGTATATACTTGCCACCTTCGGCGACCAGTTTATATTAAATTAAATAACCATAATATTAAAAACTCTAAACTTGCAGCAGCCGTCGATCGCGCAGAGGTCAACTGCGGTGGCATATTACGTCCTAAATAAGAGCCTAAACACGCTTTCGTCCTCTAAGAGAGAGAACACCCAGCGCGATATGTCCACCTAAGAAAAGAGCATGTAATGCTAGTACGCCCTAAATAAACTCTAACAACCTTCCTCCAACTCCAACTATTCCTCCAACTTCAAACAACTCTTCCTCCAACCTCAAACAGCTCTTCTTCCAACTCCACACAACTTTTCCTCCAACTCCAAACTACTCTTCCTCCAACTCCAAACAACTCTTCCGCCAACTCCAAACAACCCTTCCTCCACTCCACTTCCTCCAACTCCAAAAAAACTGCGCAAACACACACTGCGCTGCAACACCTGCAGGATTGACCGAGAAACAGAAGGTAATACTCGGAATTATGGAAAATGTTATCGGATTCAAAAGGGTTTTTTGCATAAAATAATTATATAATAATAAAAAAAATTATGTTTAAAAAAACTACATCTCTATCTGTAAATTTCACGAAATTAGAAAATCTCTAAATTTTACCCATTTCAAGTCTAAACTGCATAGAAATTTGTTTATTAACCAATTTCAGATACAAATAATATCTTCCTCGTCCGGATAAAATAAAAGAATACCAGCTTTAACAAAGGCAGAACGTTCTGAGAAAGACGCTTCTAAGGCAAACAGTTTTTGCCTTTAACGATACTGATTCTCTGTCATTTTATCTTGTTGAAGAAGCCTATTCATCACGTCTGAAACCAGTTCATACGTTTAATCAACTATGTAACAAAGTATTTATTTCTGCTGAGTTTTATATATTGTTGCAACTACTTTGTATCTCTTTTCCCACGCACTTGTCAATTGTCAATTCAATAACAGTTTCCATTTACTTAAACAATTGCCATTACTATTTGCTTATACAATTGCCAATTCAACCAAAACGAAATACAATAGGATTGACCAGATGTGTTAGTTCATGATGACTATTGCGACAAATTTGGAGTCCTTTGACAAGTATTGATAAATATATGTCACAACATATTTGTCAATATATTATGACATGTTTGTCAATATATTCTTTTATCAGCTCTGAATAAAAATGAAGTTATACAGATCCTTAAACTCGTTTTCCTCAGAAAAACTATAATTCTCAATCTAGAGGATTCGATATAGATTCGACAACAGAAGTATAGTATTCCAAAAACTAGAGAATCCATTAGTTGGACGCTATTCCTAATATATTTTTGGACACCATTCATAGAACCACAGCTCAACACCTACTATGGCGGCAAAAAAACGTGCTTACGTCTAAAAGCGCAATAAACTTGCATACCTGCAATGGAGCAAGAAAACTTGCATACCTGCAACGATGAAAAGAAAATTTGCAAGACTTAAAATTTTTATATATAAAATCGATAGTTTGAATTCAAATCAATCGATTTCTAAACTAAATGTTCAAAACAATACTCATATTTTCTATATTTCAGTAAAAGTTTATACTATAGCAACAGGAATTCTTTTGAATATGGATTTAGAATATGTTTGTATTTAAATATTGAAAAATATAAGAAGAACTTTGATTATTTATCTTAAAAATCCACTGATTTGACCCCAAGCCATCGTTTATATAAAAGGAAAGTTAGTTTTATTTAACTTATAATTTTTCCTAAATTATAATCAAGGTACTTAGGCGTATGAAGACAAAACTGTGTAAATAGGCAGTCGTGTCACAGGTAGCTTCGTTGAAAATAGTCTATTTATATTCTGTTGTTCTCTATGAAACGGTTGTGTAAGACGATTTTGTAGTCGTTAGTGTTATACTCATATATTTTTCCTTGCTAGCAAATTAATGTAGTATTTGATATTTTACATGAACTTCAATGACGAATGTTATAGGGAAATGACAAAAATGAGAGATGTCTACCGAGGAGGCTGGAAATTTGAATTGTGCGAAGTGTGGTTGTAGAACATTTCAATTCTACACATGTTTTATACTCTTCCGACATATACTATGGAATTGTGGATATTTTTTCGGGAGTGAGAGTATAAGTATTTCTGGATAATTTAAAGCATCAATAAGTGGAAGCAGGAACAACATACAGTTAATATTTCTCTATCTAACTTATCTCTAACTAAGATCACAAAGCAATTGGCAGGTACAATAAAACTTTCATTAAATTCTCAGCTAATTCGCAAAACAGACTTATATTCTTAAGACACTGACGTTTTTATGACTCATTTTACTCGTATCACGTCAACATTCCAACTGAATTATGAGCAGCTTATATATACCCTCTGTGTAAAGTTTTGGTAAAGCTTATATAATGTAAGTGTAAAGTTCTGGTAAAGTTTATATACTGTCTGGAAAAAGTTCTGGTATAGCTTATATACTGTCTGTGTAAAGTTCTGTGGAAAATATAAGTAGCTCGTAACGTTCTTAACTAATTAATGAATCTCCAGAAGTTTTCAGAATTCTCCAAAAGTCGCCAAGTAGGCAATATTTCGCCAAGATCAAACGACCCGGATCTTTAAATAATAACAATCGTTGCCTGTAAAAATTGTTTTCCCGCGGAGGCAGCTAATATGCCACGAATATATTTTAGGTATTTGTAAGAATACGCCATATCACTCGCGCATGCGCAGTACACGCTTAATATTTAAGCCAATGATAGAATTGAACTTTGTAAGAATCGAATCTAAACAATAAAAATAGAATATTTAATGCCGATATATCTGCACTAAAAATCTAAATTGGAAGTATTTCGCAAACTCAAGATCAAATGGATATTCATTATTTTATCCAAGGAAATTCGAGTACGCTAATTTGAAAGTAGAGTACATTCTTTTGTTTTAAAAAGGAATACAAGAAACTAAAATTCCTTTATGCAGTTCGTTGTAAAAATAATTTTAAAGATTTGCAGAGTAATGATGCCATTGTTTGAATTTTGCGTTCTTTACAATAATCCTTCGAACCGGAAAATAAAGAGTTGTTCTGTGATCTTAAGAATCAATTGAATCCGTTTAGCAAAAACGAATTGGAGCAAAAGTGCTCAGTAAAGCAAAAGAAACAGAAATGAAGCTTGGGATAATCCAGGTATATCGTGTTTCATTCATAGAAAAAAATATATTTTAAATAACGTATTTTGACATAATGTCTATGATTAGGGTATCCGGCTAAAATCAGTTAGCATAAACATTTTGGACGCTTATATCTCCGATACTAATAATTAACTAGCATGGCTTAACTCGACGTTCTCATATCAGAATCTATTTTTAGTGGCTTTTTTTTTCAAATTTTATAAGATTTATGAAAAAATCGATATCATGGTTCAAATGATTATAATCATATTTTATAATCATCCAAATTTTATAAAATTCGGTCGATTAGTTTTTTAGTTAGAGTGGATACAAAATCTGCACAGAGAGACAGACACACACTCACACACACAGACGTCACGCTAAAAATAGTGTTTTCGTATTCTAGAGGTCTCGAAACGTGTAGATCCGTCGAAAACTCGAGTTGTGATTTTCGGCATGATTCCAATACTTTCCCTACACATTACCATGTATTGCAGGGAAAGTAAAAAGTATAACATTTCTAATAAATTTCGAAGTTTTTGATCGAATTTTAAAAAAAAATGCTATCTACCTCTAGATTTTTTTATAATAAACTAGATATAATGTTTTGCGAAAATCCAATAATATTTGTGGCCGTTATTGTCTGCACAAGAAATCAACCACAGACAGTGTGACGGACATCACTCTAAACATAGCCGAAACATGTTCAGGAGGTCATAAAACATATATCGGCATCAAAGTTTTGAATTCGAAAATTTTCGTGAAAACAGTATTTTCTCTATATTATATTACATATATGAGAAAGTTAAAATATAAACAATTTATACTACATCATTTACGAATATACTGACATTTTTTTAATATTTAAAACTATTTTTTTTTCTTCGAATAACATAAAAGCGTTTTCGCTTCATTTTGCTTACTTTTATTCAAATATCTTCTTAAATATAAACAAGAAAGATCAATCATGCTTAAAGCATTGATTATGAAACATTTTCCAACTTCAATGAAATTTTACTTAAAAAAGTCGAAAATGCAATACATTCCTCGGTAATATTTTAAAACTTATCACAATACTACATTGATTTATTATATTTGAAAACTTAAACCTTCACTGAAAAAAATGAACTTCATTCAAATGACGGCATTGAAATATAAATTGCCTGGCTTAAATATCTCTAAAATGCAATACATTCCACGGTAATATTTTTAAAACTATCATAATACTACGATAATTTATTATATTTCAAAACTTCATCGCAAACAACTGAAATAAATTCAAATGACGTCATAGAAAAAATAACACGCCTGGATCTCTCTATAAAAGCAGGATTTCATTCATAAATAATTTCCCATTCATGTCATTCATCACAATACTATAATACTTTATTTTATTTAAAAATTAAGACCATGGAGCTACAATTCATAAACTCTATGCTTAAAACTTCATCGAAAAAAATCGTCCTTCTGTTTATAAAATCAATTAATATTTCATTCATATCAGCCATGCAGACTCCATGGACTGAATAATTTTGCGTTAAAGAAATACAGTAATTCTAATACAACTCATTCTACATATTTTGCTGTTTACATTTTATATAGGTGAAAAATAGGCTTAGTTGCAGAAATAATCAAATTTGAATGAGAATTTAAACTCAAATATATTGTCATTGTGTTGTTTTAGTATGTAGATGCACAGAATTTAAGCAAAAATATAGTAGTTTCAGGACGGATACAACACTCAATATGAATTAAAAAGAACTTTAAAAAATCACGATTTTGAAACAAGATGGATGCCATATATCATTTTGAAGTGGGTCATGTGATCGTTTCATATCATGGTCACGTGATCGTTTCATATAAGATGTGTAATTATTATTTTAATTTTTATTTAAAAAACTACTGAATATATTTCGCTGAATTTTTTTTTATATATTTTATGGAACAATTTGACTATTACCTAAAATTTTCGAAGCAATTTGTGAATTTTAAATCCGCTTAAAAAATGTTTGAAAAATTAGGTCCCATAGGGCTCAATGTATTTTATTTTTTAACCCGGGTTCAATCCAAAACTAATTGGGTGATATTATTCATTTATATTCCCATAGGTCCTACAGACCGTCTGAATAACATACTAAAATTTCATTTTGATTAAGTCATTTTTACGGCAGTTATCGTGCTAACGGACAGACAGACAGACAGACAGACAGAATGAACAAAGTCATAAACACTTTTCATCTTTGTTGTAAAGTGTTAAAAAAACATATAAGTAATTAGAATCAAAAATGCTCAGTAGAAAATCCATTTCCCTTATTAATCATTTGTTTTTACAATTTTTTTATAGTTTTTAACACTTTACAACAAAGTTGAAAAGTGTTTATGACTTTGTTCATTCTGTCTGTCTGTCTGTCTGTCTGTCTGTCTGTCTGTCCGTTAGCACGATAACTGCCGTAAAATGACTTAATCAAAATGAAATTTTAGTATGTTGTTCAGACGGTCTATAGGACCTATGGGAATATAAATGAATAATATCACCCAATTAGTTTTGG
Organism: Amaurobius ferox; assembly: GCA_951213105.1. Lineage (NCBI taxonomy): Eukaryota > Metazoa > Arthropoda > Arachnida > Araneae > Amaurobiidae > Amaurobius > Amaurobius ferox. The sequence continues at coordinate 23,259,853 of OX578147.1, forward strand.
ATTGAACCCGGGTTGAAAAAATGGAATACATTGAGCCCAATGGGACCTAATTTTTCAAGTATTTTTTAAGCGGATTTAAAATTCACAAATTGCTTCGAAAATTTTAGGCAATATTCAAATGGTTCCGTAAAATATATAAAAAAAAATTCAGCGAAATATATTCAGTAGTTTTTTAAATAAAAATTAAAATAATAATAACACCTCTTATATGAAGCGATCACGTATCCATGATATGAAACGATCACATGACCCACTTCAAAATGATATATGGCATCCATCTTGTGTCAAAATCTTGATTTTTAAAGTTCTTTTTAATTCATATTGAGTGTTGTATCCGTCCTAAAACTACTTTATTTTTGCATAAATTCTGTGCATCTACATACGGAAACAACGCAATGACAATATATTCCAGTTTAAATGCTCATTTAAATTTGATTATTTCTACTATTAAGCCTATTTTTCACCTATGTAAAATGTAAACAACAAAATATGTAGAATGAGTTGTATTAGAATCGCTGTAATTCTTTAACACAAAATCAAATAGTCCATGGAGTCTGATGCTTAGCTGATATGAATGAAATATTCATTGATTTTAGAAAGAGAAGGACGATATTTTTCGATGAAGTTTAACGAACAGAGCTTACTTACTTTTAGCTCAATGGTCTTAATTTTTAAATAAAATAAATTATTATAGTATTGTGATGAAAGACATGAATGGGGGAATTATTTATGAATGAAATGTTGCTTTTATAGAGAGAGCCAGGCGTGTTATTTTTTTATGACGTCATTTGAATGAATTTCATTTGTTTTCGATGAAGTTTTCAAATATAATAAATTATCGTAGTATTATGATAATTCTAAAATTATTACCAAGGAATGTATTACATTTTAGAGATGTTTAAACCAGGCAATTTATACTTTAATGCCGTCATTTGAATGAAGTTAATTTTTTTCGATGAAGGTTTAAGGTTTCAAATATAATAAATCAATGCAGTATTGTGATAAGTTTTAAAATATTACCGAGGAATATATTGCATTTTCGACTTTTTTAAATAAAATTGCATTGAAGTTGGAAAGTGTTTCATAATCAATGCTTTAAGCATGATTGATCTTTCTTGTTAAGCACTCGCTTTGCCAAATTAAAAAGATTGGCTTTTTAACACTTTACAACATTGTTGAAAAGTGTTTATGACTTTGTTCATTCTGTCTGTCCGTTAGCACGATAAATGCCGTAAAAGGGACTTTATAAAAATGAAATTGTAGTACGTTGTTCAGACGGTCTGCGGGACCTATGGGAATATAAATGAATAATATCACCCAATTAGTTTTGGATTGAACCCGGGTTGAAAACATGAAATGCATTGAACCCTATGGGACCTAATTTTTCAAACATCAGAGGATTTAAAATTCACAAATTGCTTCGAAAGTTTTAGGAAGTATTCAAATTATCCCATAAAATATATAAAAAAAATTTCACCAAAATATATTCAGTAGTTTTTTAAATAAAAATTAAAATAATAATTACACTCTTTATATGAAGAGACCACGTGACTATTATATGAAGAGATCACGTGACCCACTTCAAAATAAAATATGGCATCTATCTTATGTCAAAATTGCGATTTTTAAAGTTCTTTTTAATTCATATTAAGTGCTATATCCGTCCTAAAACCGCTTTATTTTTGCTTAAATTCTGTGCATCTACATACTGAAACAACGCAATTACAATATATTTGCGTTTAAATGATCATCCAAATTTGATTATTTATACAACGAAGCCTACTTTTCACTTATGAAAAATTTTCACTTATGTAAACAGCAAAATGTGTAGAATGAGTTGAGTAAGAATTGCTGCATTTCTTTAACGCCAAATTATTTAGCTCATGGAATCTGCAATATAGTTGATATGAATGAAACATTCATTGATTTTACAGAGAGAAGGACGATTTTTCCGCTGAAGTTTAAGCATAGAGTTTAATTACTTGTACCTCCATGGTCTTAAGTTTTTAAATAAAATAAATTATTATAGTATTGTGACACATGAGAATGGAAAACTATTTATGAATGAAATGCTGATTTTATAGAGAGAGCCAGGCGTGTTATATTTTGACGACGTCATTTGAATAAATTTCATTTATTTTCGATGAAGTTTTCAAATATAATAAATTATTGTAGTATTACGATAATTTTAAAAATATTTACGAGGAATGTATCGCATTTTAGACAGGTTTAAACCAGGCAATTTTTATTTCAATGCCGTCATTTGAATGAAGTTCATTTTTTTCGATGAAATTTTAAGGCAAAATTAGTTACCTCATGGAGTCTGCAATATAGCTGATATGAATGAAATATTCATTGATTTTACACATAGAAGCAGACGATTTTTTCGATGAAGTTTTAAGCATAGAGTTTAATTACTTGTACCTCCATGGTCTTAAGATTTAAATAGAATAAATTATTATAGTATTGGGATGAATAAAATGAATGGAAAAAAGTTTATGAATGAAATGCTGCTTTTATAGAGAAAGCCAGGCGTGTTATATTTCGATGACGTCATTTGAATACATTTCATTTGCTTTCGATGAAGTTTTCAAATACAATAAATTATTGTAGTATTATGATAATTTTAAAAATATTACCGAGGAATGTATCGCATTTTATAGATGTTTAAATAAAATTGCATTGACGTTGGAAAGTGTTTCATAATCAATGCTTTATGCATGATTGATCTTTCTTGTTTAATTATTTGAATGCTTTAACCCAAAAAATATAAATGCAATCTATAATAGATAAATTTGTAGCCATTTGAAAATCTTAAAAGGATTGAATTTTATATCCGTGTTATATGTTTTAAAAATAGTGGTGATAATTTTGATATTATACTATTTTGAACTATATTTTGAGAAAGTGGTTCTAGTTTCGATATTTAGCTAGCTACGAAAAAACAGTGAGCAAGCAATGTGAGTTTTTTGAAAGCTCTACAAAGATTTATAATTAGAACTATTGGTTAATTGAAATTTTATTTTATAAGATGTTATAAACGCAAAACTATTTCGGCTCTATCTGATTTGAGCCCCCACCAATATTTTTTTATTTGTATGAAATGAATGATAATTTTATCAAATTAAAATGTTAAGATATTGAAAAATGAATCACCAAAATATTTTCTGTTTGTAATTTAACTATCTTAAGGCAATTTAAAAAGTAGCATATTTAGCCAGCACTAAATAAACGGTTTGAGATAAAGTTAATATTATTAATTACCACAAAAAAACTCAAATATTTTTTTACAAAATTAATCAAATATATGTGCATTTTAAATTCTATTTTACACTAGCAATATGCCCGTTCTGCGTAAGGGAAATATAATATAAAGAAACTTAACCTTCAAAATTATGTGTAAATTCCTATAATATTCTAATTGATTTCGTATTCAAAATGTTCTATTAAAATATTTAATTCTTCTAAAAAATGTATAAGAATCTCTGGACTTGGTATACAAAATTATCTTCACAGGCACATCTGAAAAATAAAGCATCCTGGTCCAGTTTATAAACAAATTTAGAAGAAATGTTTTTTAATTCTCACAATACGACAGAGATTTTCTAGAAAATCGTGCTTAATTATGCAAAATATTGAATTTTCATCGATTCGGTTTCATTTTGATGAATTTAGCGTCATTTTATCAATTTGGCTACATTGTCGTCAATTTAGCAACATTTTAAAAAATCGCCAAATTAATCGCTAATTAATCAGTGGGACTATAGTCCTGACAGTCCCACTTGGCGACTAATTGACGAAACATCCTCACAATACTATCCCCTAACAAAACACAGTTAATTCCATTTATTTAGCGCAATTTTATCAATTTCAAGATATTTTTATGGAGATACAAACATTTTTATCAATTTGGCTACATTTTAAAATTTCGCTAAATGTTTTACTAAGTAGGACAGATGGACTAACAGGCAAATTCTGCAGAAACATCATTTCTGTACTCTCTACTAACAAAAAAAAAATTAATTTCATTGATTTAGTGTCGTTGTTTTTAATTTGATGACATCTCCATCAATTTGGCAACATTTCAGAGAAGTTGCTAAGTTAGCGATATCCCTCCAAATTCGTAGTTCTGAATTTGCACATCTGAAGAATAAGACATCCTGACCCCGTTTGCATATACTAAATGAAAACACTAAAATTGTATTAGAAAAGATACCTTTTCCACTCTTATTCTGTTTTAACAATCGACTAAATGAATTTATTGGCTAAACACAATATATGAGTTTACTGGCTAAACACAATATATGAGTTTACTGGTTAAACACAATATATAAGTTTGAAAACTCTTTGCCAAAACAAATGAAAGTGATGTACGCAGTCTGCAATTAATATAATTAAAAAAAATCAAACCGTTCATAAGATGTATTTTTATATCAATTTATTTATTATTCAAATCGAAAGAATAATAATAAAAATTAACAAATACATTTGATTTAATTTAGTTGCTGAGCAATATGATGTAAGAAATAATCTTCCTCATAAAATGCTGATAATTAAATACCATCTTGATTTCTTAATACATTTCACTGCTGAATAATAGCCTGTAAAAAATAAACCATGCTGATAGAGTTGCCATTTAAATTCATGTTTCAAACCTGCGATTCTCAAAAGTGACTGATTAGCGCAATAAACTCCCACCAAACTCAGAGGTAGAGTTTTAATTCACTTTCACTTTTTAAACCAGTGATTTCCACCCTTTTTAGCTTGGAGCAAACAGGGAGTTAGAGAGTAGAACTCCTAAGAAAAAGTTTCGTTTTCCATTATTATCTCGACATCGCCTGGTTTCAAAACTTGGAACAAGGACTAAATTTTAAATGGTGCTATTTGAAGACTTCCCACAAAATTTCATTAAATTCGGTTCAGCCGTTCCCCCGTGATGATGAGATAATCAGACAGACAGACATATTTTCAATTTTATTTATATAGATGATATGTATTGTACAAAATGTGTAGCTATTTAATCTTACATTACGTTGCACACCTTAAAGAGGAGTTTTGTTCTCGTGTCGTAAATAACATTCTTCCAAATAGAAAATAACATTTAATTTATTCAATTGCATTTAGTCAAATTGGCCACATTTAAAGAACAGTTGCAATTTTACAATAAGCCACAATTATTTTTCTCATCACTGGTACGAATCCGAAACTGTATTACAAATGCATAATGTGTATTGTGCAGAACATGTAGTTATTAAATTTTACATTACATTACTCACATTAAAGGGTAGTTCTGTTTTCATGTCGGAAAGATTTTTCTTCCAAATAGAAAAAAATCTGATGTGAGCAGTACATGGCATGACTTTCCCTGCAGACTCAAATTGGTATTTTGTTATTTCTTTACTGATTCCTTAGATTGAGTTTAATTGCACTAAATAACACTGAATATGCATTTTTAATTCAATTTTTGTTTTTATTTGGTAATTGGACATTTTCCCGAAATTGGCGTAACAAAAATGCAAGAGATCTCAAATATCTTGAGAACGGTTAGTCCTAAAGCATAATGGAGTGTGTTATATTCTTTTCCTCGTCAAAAATTGCGTTTAAAGCAAGAATTTAATTTATACATTTAAGCATACGTAGTTCTTTTTTTTAGATTTTGGCGATTTTTGCGGACCATTTCTTAAAAAAAGGTAAGTTGTTCTTTTCCGAAGTATACCAAAATCTAATCAGCACCAGAAGTAACTTATCTACCAAATTTTGTGAAATGTGTTCAATTAGTATTTTAGATAGGATGGATACATGGAATTTTTACGAACCATTTCTTAAAAAAAGGCAGGTTGTTCTTTTCCGAATCTTTCCAAAATCTAATCAACACTAAAATATCCCACAAGTACCTTATCTACCAAATTTTGTAAAAATTTGTCAATTATTATTTTAGCTAAGGTGGATACATCAATCTTGTGCTGCCCATTTCGTAAAAAAAGGCAGATGTTTCTTTTCCGAAACATACTAAAATCTAATCAGCACCAGGGTAACTCACAAGCGAATTATCTACCGAATTTTGTTAAATTCGGTCCATTAGTTTTTCAGCTAGAGTAGATACAAACAATTTTAGTCGGCCATTTCGCAAAAGCAGACGGGTTCTTTTATCTCGAATCGTACCCAAAACTAATCAGCACTAGGGTCACACCCAAATGACTTGCATACCAAATTTTATGAAATTCGGTCTATTAGTTTTTGAGTTAGAGTGGATATATACATTGCACAGACAGATAGACAGACAGACACACACACACATACACACACACACACAGACATCACTCTAAAAATAGTTGTTTCGTATTCTAGAGGTCTCGAAACGTGTAGATCCGTCGAAAACTCGAGTTGTGATTTTCGGTATGATTCCAATACTTTCCCAATACATTACCACGTATTGCGGAGAAAGTAATACAAACTTTTCAAGGGACGTTGATGATGAAAGAAATCATATTTATATAGAAAAAGTTTCTTGAAATCGATCGAAATAATTTGGCACTGGCTTCAGTCCAATACAACCGAAATATTTTCGTGTGAATAACATCTTTTTTTGTGAGTGATTTGTCTACTTTAGATATGTTCAAAACAGTTCCAAATATTAAAATATCGAAAACGTAATCTATATATTTCGAAAACTAAGAACCTGGTTAAAAAACTAATACATCCTTATATAGGACTTTCAAAGGGCTGCAAATTAGCAGAATAATCTCTGGATAATATCTATAAACTTTATATCGGTAGTACTAAACGCACGCGATTGGTATCAGTTTTTCCGAACATGCAAGATACATAAAAAATGGTAAATTAACGACTGCCCTTGCCAATTCGTGAATAAAGAAAAATTTCGCCCCCCCCCCTTTTTGAAAAATATTTTCTTTCAATTAGCTATAATAACCCTCGTTCTATCTTACTATATGAATCCCTCTTCATTAACACTTTACAACAAAGTTGAAAAGTGTTTATGACTGTGTTCATTCTGTGTGTCTGTCTGTCTGTCTGTCCCTTAGCACGATAACTGCCGTAAAAATGACTTAATCAAAATGAAATTTTAGTATGTTGTTCATACCGTCTGTAGGACCTATGGGAATATACATGAATAATATCACCCAATTAGTTTTGGATTGAACCCGGATTGATAAAATAAAATACATTGAACCCTATGGGACCTAATTTTTCAAACATTTTTTAAGCGGATTTAAAATTCACAAATTGCTTCGAAAATTTTAGGTAACATTCAAATTATTCCATAAAATACATAAAAAAATTTTCAGCAATATATATTCAGTAGTTTTTTAAATAAAAATTAAAATAATAATTACACCTCTTATATGAAGAGATCACGTGACCATGATATGAAAAGATCACGTGACCATGATATGAAAAGATCACGTGACCCACTTCAAAATAAAATATGTCATCCATCTTCTCTCAAAATCGTGATTTTTAAATTTCTTTTTAATTCATATTGAGTGTTGTATCCGTCCTAAAACCGCTTTAATTTTGCTTGAATTCTGTGCATCTACATACTGAAACAATGCAATTACAATATATTTGAGTTTAAATGATCATCCTAATTTGATTATTTCTACAACGAAGCCTATTTTTCACTTATGTAAAATGTAAACAGCAAAATATGTAGGATGAGTTGTATAAGAATTGCTTTATTTCTTTAACTCAAAATTATTTAGCTCATGGAGTCTGCATAGCTGATATGAATGAAATATTCATTGATTTTACAGAGAGAAGGATGATTTTTTTCGACGAAGATTTAAGCATAGAGTTTCATTGCTTGTAACTCCATAGTCTTAAGTTTTTGATAACATAAATTATTATAGTATTGTGATGAATGAAATGAATGGGAAAATGTTATGAATGAAATGCTACTTTTATAGAGAGAGACAGGCGTGTTATATTTCGATGGCGTCATTTGAATAAATTTCAGTTGTTTTTGATAAAGTTTTCAAATATATTAAATTATTGTAATATTATGATAATGTTAAAAACATTACCGAGGAGCCAGGTGATTTATATTTAATTGAATTTAAGTCTTTTAAATGAAGCTAATTTTTTTCGATGAACTTTTAAGTTTTCAAATACAATAAATTAATGTAGTATTGTGATAAGTTTTAAAATATTACCGAGGAATGAATGTATCGCATTTTAGAAATGTTTAAATGAAATTGCATTGAAGTTGAAAAGTGTTTCATAATCAATGCTTTATGCATGATTGATCTTTCTTGTTATTTATTACTTTCCTTATATACATAATGTATAAGGAAAGTATTGTGACGGGGTCGAAAATTCGAATTCGAGTTTTCGACGGGAGAGCACGTTTCAAGCATCCCTGATCACGAATCAAACATTTTTGAAGTGATGTCTGTGTGTGTGCATGTGTGTGTGTGTATGTGTGTGTGTGTGTGTGTGTGAAAGTATGTGTGTGTGTCAGTGAGCCTGTGGAGACGATAACTGACGAACGAATGGACCGATTCGAACCAAATTTGGTACAAAAATCACAATCCGTAAACACTAGAAGCCTATTGTTTTTATGTGTAATCGAATGTTCAGAACCCCCCTAAATTTTCGAATGAAATTTTGAAAAAATCGTCAAAAAATCAAAACCGCTAATAAAGTTACGCAAATAGACATTTCTTATGTAATTTTTCATTAGAAAACGATTGGCATAAATTTTAGAACGCTACCATGAACCATTCTCGAGATATTGTACATTTTTCAAAAAAATTATGAAAAAGTCACATAAAAAAAAATTCCTATTGAGAAACATGTTCACTTTTAATATGTAATACCATGCGATAAATTGAGTGACATCATTCTCGTGGATCTAGCTCGTTCCATTCATGAAAAAATATTTTGAATAATACTTTTGTATTTGAACGCCAATAGTCATTTATCTGCTGTAAGAATAACTTTTTTTCTTAGTGCATAACGTTTGGCGAGATTTTGGCGACGTATTTGGCGGAATGTCGCCAACTTGGCGAGTTTTTTGAAATGTTGCCAAATTAATGAAAATGACGACTAATTGTCGAAAATTCAATATCTTGGAAAGAATATTAGTATCTACTATAAGAAAAACCTATTTTTTTACTGTAAAAGTAGTAAATTCATTACATTATATAAGGAAAGTCATGTGTTGCCCACATCAGATTTTTTATATCGTGCTTCTATTTGCAATTTTGACCCTGTTCAGGTCTTAAGTTATGCCTGGCGAGTCGTTTTCGATTCCCTGCAGGTTAAATCTTTGCATAGTTACAATGATATATAATTATTTTCTAAAATACTTATTATATTTTTAAACTGGTTTTTGGTGTATTTATCTTTGAACTTTGAATAAATTATAATTTAAATCTGATTTATAATCCAATATTTTATGCGACTGACAATTTTATGACATGCAAATTTTACTTAACAGTATTGTATTGTATTTAGGCACGTTGGCATCTATTTCTAATTGTATTGCCACTGAGAATGAACATGGAAGATGTTCAAAAGCGCTTTGGCTGTTTTTACGTCTGTAGGATGATTGTATAATAAAATGACTTTTGGATCTGTTTGAGATGTGTCATTTGATAGTAATTAGGGCTACACATTACTCACAATCTATTAATAGTCAATTTTACTTTTTGCTGCAATTTCAACCAAATACCCCGATCATAGACTTTAAGTCATAATTTCAAATAATTTTACTGAATACAATATCTCTGACGAGATTTAAGATTCAGGTGAATCTACAAAGTTAACTGGTGGAGGGCATAAATACGTGCTAGAATTTCATATTTTCAATTCTTTTCAAACCTCATCAATCATTGCACATTTTTAGAAATCCAAAGTGCACGTCACTTCCTAGTTTCTATAAAACAAAACAAACTATCTCGTGCTTGTGCATTCATATTTAACCCAGTAGGAAATATATTGAGCTGCAGCACGTGTGAAATTTTAACATGATACATATTTATGTTATAACATTCCCTCCCATTGGAAAATTTTAGCAGTTCAAAATATTAAAATAACGAAATTATAACCACTATAATTCAAAAACTAAGAACCCGATAGCAAAACTAATTATATATCCTTGTAGGATTTTGAAAAGGGTATATAAATTACTACTTATAGTCTAGCATTTTCAGTTTTTGAGATATAAGTATTACAGATTTGAAAAACAGAAATTTTTCAATCGTTCTTGACGATTCTTCAAACACTATAAGAACTTTTAAAAACAAATGATAGATTTAGAAACTCGATTTCCTGCAAATGCATTTTATTCCTTACTATTTATATCTATATATATTCGAAGATATTTCATGTGGAAGTAAGTAAAGTGGTGTAAAAACTCGTTTGGACAAAAACTTTTTAGTTTGTCTGAAAAAAAATAATTCAAAATATTAAAATATTGAAATTTTGTATAACCATAATTGATACCTGTATTCGGCAAAACAAGTGTAAATTGTTTACATTTGTATGTATGAGGTTTGGAGGTTTAAGCGTCCAAAATGTTTACATTTTTCGCAACACTCTGATTTCAGTCAGAGAAATAACAATCATAGATGTTATTCATATCAAAAATTGATACTGTCTTTTAAATATTTACAAGAAATTTTTCAGTTTTGAGAATTAAAAAAAAAGACCTTTTTTAATAACTACTTCTTAACAATGAAGAATCTAATTAATGAGAAAGTAAATAAAGAGATTTTGATGATTTTTCTCTTTGAATATCAAACAAATATGTTTAGAGTTGAGTAATTACTTTTGCAAGACAATTTTTATCATGAGTTTTACATAGTTAAATATACAATACGGTGAAAATTCTGAGAATATCCTGCTAAATTCATTTTAATTGAATTATTTATGGTGTTGACGAGAAATCATCCATGCGCTTTAAATGAGTATTAAGATAAAGAACACCAGAAAATTTGCTTTTTATCATTCTGTGCTTTATTCAAACTTCCCACCATTAAGGTAAAGAGTACCAGAAAATTTGCTTTTCTATCATTCTTTGCTTCATTAAAACTTTCCACCCGACAAATGTGGTTCATTATCACTGCCAGGTTTAAAGTGTCATACTTCCGACCTCTTCATGTGATCTACATTGATCCCCTTTCAATCCCCGAATCTGTCCAAACCTAGAAACAGCACGTTCCTTCTTGGAATTCGAGAAATAGGAGATTTAGATAACACTATTTGGATCGGTTGATTAGAACAGTGTAAAAGTTTTCCTAAGAAATCTGGACTGCGAGTTTCCACTCGCCTTTTTGTCACTTACTCAAATTTCAAATTGTTTGGAATTACATATGTCATAATCGGTCAATATGTATAAGTTTTCCCCTGAATATAATCGGTAGGTTTTTCGTATTTAAAATCGATATATTTTATACGCTGTGAAGCATTTTGCAACCTTTGCTCATTTTTTCAGCTACTTTGTTGATAATTTCAGCAAACTATCAGACGTTCATGAACTATTAGACATTCATTACAAGCGTTCATGAAAATTGCAGCTTCATTTTTTTAAATTTTCAGCTTTCGTCTGCGGAAGTGTTATTTTTGTATTTATGTATATATATTATCATAACTATCAAGAACCTTATTCGGGGGTTTGACAGCCCAGCGGTTAGCGCACGGGTGCTGCACCCGAGCAACCCGAGTTCGATTCTCGCCTCTGCCCAAACAATCGCCGTGTTTACCGACAGTAAGATCACATTAAACATATGGTTCCGTAAGTCCTTCCGAGAGGTTGGTAGTTATGGACGTATGGTAGGTCCCAGTGGATGACTCCCCCCCCCACTGGATTCCAGTCTGAATTCGGTGCCACTTCCCGGCCGTCCAAACAGATGTCTTTCACCTTCGGGTAGGTCGGACGGTCTGGGTCGAAGAAGAAGAAGTGAAAAAGTAAAGCTCAGTGAGAGGTATATTGATTTTCTTACATGTTTCTGACTTGATTGTTACATCTATACTCTTAAAAGCTGATCGCGTATGTATATATTATGTATGTAAACATAATTGCGAAGCCACTACTCGGCCTAGAAACATGCGGGATTTTTAGGTATCGTACGAAGAGGAACCTGAAACTTTTGAAAATTCGAAAAATTTAATAGATTTCTAAATATTTGTAAAATCTAATTTTGTTTAGTTGGGGGTGGGGGTGGGGTTAAATAAGGTTGTGCGGAAAATCTATCTTCTCATTCAAAAATATAGTTAGAATCTTGATTTTTTAACGATAGACAGATACATTTCGAATGGCCTCTAGAAGCTAGATTTTTGAAAAAGTCGATTGGTTTTTTTTTATAGATTTTTCAAAATTCCGTCTGGGTCGAAAAAGAAGAACTTTACTCCTCATTACGGACAGTTGATTCTCCTGAAACTTTCAGTTACGTGCTTACAAATGTTTTACAGTGATATGTCTTTAAATACCGATATGTTCATCACTATTTAAATTTCGCATATTTCAAACCGGATAGGATTTAGTTCAAAGCACATATGCAAAAGAAAAGAGTCGCCGTCGATATCCGTTGAATTTATCAAAAACGCACTTTGATTGTTCGACGAGGAATCTCAAACCTTGGTTTCCTCAACGATTTCTAAATCTCATTTCTTGATGGGGTCTAGAGAATGCACCTCATCCCCTGGGCTTCGGGAACCCGCTGATTACATTGCATGGCCTCGCACGCCGATTCTAGACTTGTAAGCAAAGCGCTGTACAGGGTTGCTGTTGAAAGTTACCTACTTCAATTTCTTCAAATCCCGCCCGAAATGGAGCAGTGGGGATTGTTTTTTACTTGAGGGAGGGATTTCAGCTTTATTTTCTGAGGATTTAAAGTTGGAACTCCTAGCGTGTCAGTGGAGAATGTGTTGTATTGATTATTGAAATAGTGTTATTCCGAAGTCTAAATATTGAAAACGAAATTTTCCTTTACAGGAAATATTCGGTAAAGGAAATGAAGGTTTTTCTATTGGGCAAGATGGGGTTAAGCAGAAACGGAAAGGTGCTTTTCATGGAGGAATTTCTAGTAGAAACTGTACCGTATTTGCGTGCGATGCTTTAAAATCTGGAAAATTTAAGAAGAGTAAAATGGCAATATATGGCTTTTACATAAGTCACTATTCTTTAAATACATCGTGTAATATTCTATTAGATATGACAGTAGAAATGACTGTAAGATGTTCTTTTGCAGGTATGATTTTTCTCATTTGTACAGTGTCCACGTTAGACGGTATGTCACATTAAATTCAATTGTACCATATGATTATAACTCGAATCTATTGCTTAACTAACTACATCTATTACTGGCTTAATCTATACAAATCTAATGCTTAATTGATATCTTCTGCTTAACTGGTCATACATCAGTGGCCAATATTAAAACCACCATACTGTGATTTAGCTGAATAGCAAACAATTCATTCATTTCTAAGAAAAAGAATGTAGAGTTCAACTTGACTATTTCATACCAGAATCCAATTTCAAATAGCTTGCGACTTTTTTTTTTCTTTTTATTGCAAATTTTGAAAATTTTGCAAGAAAAAAATGTGAAAAATCTGCATCGTTGATCAAAGTGATCACAATTAGAGCTTATTACCTTTCATTTTACAGGACTTGAAAAAAACCTTTCAATTGATACCAAGTTTGACAATGTAAAGCCCTCGGAGGGGTTAATAATGTCACTAACTCAAAAATTACATCGCGGCTATTTTTCACTGCAATGATTGAAACTGTTGAGTTTCGTGATTATTGAGTCATGCATGATCCTTTTCATTCCTAGTTATATCAAATTTTATCTTATGCTGCCATGTTAAGGAAATATAAAATTTCGAAGTTTTCGTTCGAAATTAAAAAAATTCTATCTTGTTCTATATTTTGATAACGAAGCCGGATATAAAGTTCCGTTAAAATCCATTAATATTTGTGGTATCTATCGTATACACCACCGACAGACTTAAGGCCATCACAACAAATATAATTAAAGTGTTCAGGGGGTCCTAAAGATTATATTGACTTCAAAATCTTGAAATCGAAAATTTTCGTGGAAACAATATTTTTGTATGCTATATTCTATAGTATGAGAAAGACATAAAATGCATCTATGCAAATAAAATTGAAAATATCTTTGTCTCGTCAACACGGGAGAGGTACTACTTCAAATTTCAGTGCCTATTTTCCTTTCTGTTTTCATGTCCTTCTTATTGTTTTCCCACTTTAGGCTTGGCTCAAACGTTATTTGAGCCGCCAAACCAAGGGAACTGAACTGTTATTTGATTCTCTAAATTAACTTGACCTTTTAGGCCCTTCTACAATAAATGTAATTCAAAATCAGATATCGCGACCTGATCGGTCTTTGTGCTTCTATCTCTAACCTTATGGAATATTTATAAGACGAAATAAAAGAATAACTATTTCAATCCGGAGACAATATTAAATGAATGAAAATTTGGTATTTTACATTTAAGCTTTTTTTTAATCGTCTATCATATATTGCGACTATGTATTTTGCATATGTTTTTAGCACTGTAAAGAATATTATTATTTAATTGTAAATATTATTATTATCTATATAAATAAGATTGTAAGTTGTGCTTCTATCTATCACCTCTCTAAAATCGCAGTGCCCGGTTGTCAGAGCAACAAATGCAACCCCATCAAGGGCTGAAAAAACTCATATATAATAAATAATTCGACTATGCTGAATCCAAATCTGAAATTATTTTTTCAAATGAACCATTGGATCTAAAGCAATAGTCTCTCAAAGTTTGTTTGTTTTTAGTCTCTCATGGAAAAAGGGTTGCCATTGCCTCAAGTGGTTGGACTTCTGCCTGTTGGTCCGCGGAAGGTATTTCATTTCCTTTCTACCACACAAAAGGGAGGCATTCCCCTATCCGCCACCTGGGGACGCGCCTTCTAGGGGTACAGAGAAGAAAAACTGTACTTGAATATTTTAGCAACAGATGGCAGCACTTGTAAAGTTTAAGATTCGCTTGGAATCGAACCAGAGTCCACTCGTGTGCGGAGCTCATTCTCTACCACCCAAGCCAAAACTTCATAGTGAAATCAATAGGATTGGACTGCCAGGTCTTTGTAATAAATGCGAATAGGGAGATCACCAAGGCAATTGCCAGACTAAGAACTAGACACCTAGGTGGTATGGAAATTAATGCGAATGGCACCAGAGCCTGCAAATACTGTAGAAACTGCCCAGATGAAGAACTTACACTGGAACATATATTTGACTGTCCAGCAATACTTGCGGCTTTACAAAGCATTGGGGAATCCCTTTCCAGGGAAATCTTTATAATGAGAAGATTGTGGATCTCGCCAAGGCAGTAATTTCTACACATGGTTCAGTTTGACCTCTTATGGACACGACACCAACCAACCAAGTTTGTTTGTTTTTTTGTTATTTTTATATTTATTATCTCAGACCGAATGTGTTGCCACAACATAATACAATTGCATGGCCGCTTAAGACATAAAAGGAAAACTGTATCCAGCTCATGGAGTTAGAGATGAGATTACCTCCATGATTCAGCTGAATAGGAAAGTTAATATTTAGAGGTCATCCCAACTTAAAAATTCGGAATATGAATATTTACACCATGAAGTTAGAGAGACATGCTTCCTGCTTTATCATTAAATTCACATTTTAAACAATGGAATTTATACAAATTTTGTTTGCAGATAAATTGATTGAAGCTGACCCATAAAGTTAGAGAGAAATAGTTTCATTTATTCCATGATATGACCAGAAATTGAAAACTTAAAATAAAAAGTTTACGGTATTAAAATTCATAAATTGGTTTGCTAAAAGGTTTAGAAAAGCATAAATTAATTGTATTATATCAGGAGTTGGGATAGTATATATGTTTTGATAGGGAGCGCTATAAGAAATAGAAATATTGAATGGGAGGAGTGTATGACCCGCATCTTTTTATGGATATTAGGAGGGGATGAAAGGGTCGGGTGTTAATATTCGCCGATGTTTCACAAGCATGTCCATGGTGCACTTGAACGGGCTTAGAGCAAGAACTGCGCGCGTTTTCGGGTCTGTTTATTATCTCAAAACGAAAGAACCCACCTTTATCTTTGCGTGGGTCATTACAAAATTTAAACAAGAAAAATCAATCATGCTTAAAACATTGATTATGAAGAACTTTCCAACTTCAATGCAATTTTATTTAAACAAATCTAAAATGTAATACATTCCTCGGTAATATTTTAAAACTTATCACAATACTACATTAATTTATTATGTTTGAAAACTTAAACCATCATCGAAAAAAATGAACTTCACACAAATGACGGCATTGAAATATAAATTGCCTGGTTTAAACATCTCTAAAATGTGATACATTCCTCGGTAATATTTTTAAAATTATCATAATACTACGATAATTTATTATATTTGAAAACTTCATCAAAAACAACTGAAATTCATTCAAATGACTCATAGAAAAAATAACACGCCTGGATCTCTCTATAATAACAGCATTTCATTCATCACAATACTATAATAATTTATTTTATTTAAAAATTAAGACCATGGAGCTGCAAATAATTAAACTCTATGCTTAAAACTTCACAGAAATAAATCGGCCTTCTCTTTGTAAAATCAATGAATATTTCATTCATATCAGCTATGCAGACTCCATGGGCTAAATAATTTTGTGTTAATGAAATACAGCAATTCAAATACAACTCATTCTACATATTTTGCCGTTTACATTTTACATAAGTGAGAAATAGGCTTCGTTGTAGAAATAATCAAATTTGGATAAGCATTTAAACTCAAATAAATTGTAATTGCGTTGTTTCAGTATGTAGGTGCATAGAATTTAAGCACAAATAAAGTGGTTTTAGGACGGATACAACACTCAATATGAATTAAAAAGAACTTAAAAAATCACGATTTTGAGACAAGATGGATGCCATATATCATTTTGAAGAGGGTCATGTGATCTTTTCATATCATGGTCACGTGATAGCCTCTCATATAAGAGGTGTAATTATTATTTTAATTTTTATTTAAAAAACTACTGAATATATTTCGTTGATTTTTTTTTATATATTTTATGGAACAATTTGAATATTATCTAAAATTTTCGAAGCAATTTGTGAAATTTAAATCAGCTTAAATGTTTGAAAAATTAGGTCCCATAGGGCTCAATGTATTTCATTTTTTCAACTCGGGTTCAATCCAAAACTAATTGGGTGATATTATTCATTTATATTCCCATAGATCCTACAGACCGTCTGAACAACATAGTAAAATTTCATTTTGATTAAGTCCTTTTTACGGCAGTTATCATGCTAACGGACAGACAAACAGACAGACAGAATGAACAAAGTCATAAACACTTTTTAACTTTATTGTAAAGTGTTAAAAAGGAAGACTCCAAATATTAAATGTCACCGCAAATTGTGAATTAAGTTTCTTTAATTATATACAGTGTTTTAGCATAGTTGACCTTACTTTTCAAGCTTCGGCAATTGGATTTAGGCACATAATTAAATTTAACTGGTTGTTTTAATTAAATGCGAAATGCATTCATGTAAATTTTTCGGGCGATTTTATGAAAACTATGAGGTCTAACTTTTTCAACTAGAAAAGGTTGAGCTACACAAGAACTAGTCTAAATAAAGAAAACCCAGTGCAATTTTCTGCAATATTCATAAAGATATTTACAATAGAAGGGATATAAAAACTACTAAAATAAGGAAAATTGCAATCGGATTTTCTCTCAAGGCAATGATTCTTCCTCAATTCGATGATTTTCCCTCAATTCGATGATTTTCCCTCAATTCAATGATATCCCCTCGATTGTTGATTCGTGCTGCGGTGGTAGACTCCAAATTGAAACCAGACTTTTCATCAAACGTATCTAGGCAATGTTATTAGCTGCTAAGCCTGTATTTGTAGGGGGAAATTTTTAATAAGCAATAACTCATCGAATATTGCAAATAATTGGAATAATACTTAAAAATTTTCCACATAAAGGTAAAGTGTTTATGATTTTGTTCATTCTGTCTGTCTGTCTGTCCGTTCGCACGATAACTGCCGTAAAAATGACTTTATCAAAATGAAATTTTACTGTGTTATTGAGATGGTCAGTGGGGCATGTGTGAATGTAAATGAATAATATTACCCAATTACCCAATTAATTTCGGATTTAACCCGAGTTGAATAAATGAAATACATTCAACCCTGTGGGACCTAATATTTCAAACATTTTTTCAGCAAAGTTATTAACCAATTGCTTTGAAAATTTTAGAAAATATTTAAATTATCACATAAAATGTGTAAAAAAAATGTTCAGCAAAATATGTTAAGTGGATTTTTAAATAAATATTAATATATTAATTACATTAATGATAAATGAAGATCACATGACTCATTTCAAAATGAAATATGACATCCATTTTATTTTCGCTGTGTAAAAATCATGATATATAGAAACCGTTTAAATTTAAATTTAGTGCTGCATCCGTCCTAAAACTGTTTTATTTTTGCGTATTATCTGTGTATCTAAATTCTGAGCCAACGCAATTACAGTATTTCTTCTTTTAATTAACCACCAAAATTTGATTATTCCTACAACGAAGCTTAATTTCTATAACATACAGAATGGAAACAAATCAAACGAAATTTTTTTCACGCAAAATTATTTAGGTCTGGAGTCTGGAAATAAAAGTGATATGAATGAAACATTGATTTTACATAGATAAGCAGATGATTTAAGCCATTGTCTTTTTTGATGAAGTGTTAAATTTCCAAGTGTAATGAATTATTCTAGCACTGTGATAATTAAAAAAAATATGAGTACTGAATGTATCGCATTTCAGAGATGTTTAAATAAAATTGCACTTCAATTGGAAAGTGTTTCATAATCAATGATTTATGAATGATTGATCTTTCTTGTTTTCTTTCAACTATTTACTATACAGCGCATCTTTTTTATTGTTGTTTTTTACACGTCACATTTTCATGCTGGTAAATCCCACCCGCCTCAGGGATGACAATCAGCAGGTCTAAGTATAGGTGGTCTGCAGGAATAGATTCATAACGAATTCTGTTCATAGTGCTTTCCACGGGAATGAGTGGACCCAGAGAATGCCACGAAAACATTCCCCAGACCATAACGCTGCCCCCACCGCCTTGTGTTCTTCCGGCATTGGTTGATGATTGTTTGTTCTCCGACCTTTCAAGCCTTATATGCCAACGTCCGTGCTTTCAATGAAGCAGAAAACGCCGCTCATCGAAGAAGGCAATCTTTTGCCAATCAGCAGAGGTCCAATTGCTACACTGCCGTGTGCAAATGTAAGCCTTTCTTGTCGATGCACCTTCATTAGCATAGGTGAAGTAACCATCCGTCTGTTTCAGAGGCCCGTACACAGCAGGGCACCCTGGACTGTAATTTTAGACACTTCCGGTAGCCTCCTGGGTCATTCGGTCAGTGAGCTTCTCTACTGTGGCACGGCGATCGGCCCTCACGAACATTCGAAGCCGATGTTCACTTCTCACATCAATGACGTGTGGTGCACCGCAGTTTCCACATCGTTTATTTGCAATGGTGCCATTTCTTTATTAACGATACACTTAACCACAGCAGTACTCCAACAGTTCACAAACTGCATTGTTTCGGAAGTACTACCATCCTTGCCCTAAATCCGATAATCAACCCGTTTTCAAAACTTGATAAATCGCTGTTTTCAGTCATGACAGCAACGAGTGGTGCGTTTTCAGAATGCCTACACCACACTTTATATACCCACCAAGCCAACTCATTATACATGCTTTATTTCATTGGCTACGCGCTGTTGACGTCAAAAGTAGGAGGTGGTCACAATAATGTGACTCCACCCTTTAGTTTTTAATAAATATCCATTATTTATTCGTTCTCTACAAATATAGGAGAGATGAATATCTCAGAAACTCAATGGATTGCATTCCTGATATTTAGATGTGAAACAATTTAACTTAATTTAACGAACATAAAAATGTAGTCTTAGTTATTTTATCGAGGAATTCGAGTAGAGACCCCACCATGTATTTCAGCATACATTTGTTTCAAATACTAAGTGTTTATCGCCATACCAGATGAATTACGCGACTAGACTGTGGACTCTTTTGCTATCATATAATTTTGTCCTTGTGCACCACGAGGGCGGATCATATTAAGATCTAAAAGGACACCAAAACATATATGCTCGCAGTTGGGATTTGAATCAACAACCGGGTAGTCGATAGAGTACGAAAAATGCTTGCTTTATACCTCTAAGCTACCAGCCCGTCGTTAGCCATGTCCTAAATACGCGCCCGCAACTGATGCGGATAATAAAACTCAATTTCCAAATCGCCTGGTTTAAATCAAAATTATTCCCACCCTCAGTTTTCTCCATGCAGATCCATGCGTATTATGCAACGCAACATTATTGAGCTTCTTCAATACGCTCTAAGTAAGCTCCGTTGATACGCCGTAAATAAGCAGGGAACAAGTAAATGAAAACACTCCAAGTCGTATAAAGATAAAAATGTCCTTTACCTCAGAAATAAAATTAAAAATAGTATTAGGTTCATCCGATTGGAAATCAAATTTCCAAAGAACACTTATAACATTAAAATAATTATATATTTCAAACCGCAAAAATGCATCTTCTGAATTCCCGAATTTAGAATATAGTAAATAAAATAACAACCAAATCCGTCTTTTGAGATATATTTCGCAGACCCCTTCACCATTTTATCTTTTATCGTCTGAACAGAATAATAATGATTTCGAACTTAAAACCTTGATGTATTTTCAGTTTTAAATGTTTACAACTTTCAAACTAATTCGAATTGTAAGAAAATTTTGCCGAGGGACATTGTACGGAGACGTGAAGACCTCTGTAGCAAATTTCGCCTTTGTATAACATTTCGATTTTCCACTTCAGGCAACATAGACAGATACACAGACTTGCATCTTCTGTAATTATGTTAAAAATATCCAAATACTCGCCGTTTTATTTTAATTCTCCTCTACAGCGCACAAACTTATATTGTTCGGTGTGGAGAATCTTAAACTCGGATTTTTAGCGACTTCTAAATCTCATTTCTTGATGGAATTGGGAGATTTCATCTCTTCTTCCCACCCTCCTTGGGTTTCCGAACCCTGCTGATTGCTTTTACATGTTCCCGTATTTCAAAAACTCCAGATTTGTAAGTAAAGTATTCACAGAACTGTTGAAAGTTATACTTACCTCTATTTTTCGAAATCTTTCTAGAACAGTTTTTACATGGGAAAATATATTCGAAGGAACTTGAGCTATTTTCTGAGATAACGTTCAACGTCTTACTTTCGGAATGCAACATAGTATATGCAAAGGAAAATTATTGTAATAGGGTCAAAATTCTTAAGCTTCATAGAGATCTTGAAAATTATCTACCACTTTTTTGAAATTTCTTTTAAAAATAAAATAATATATACTATTATTTTCCTTATATACATAATACATAAGAATAATATATGTGAAGGGTCGAAAATTCAAATTTGAGTTTTCGACGGGAGAGCACGTTTCAAGCATCCCTGACACGAATCAAACATTTTTGAGATGGTGTCTGTGTGTGTGTGTGTGAATGTGCGAGTCTGTGGAAACGATATCTCAAGAACAAATAGAGCGATTCGAATGAAATTTGGTACAAAAATCACAATCTGTGAATACTGGAAGCCTATTGTTTTTAAACGTAATCGAATGATCAGAACCCCCTAAATTTTCGACTGAAACTTTGAAAAAATCGTCAAAAAATCAAAACATTTAATAAAGTTACACAAATAGATATTTCTTATGTAATTTTTCCTTAGAAAACGATTGACATAAAGTTTAGAACGCTAGCATGAACCGTTCTCGAGATATTGCACATTTTTAAAATAAATGTATCAAAAAATCCCATAAATTAAAAAAATATATTAACTGTTGAGAAACATGTTCACTTTTCATATGTAATATCATGCGATAAATTTGATGACATCATTCTCGTGGATCTAGCTCGTTCCATTCGTGAAAAAAGATACTTTGAGTAATATGTTTGTATTTGAAAGCTAATAGTTATTTATCTGCTATAAGAATAACTTATTTCTCCGTCCATAACGCTTGGCGATATTTTGGCGCCGAATTTGGCGGAATGTCGTCAGCTTGGCGACATTTTTTAAATGTTGCCAAATTAACGAAAATTTCGCCAGATGGATAGAAATGACACTAAATTAATGAAAATGACGACTTATTTGACGAAAATTCAATATCTTGGAAAGAATATAAATATCTACTATATGAAAAACCTATTTTTGCATTACATAAGGTTATTGCTATATATATGCATTACTAAAACATTGCATTATATAAGGAAAGTCATGTGGTGCCCACATCAGATTTTTTTTGATGTAGGAAAATACCAGAGGGTCTCGTCAACCAATGAAAATGTGGATAACTAGACGAAATGGGAATTTAAATTCATCATTCGTGATGTCACGGTTCAGAGTCAACTTTGAGAGGGGTTGCCAAATTACACGCATTATTGCAGTTAAAATATATAGTCTGTTATTTTTGAAGTGCAATATCCAAGCGTAAACAACTTGCGGAAAAATTTTAAATTTTGCTGTAAACACAAGCTGTAAGTCCAGCTGTAAGTTTGCTGTAAGTCCATGAACATTTAGTGACGTCCAGCTCTTTACTTTCATAACATAACATAGGGAAAATGAAAAGTATTATGATAAAGCCCAAACTCAAACTCTATCATAAATTGGAAGGATTTACACATTTTCAGCATCTCAACATAAAAATCATAAACATTTATGCCCTCTATTAACAAATTAATTTATGTTTTATAAACAATTTTAACTATAGATGAATTGACACATTTACTGAAGAATTAGAAAATTTTATTTTCCCAAATTGATGCATCTGGAAAGAATCTAGCTATTTCCACAAAACTTTATACACATATTGTTATTGGTAATAGCGATGAGTCTATATTTTAAAATATCCGGCACAATAAAACACTCTGTAAAATAAGCACCTCTAAATACTATACAGGGTGTCCAAAAAATATTAAAACGCGCTTTAATTCTTTACCTGTTGGAGATATGTGGGCAATGTAAATTGCAAAAATGTTGAAAGCAAAGTAGGAAATAAGACTACGTTAATGAAATAATCCTCTCATTAATTTTCAAAATGTCACACTTTTAAATTTTTATACGACCCCATTAGACAAATTAGGTCAATCAAATTTTTACTTTCCTTATATACATAATGTATAAGGAAAGTATTGTGACGGGGTCGAAAAGTCGAATTCGAGTTTTCGACGGGAGAGCACGTTTCAAGCATCCCTGATCACGAATCAAACATTTTTGAAGTGATGTCTGTGTGTGTGTATGTGTGTGTGTGTGTGTGTGTGTGTGTGTGTGTGTGTGTGTGTGTGAAAGTATGTGTGTGTGTGTGTGTGTGTGTGTGTCAGTGAGTCTGTGGAGACGATAACTGACGAACGAATGGACCGATTCGAACCAAATTTGGTACAAAAATCACAATCCCTAAACACTGGAAGCCTATTGTTTTTATACGTGATCGAATGTTCAGAACCCCCCTGAATTTTCGAATGAAATTTTGAAAAAATCGTTAAAAAATCAAAACCGCTAATAAAGTTACGCAAATAGACATTTCTTATGTAATTTTTCATTAGAAAACGATTGGCATAAATTTTAGAACGCTAACATGAACCGTTCTCGAGATATTGTACATTTTTAAAAAAAATTATGAAAAAGTCACATAAAAAAAAAATTCCTATTGAGAAACAGGTTCACTTTTCATATGTAATACCACGCGATAAATTGAGTGACATCATTTTCGTGGATCTAGCTCGTTCCATTCATGAAAAAATATACTTTGAATAATACTTTTGTATTAGAATGCCAATAGTCATTTATCTGCTGTAAGAATAACTTTTTTCTTAGTGCATAACGCTTGGCGAGATTTTGGCGACGAATTTGGCGGAATGTCGCCAACTTGGCGACTTTTTTGAAATGCTGCCAAATTAATGAAATCTCGCCAAATTAATGAAAATCTCGCCAAATGGATAAAAATGATGCTAAATCAATGAAAATGACGACTAATTGTCGAAAATTCAATATCTTGGAAAGATTAGTATCTATAAGAAAATCCTATTACTTTCCTTATATACATAATGTATAAGGAAAGTATTGTGACGGGGTCGAAAATTCGAAATCGAGTTTTCGACGGGAGAGCACGTTTCAAACATCCCTGATCACGAATCAAACATTTTTGAAGTGATATCTGTGTGTGTGTGTGTGTGTGTGCGTGTGTGTGAAAGTATGTGTGTGTGTGTGTGAGAGTCTGTGAAGACGATAACTGACAAACGAATGGACCGATTCGAACTAAATTTGGTACAAAAATCACAATCTGTAAACACTGGAAGCCTATTGTTTTTATACACAATCGAATGTTAAGAACACCCCTAAATTTTCAAATGAAATTTTGAAAAAATAGTCAAAAAATCAAAACCACTAATAAAGTTACGCATATAGACATTTCTTATGTAATTTTTCATTAGAAAACGATTGACATAAATTTTAGAAAGCTAACATGAACCGTTCTCGAGATACTGCACATTTTTCAAAAAAATTATCAGAAAGTCATATAAAATAAAAAAAAAATATTTCCTCTTGAGAGACATGTTCACTTTTCAGTAATACATGCGATATATTGGATGACATCATTCTCGTGGATCTAGCTCGTTCCATTCATGTAAAAAGACACTTTGAGTAATACTTTTGTATTTGAACGCCAATAGTCATTTATCTGCTGTAAGAATAACTTATTTCTTTGTCCATTATGCTTGGTGAGATTTTGGCGACGAATTTTGGCGGAATGTCGCCAACTTGGCGACTTTCTGAAATGTTGACAAATTAACGAAAATCTCGTCAAATGGATCAAAATGACGCTAAATCAATGAAATGACGACTAATTGTCGAAAATTCGATATCTTGGAAAGAATATTAGTATATACTATAAGAAAAACCTATTTATTTTACTGTAAAAGTGGTAAATTCATTACATTATATAAGGAAATCCATGTGTTGCCCACATCAGATTTTTGAAGTTATGTCTGTGTGTGTGTGTGTGTGTGTGTGTGTGTGTGTGTCAGTGAGTCTGCGGAGACGATAACTGACGAACGAATGGACCGATTCGAACCAAATTTGGTACAAAAATCACAATCCGCAAACACTGGAAGCCTATTGTTTTTATACGTAATCGAATGTTCAGAACCCCCCTAAATTTTCGAATAAAATTTTGAAAAAATCGTCAAAAAATCGAAACCACTAATAAAGTTACGCAAATAGACATTTCTTATGTAATTTTTCATTAGAAAACGGTTGACATAAATTTTAGAACGCTAACATGAACCGTTCTCGAGATATTGCACATTTTTCAAAAAAATTATTAAAAAGTCATATAAAATGAAAAAAAAATATTTCCTATTGAGAAACATGTTCACTTTTCATTTGTAATACCATGCGATAAATTGGATGACATCCCTCTCGTGGATCTAGCTCGTTCCATTCATGAAAAAAGATACTTCGAGTAATACTTTTGCATTTGAACGCCAATAGTCATTTATCTGCTGTAAGAACAACTTATTTCTTCGTCCATAACGCTTGGCGAAATTTTGGCGACGAATTTGGCGGAATGTCGCCAACTTGGCGACTTTTTGAAATGTTGCCAAATTAACGAAAATCTCGCCAAATGGATAAAAATGACGCTAAATCAATGAAAATGACGACTAATTGTCGAAAATTCAATATCTTGGAAAGAATATTAGTATCTACTATAAGAAAAAACCTATTTTTTTACTTTCCTTATATACATAATGTATAAGGAATGTATTGTGACGGGGTCGAAAATTCGAATTCGAGTTTTCGACGGGAGAGCACGTTTCAAGCATCCCTGATCACGAATCAAACATTTTTGAAGTGATGTCTGTGTGTGTGTGTGTGTGTGTGTGAAAGTATGTGTGTATGTGTGTGTGTGTGTGTCAGTGAGTCTGTGGAGACGATAACTGACGAACGAATGGACCGATTCGAACCAAATTTGGTACAAAAATCACAATCCGTAAACACTGGAAGTCTATTGTTTTTATACGCAATCGAATGTTCAGAACCCCCCTAAATTTCCGAATGAAATTTTGAAAAAATCGTCAAAAAATTAAATCCACTAATAAAGTTACGCAAATAGACATTTCTTATGTAATTTTTCATTAGAAAACGATTGACATAAATTTTAGAACGCTAACGTGAACTGTTGTCGAGATATTGTACATTTTTTTAAAAAATTATCAAAAAGTCATATAAAACAAGAAAGATCAATCATGCATAAGCATTGATTATGAAACACTTTCCAACTGAAATGTAATTTCATTTAAAAATTTCTAAAATGTGATTCATTCAGTGGTAATATATTTTACATTATCACAGTACTACAGTAATTTATTATACTTAAATATTTAAAACTGTATCGAAATATAAATCATCTGATTCTTTATGCAAAATCAATGAATATTTCATTCATATAACTTGTATTCCAGACTCCAGAGCTAAATAATTTTGTGTGAAAAAAATTCAGCAATTCTTATGTAATTCATCTTACAATCGCTTGAGATATTTGCATTCTGCATATGTTAAAATTAGGCTTCCTTGAAGAAATAATAAAAGTTTAGGGATCATTTAAAATCACAACTATTGTAATTGCATAGGCACGGAATTTAGATACACAGATAATACACAGATAATATATATGTGTATGTGTATGTACTCAAAGTATTGGAATCGTGCCGAAGATCGGAACTCGAATTTTCAAAGTATCTACACGTTTTGGGACTTCTAGAACACGAGAAAACTACTTTTAGGAAAACGTCAGTGTGTGTAAGGGTGTATCTGTGTATGTTTCTGTGTGTCTGTGTGGATATTACATCCACTCTAATTGAAAAACTAATGGACCGAATTTCATACAATTTGGTAGGTATGTTTTTTGTGGGAAATCCTGATGTTCATTAGATTATAGTACGATTCGTAATAAAAGAATCTGCCTTCTTTGCGAAATGGCCGCAGAAATTGCCTTTATCCACTCTAGCTAAAAACTAA
The DNA here is from genome assembly GCA_951213105.1 of Amaurobius ferox. Lineage (NCBI taxonomy): Eukaryota > Metazoa > Arthropoda > Arachnida > Araneae > Amaurobiidae > Amaurobius > Amaurobius ferox. The sequence continues at coordinate 23,287,075 of OX578147.1, forward strand.
TGAACCAAATTTAACAAAATTTGGAGTATAATATTTCAATAACCTACAAGTGATTTATATACCAAGTTTAACAAAATTTTGTATATAAATCATTTGTAGGTTATTCTACTACGATTCGGGAAAAAGGAACGAGCTATTTTTGCGAAATGGCCAGCAAAAATCGTTTCATATAAAAATAAAAGACTACGTGTGCTCAATTATATCAATTAAATTCCTATATTATATGTGATTTTTGTCAACAAAAAGAATAAGACTAACCCCATTACTCTAGGACTAGCCGTTCTTGAGATATTCTAGTTTTTTCGCGTTTTCGCTACGCCACCTTTGACAATAAGTCTAGCTATCAAATGAGAACCAAATTTAAGTTTAACGTGTAAATTCAATGTCATTTAAAATACTTATGTTGTGCAGATAAACTCAAATTATCATTGAATAAATAAAGAGAACGAATATGAGTCTGCAGAGAAAGACATGTGCTGTCCACATCAGAATTTTTAACAATATTACACCAATGATTTATAGAAGTGAACGGGGATTATTTTCAGGCCATTTCGAAAAAAATGTATGATCTATATTTAAAGATCCATCAAATTTTTGTCGAATAAAATGTTCAACAAATTTAATCTGTGTACCAAATTTTAACTCTCTAGGACGTAGGAAAGTGCATTTAAAATGCCATCAATTAAATTTATCATGAAGAGTTATATAAAATTTTAAAAAAATGAAAAATTGTTATCTACCAAATTTGTTTTAAAATATGAAGCCACTCCCATATGCAAAACGTTTAAACAAATGGAGAGATATTTATTATATAATATCTCTCTCTTTTCTTTCTGGAAGATATCCCAAAGTCAGAATTTAATTGAATTTGTTTTTTTCCCTATATTAAATAATTTTTTTAATTAAAAAACTACTTAACATATTTTACTGAATTTTTTTTTATATATTCTATGGGATAATGTGAATATTTCCTAAAAATTTCGAAGCAATTCGTGAATTTTAAATTTACTTAAAAAATGTTTGAAAAATTAGGTCCCATAGGGTTCAATGTATTTCATTTTTTCAACCCGGGTTCAATAAAAAACTAATTGGGTGATATTATTTATTTATATTCCCATAGGTCCTACAGACCGTCTGAACAACATACTAAAATTTCATTTTGATAAACTCATTTTTACGGCAGTTATTGTGCTAACGGACAGACAGACAGACAGACAGACAGACAGACAGAATGAACAAAGTTATAAACACTTTTCAACTTTGTTGTAAAGTGTTAATAAAAAGAAAAATATTTCCTATTGAGAAACATGTTTACTTTTCATATGTAATACCATGCGATAAATTGAGTGACATCCTTCTCGTGGATCTAGCTCGTTCCATTCTTGAAAAAAGATACTTTGAATAATACTTTTGTATTTGAACGCCAATAGTCATTTATCTGCTTTAAGAAAAATTTATTTCTTAGTGCATAACGCTTGGCGAGATTTTGGCGACGAATTTGGCGGAATGTCGCCAACTTGGAGACTTTTTTGAAATGTTGCCAAATTAACGAAAATCTCACCAAATGGATAAAAATGACGCTAAATCAATGAAAATGACGACTAATTGTCGAAAATTCAATATCTTGGAAAGAGTATTAGTATCTACTAAAAGAAAAACCCTTTTTTTTTTACTTTAAAAGTAGTAAATTCATTACATTATATAAGGAAAGTCATGTGTTGCCCACATCAGATTTTTTTTATTTTTAATGCATCAAGATCATTAAAATAAAACGTATATCTGTATCTTTAAAATTCAGCGAGTTATATTTAATTCAAAATTGAACATTGTAAATGGAGACCATATATCAAATTAGAAATGTAAATTTGTGACATATCACAAAAAGAGATAAAAAGATGATAATACGTAGCAGACATTTTTGCGAATTCCGCGTAAGCTCACGATGCAATCACGGATTCTTAAGTACTTTTCAATAACTAAGTACTTTTTCAATAATTAAGTACTTTTTTATCTAAACAATTTCCATCGTCAATTTGTTTATGATCCCTATTTTCACTGATGAAACAGCCGTTCACATGGTACGGAAAAGTGGCATGAGTCAGATTTTTTTTTATCATTATTTAGTTGATTTTAAAGATACAGATATGCGTTTTTTTAATGATTCTTGTTGCATTAAAAATTAAATTTTCTGATTGATCCAATTTGTCTAAGGGGGTCGTATAAAAATTTAAAAAGTGTAACTTTTTGAAAATGAATGGGAGGATTATTTCATTAACGTAGTCTTATTTCCTACCTGACTTTCAACATTTTTGCAATTTACATTGCCCACTTATCTCCAACAGGTAAAAAATTAAAGCGCGTTCCAATCTTTTTGGGACACTCTGCATAGAAGATATTAGATATTTAACACTGCATCTACTCCAAGTTAAGCATTATTCATAGCCCATATCCAGGCTATTTATACAATAAATCATCTTGTCCATAGATATTTTTAGGTCTCGCATTTATTTTTACAAATAATCTCGCAACCATTAATTACTACGAAGTCGGATATATCACCTGGTGCTGAGATTATTAGCCGAGAAAAAGACATTAGCTCCCTCGGAGGAAATAAAACCATTTACAAGTTCCATGCTCATTATACCCACACACGTAATTCCGGGTCCGGTTTCAATTACAGTAATGCAATCCGAATTATTCCGTGTGTGAAAAGCTTTCCGACTTATTGGCTGGACGTCGGAACTATCTCATCCGCTTTCGTTGAAATGTATTAGAAACGGATTAAATGTGTTTCGGAGCAAGTTTCAGAAACTTGATAACGACGTAGAACTTGAAGACGTGCATGTAAGAATAGAATGTAAGATTACAATTAATTCATTCAAAAGATTTGATTTACTGCATTAAATTGCAACGGCGATTTACATAATCCTGTGATAGTTAATGCAGGGAATAAATCCCATATGATTCTCTAAATACTGTTAGTCACAAAATCCATTTTGCACCTTCATGCCGACGTGGCGGTCGAGTGGTCAAGGCGAACGTTTCCACAGTAATCGCTCGATAACCGCGTTGTGGGTTCGAGTCCCAAGTAAGGCATGGATGTTTATGTTGTGGGCGCAGTGTGTTCCGCCCCCTCTGGTGCGCCTGGGTCAACGTCCTAGGACGGCTAAATGGTTCACGTTCTGGCCGCTGACAAAGGCAAATGATGAAAGTCAAGTGCCTGGCCATTTGACAAAAAAAAAAAAAAAAAAAAATTACACCGTCATACTTTATCCAATATTGTTCAAATGATCTGGAAAAATATTGCATTTTCTGATACTTATTTCAGTGGAACATTTTAAGCTATTTGATTCGAAAATTAAAATAAATCTATCTTCATGTTAATATCCTTGAAATCTCCAATATTTTTCGTACAAATTAAATAGTTTGAGCGTTGGATAATTTAGATATTTTTATATCTCTCTTGAAGTTCAAGTTACACAAATTTTTCTGCGTAAAAGGATGGTAATAGAGTAATAATTTTAATAAAAGCGAGATGTGATTATTTTTATTTTATTGCACAAAATAATAGATATATAAATATACTAATTGTTTAAAAATAACATGTAATTTGCAGTTTCTTGTTAATATTGCGTTAAATTTGGCAACTTGGCTATTTCTACAGGCGCAAGAACACAAGAATACGCAAAATGTGTATGTGTGTACTAATTCCCCCGTGGTGAAGGGGCGCCTACGCACCACGTCCACAAGACCGCCTAGGGTGTCCCATGGCGAAGGCGAGGAGATTTGCAGCTTCACTTTTATAGAAGCCCCCCGATAGGTGGAAGTCTGACTTGGCTTCGACATGACAACACCCATGCCCGCTGGCGGGATTCGAACCCGCAACCCGGCAATCCAGCGATTAGACGGAAACGCATTCCCCTGACCGCTCGACTACAGGATCGGCATACGCAAAATGTAATTGTAAATGTATTTCTGTCTCAGTTGGAAATCGAACCACGAATCTTCGACCTGGCTAACCGATAATTTAACAGTTCAGCTACTGTCACCAGATTTCAATGGTTTCTTATTAAATTAGACCCTGACCCTATAATCTCCTCCCTCTAATTGCATCTGCTGATTTTAACCTCCACCTTCGTATTTTCGGTTGTTGTTATTTTGAAGTGAAATGTATTAAGACATGGTAGTGCAAACTCGTTTAACGGGAAACAGAACATAAAAATCTGATGTGGACAGCACATGACTTTCCCTGCAGACTCAAATTCATATTTCCATTATTTCTTTAATAATTCATTAGATTGAGTTTAATTGAACCAAATAACACTAAATTTGCATTTTTAATTAAATTTTTGTTTTCATTTGGTAATTGGACATTTTTCTGAAATCGGCGTAACAAAAATGCAAGAAATCTCAAACCTTAAGAACGGAGTCCTAAAGAATAATGAAGTGTGTTATGTTATTTTCCTCTTCAAAAATTGAGTATAAAACAAGAATTTAATTGATACTTTTGGGCATACACTACTCAGTCTTTTTTTTTTAATTTTGGCGTGTCATTTCGCAAAAACAGGCAGGTTGTTCTTTTCTGAATCGTACCAAAATCTAATCAGCACCAGAGTATCCCACAAGGCCAAATTTTGTGAAATTTGGTCCATTAGTATTTTAGATAGAGTGGATACATGACATTTTTACGGGTCATTTCGCAAAAAAAGGCGGGTTCTGTTTTTACGAATCGTACCAAAAACTAATCAGCACCAGGATCATACCCAAGTGACTGACCTGCCAAATTTTATGAAATTCGGTCCATGAGTTTTTGAGTTAGAGTGGATACATACATTGCATAGACACACAGACACACACACAGACGTCACGCTAAAAATAGTTTTTTCGTTTTCTAGAGGTGTCGAATCGTGTAGATCCATCGAAAACTCGAGTTGCGATTTTCGACATGATTCCAATACTTTCCCTATACATTACCTTGTATTGCAGGGAAAGTAAAAACAGTGAAAAGAAAGTGAAACTACTCCAATAATGGCAAAATAATTGAGATAGATAGAGTAAGGAAGACGAGTTACATTTTCTGTTACGTCCGTAAGTGAGTCGCTAGAGGGACTGGCTATCGCTCGCCCCTCTCTTTGAAGACGGATGATTGAGGCCAGCATGTTATGCATTTTCGTTATCCTCCCATGTGTTTGCTACGAGTAAGTCTATCTTGATTCATATTGTCGTTATATTGTATACAGTTGTATTGTGATTTCAATTACTGTATTAATTATGAAATAGCGTAATTATGCTTATGAAATCTAGTATGGAACGCGCTGCAGCTTTATTTGGAACGTATTTGATAAAATACCAATGATTTTCAGTGGCGATTTCCTTAACAAGTTTGTTTATCCAGAAGCGCAGCCGCAGATTGAAATTTTTAACACACAACTCAAATTGAGAATTAATGATGATCCAACATTATCAACCGCGAAATCTGGAACTACGATTGACGCAGTATTTTCTAGGCATTTATAAATATCACAATTGATGAATTGTGTATCTTATTTCATTTGTCATAAATCAATAACTTCCTTCTTGAACTTTGAGTAATTGAATACTTACTGACATCATTTAATTTTCATTTATGTCTTATTTTAAATGATATTAGCCGCATGTTCTTTGGTATTCATGCATTTCTCTTTTAAATAATCACATTTTTACTTTCCCTGCAATACATGGTAATGTATAGGGAAAGTATCGGAATCATGTCGAAAATCGCAAATCGAGTTTTCAACGGATCTACGCGTTTCGAGACCACTAGAATACGAAAAAATTATTTTTAGCGTGACATCTGTGTGTGTGTCTGCCTGTCTGTGTGTGCATATTTTGTATCCCCTCTAACTAAAAAACTAATTGACCGAGTTTCATAAAATTTGGTGAGTCACTTGTAGGCGAATCTGGTGCTGATTAATTTTGAGTACAATTCGGGATAAAAGAACCCGCCTTTATTTTGCGAAATGGCACGCGAAAGCCTGTATCCACTTTAGCTGAATAACTAATGGACCGAATTTCACAAAATTCGGTAGATAAGTCGCTTGTGGATCACCCTGGTGCTGATTAGATTTTGGCAAGATTCGGAAAAAAATAACCTGCCTTTTTTTTTTTTTGCAAAATGGCCCGCAAAAATCTTCAAAATCTAAAATAAAAAACTAGGTATGCTCAAATATATCCATTAAATGCTTGTTATTTTTAACGATGAAAAGAATAACACCAACCCCCATTACACTAGGATTGGCCGTTCTTGAGATATTTTAATTGTTTTGTATTTTCTCTACACCGTCTATGAAAATAAGTCCAGTTACCAAATGAGAACGAAAATTGAATTAAAAGTGAATTAAATTTAATTAAAATAAAAAAAACGTGGATATAAGTCGGCAGCGAAAGTCATGTTCAGCCCACATCAAATTTTTTATTCTGTATGTGTGTGAATTATATATTTAATTTTATTATTTATTTTTAATTATTTTTATTTAATTTTATTTTTAATTTAATTATATTATTCTTGTGTGAATTATATACTTAAAACGCGGTAAATTTTCAAAAATACAATAAGTATATATATATCACTATATGATTGTTACACTGTTTCATTGATAACTACATTTTCTTTATATCGCTGTAAGTAGTTTCACTTCTAACGTGAGTTGTAACAACGCACTTCTTTTCATGTATCCAGGTTTGATTCCCATGTAGTATTGATGTTGAAAAAGGCGCCATAATTCACAGGGTCTACCAAAAATTCGTATGTGGATCTTTTTCGGCCCCTATCATCATTGCATCCAACCTTCAAGGTTAATTCGTTCGGGATTCATTGTAGATGTCTCTCTGACCCAGATGGTGAACAATGGATTGTCTGACCATTGAACTTCTGGAACCAGGTCCACAAATTCTTCTTGGCGACGTGGACCCTATAAAATTTTTATCCATTAAATTCCACTCGTGAAAAGCTTTCCGCGATAAAACTGCTCAGTATAATGCAAAATGTTAGAAAATCCATCATATTTAATTATTCGCACATAATGAAATTTCGTTCCCATAATGATTTTTAACTTCACTTCATTTTCCGTCTTTTCCATTTAATTTAATTAAACTTAAACTGTTGATTCTTTAATTTTGGCAACACTGTTACATGTATTACAGACATAATGTATAAGGAAAGTATTGTGACAGGGTCGAAAATTCGAATTCGAGTTTTCAACGGGAGAGCACGTTTCAAGCATCCCTGATCACGAATCGAACATTTTTGAAGTGATGTCTGTGTGTGTGTGTGTGTGTGTGTGTGTGCGTGTGTGTGTGTGTGTGTGTGTGTGTGCCAGTGAGCCTGTGGAGACGATATCTCACGAACGAATGGAGCGATTTGAATGAAACTTGGTACAAAATTCCCAATCAGTGAATACTGGAAGCCTATTATTTTTATACACAATCGAATGTCCAGAACCCCCCCCTAAATTTTCGAGTGAAATTTTGAAAAAATCATTAAAAGCTCAAAACCTTTAAATTTACGCAAATAGCCATTTCTTATGTAATTTTTCCTTAGAAAACGATTGACATAAACTTTAGAACACTAGCATTAACCGTTCTCGAGATATTGCACATTTTTCAAATAACTTTTTCAGAAAATCCTATAAATTAAAAGAAAATATTAACTGTTGAGAAACATGTTCACTATGTAATATCATGGCCAACGGCCGTACCGTGCTGAAAACACCGGTTCTCGTTAGATCACCGAAGTCAAGCAGCATCGGGCGCGGTTAGTACTTGGTGGGTGACCACCTCGGAACGCCGCGTGCTGTTGGCCATCTCGGGTGCGGTATCCCCGTGGTTTGCGCGCTAGATTTGCACGCTGCCACAAATGCCGCCGTGTTCATGCGGAGTACGATCACGTTAAACATGTGGGTCCGTAAGTCCTTCCGAGAGGTTGGTGGTAGGGGAAGGAGGGTACGGTCCCTGTGGATGCCTCCCCCACTGGGTTCCGGTCTAAATTGGGTGGCACTTCCCGGCCGTCCATACAGTTACCTTACACCTTTCTGGTAGGTCGGACGGTCTGGGTCTCAACAACAACAACTATGTAATATCACGCGATACATTTTTGTGATATCATTCTCGTGGATCTAGCTCTTTCCTTTCATGAGAAAAGATACTTTGAGTAATTATTTCGTATTTGAATGCCACTAGTCATGTACTTGCTGTAAGAATGACTTATTTCCCTTTTCATAACCCTTGGCGTAATTTGGCGACGAATTTAGCAGAATGTCGCCAACTTGGCGACTTTTTTAAATGTTTCCAAACTAACGAAAATCTCGCCAAATTTATAAAAATGACGCTAAATCAATGAAATTGACGACTAATTGAAGAAAATTCAATATCTTGGAAAGAATATAAGTATCTACTATAAGAATAACATTTTTTTTTAACTGTAAAAGTAGGAAATTCATAGCATTATATAAGGAAAATCTTGTGCTGCCCACATCAGATTTTTTATATTCATATACAGAGATTTAATGAAGGCTGAATGAGGGAAATGCTCGGCCTCCGTGGAACTGAATTAATTTCCTCGGTTCTAAATAGATATATTTACAGTCCCAGATCATTACGGCCAGACACGTGGTTTTAGTTAGTGTAACTCAATTGGTATTATACCTAATGTGAAAAGACTTCTATCTTACGGAAGGGGCGTCGTTACTATGACATTTATTTCCATTTTATTAACACTTTACAACATAGTTGAAAAGTGTTTATGACGTTTTTCATTCTGTCTGTCTGTCTGTCTGTCCGTTAGCACGATAACTGCCGTAAAAATAACATTGTCAAAATAAAATTTTAGTATGTTGTTCAGACGGTCTGTGGGACCTATGGGAATATAAATGAATAATATCACCCAATTGGTTTTGGATGGAACCCGGGTTGAAAAAGTGAAATACATTGAACCCTATGGGACCTAATTTTTCAAACATTTTTTAAGCAAATCTAAAATTCACAAATTGCTTCCAAAATTTTAGAAAATATTCAAATTATCACATAAAATGTATAAAAAAATTTCAGAAAAATATATTCTGTAGTTGTTTAAATAAAAATTAAAAAAAAATTACACCCAATATATGAAGAGATCACGTGACCATTATATGAAGAGATCACGTCACCCACTTCAAAATAAAATATGGCATCCATCTTGTGTCAAAATCGTGATTTTTAAAGTTCTTTTTAATGTATATTTGGTGTTGTATCCGTCCTAAAACCGCTTTAATTTTGCTTAATTTCTGTGCATCAACGTTCTAAAATAACGCAATTACAATATATTTGAGTTTAAATGGTCATCAAACTTTGATTATTTCTACAACGAAGCCTATTTTTCACTTATGTAAAATGTAAATAGCAAAATATGTAGAATGAGTTGTATTAGAATTGCTGTATTTCTTTAACACAAAATTATTTAGCCCATGGAGTCTGCATAGCTGATTTGAATGAAATATTCATTGATTTTACAAAGAGAAGGACGATTTTTTTCGGTGAAGTTTTAAGCATAGAGTTTAATTACTTGCAGCTCCATGGTTTTAATTTTTAAATAAAATAAATTATTATAGTATTGTGATAAATAAAATGAATGGGAAAGTGTTATGATTGAAATGCTGTTTTTATAGAGAGATCCAGGCGTGTTATTTTTTCTATGACGTTATTTGAATGAATTTCAGTTGTTTTTGATGATGTTTTCAAATATAATAAATTATCGTAGTATTATGATAGTTTTAAAAATATTACCGAGCGAGGAATGTATCGCATTTTAGAGATGTTTAAACCAGGCAATTTATATTTCAATGCCGTCATTTGAATGAAGTTCATTTTTTTCGATGAAAGTTTAAGTTTTCAAATATAATAAATTAATGTAGTATTGTGATAAGTTTTATGATATTATAGTTTTATGATTCGCATCCCACATACCTGGAACAAACAAATAAAAAACCTGGAACAAGCAAATAAAAAACTTCTGAAATTACTCCAATATGTTATGACTGATATTAAGAAGCAAAACTCTATAATGTTTAAAAACGGACAGGAATTGATAGACCAACTGAAATTTTGCCATAAAGATTTGAACTTCAGAAGCTACGATTTCCGGGATCTGTTTAATAACATCGATTTAACAAACCTACAAATGATCTTGAAAGAATTACATGAGGAATATAATTTAAAACCATATATAACTCTCAGAAGATATTTGGATTTGATTGAGTTGGTTTTGAATGAAAACATACTATATGACGGTACGTATTACTACAAACAGGTCAAAGGCATACCCATGGGTGGTGCATGCTCATCAATATTGGCGGATATTTATCTATCCAAATATGAAAGAGGAACCCATATGTTATCGGAAATACCTTATTTCCGTTACGTTGACGATGTGATATTAGGGGGTTATGCAAACACCCCTGACATAGATTTTGCATTCTACTCAAGGGAATTAGACTTAATTGAAAACCCGATCAATGAGAATGGATCGACAGACTTCCTGGATTTGTCAATAAGAAAACACCAACAGTATGGAATTTATGCAACCATACACGACAAAAGAAATTCATACAATATCAGAATTAATAATATTATTGATTGGAATTCAAACCTCACTAAAAATATATTCAGAAATATTATTATCGGGTGTTTCAGAAGAAACAGAAACTACAGTACTTTTAAAAAAGACTGCATTTATGAATGTAATAAAATAATAAAGGATGCATTAAAAAGAAATTACCCTAGATATTTTTTACAACATTATTACTATTCCTTTTTCAAAGAAAGAAATTGTGCATTGTTTGATTCTAAATGAGCATTCTTAATCATATATATTTTCATATCTGCGATCCTATCATCATGAAGTCTTATCGCGTATGTGCGACTTTCCCTTATAAAATGTTGTGTTTTCATGCTGGATTGTAGGGTGTATCTCTTCCATGCTTGGTTCCATCTTTGCTTTTGTGTCCGTTCGGGTGCTTCTGTCTTTGCACATGTGGGAGATTGACCATTGAGTTACATTGGTGCCGTGAGCGTTGCCCGGGTCGTAAAAGCTGCTTTAAGCGGGGTCGCAATCCACCCCTGCCATTCTATGCAAATCATATGGTCACTCCTGTTCTCGCTTATATTTTTTCTTCTTGTTTATATCCTTATATGCCACTCTGGATGCAGAGCTGCTAAGCGCCACATCCTCTGTAAGGTTTCTGTTTTCTCCTTAACTTAAATAGGAGTTCCGTTCGTGATATACTTATTTTTATATGTATATATATATATATATATATATATATATATATATATATACCCTTAGTGAATCCAAATTTCTGGATAACTAAACGCGTTTATTCACAGGCACAAAATAAACGGGAACAATATACAATCAAACATCACTTAAATGCTCCACTAATTTCACAAAATGGCCTTTCGTGCCCTTGAAATCTCTGCTACAGACATGGGCCTTACTATCAATGAGGACAAGACAAAGTTTATGGAAGTCCCGTCCGCGTCTAGGAACTACAACCCTTTGTGCATAAATGGTCATATATTTGAAAGGGTTAGTGAATTCAAATACCTTGGAGCTACTATCAATGACCAAAACTTCTTGAAAGCCGAAATTAACTACAGAATAAAATCGGCCAATAAATGTTTTTTGGACTAAAAAAACAAATAAGATCCAGGCTTGTTAGCCGAAGAACTAAAATGAGACTATTCAAGACGCTTATACTATCTGTGCTGCTGTATGCTAGGGAAACTTGGACTTTAAATTTAGACGTCCAGCGTGCCCTGGAGACTTTTGAAAGAAAAGTGTTAAGAACTATATTCGGGCCTATACAAGAACAAGGATGCTGGAGAACTAGATATAATTTTGAACTTTATAGACTCTACAAAGAGCCTCAAGTTAAACAAATCATCCGAAGTAACAGATTGAGATGGCTCGGACATGTCTGGAGAACCCCTGAAAACAACCCGACTAGATTGGACACTTTTAAGAACCCTGGGGGTACCCCGCGCCCGGTGCAGACCTTCGACTAGATGATTAGACGACATTGTGAATGACATCAACATTTTGAAAATTCAAAACTGGCAAAGAGTCTCCTTGGACCGTCGGTGTTGGAAGAGGCGTGCTGTCGAGGCAGCTTACGCTCTTAAAGAAGAAGAATTTCACAAAATAACTGATATTATTCACAGAATATTGTCGAAAGTAATTTCACAAAACAGCACTACTATTCTCAAAGCATTGGCAAAAATCACAGTCCGATGTAGATCGTGTCACTTTAATTGAACTCCAACAGAGTGATGAGTCCTTTTATAATCTCTCTTTAGAAACTTCTCAAATTCTCCATATCTTCTAGACTAATCGTTATTTCACCATTCTTCTGGAACCTTCGGGAAGCCGCCAAATTGGCAAAAAAATCGCCAAATCTAGCAAACCATCTTCTGACGCGAAATTATGATATACCTAGGCTCACGTCACGCTTACGTCATGGAATGCTCATGTCATGATGCTTTCTCCGTCAGGTCTTCGAAGGAGACGAAATAAAAGGCGCCAGTGAGGGAATTTTACGCGTTTACAACAATACAAACCTACGTGTATATAGTACACTACGAATAGCAATCCAATTACAGTGAACCATACAAAAAAAAAATCAAAGGTAAACTAAAGTGGTACATTCTTACAAACACGCTTAATATTTCCCTTCGACATGTTAAAAATGTTAATATCATAAAAGTGAGAATTGTATATAAAATAGCATTTAAAAATTCAATAGTTTAGTTTCTAATAAAATAGCGGTTACAACTCATAGGAATTTGAAACAAAACAGTACTCCACAAACGAGGATCAGTATATGTATTAGGGATCATTGATAAATATTAATTTCATACATATATATACAAACCTACATGTATATTGTACACTACGGATAACAATCTAATTACAGTGGACCATACAGAAGAAGCAAAGGCAAGTTAACTGGTACATTCTGACCAATTATCTCAATTTTTCTCTTCAATATGTTAAAATTATCAATTATCATTAAAATGAAATTTGTATGAAAAAACATTTGATATTACAATAGTTTCTAATAAAATCGCGGTTACAACTCACAGGAATATAAAACAAGGTGGTCCTTCGCAAACGAGGTTTAGTATATGTACGTATTAGGAGGGATCATTGAAAAATATTAAGGAAATATTTAATGTTTGAATGGAGATATAGGAATAATTAATAATAATTTAAAAACTTAAGAAATATCTAGAGTACAAAATCCGTCTAAAATAGAGAGAAAAGAATTCGTGATCTTGCTTTACAAAAATTTCTTAATGACAAAATTCCTTAATTAGCAGGAACAAAATATCCGGAAACCTTTTTTAAACAAATTTGTAAAAAATATGAAGGTTGGTCAACATAAAGCCAAAATGAAGACGCTAAAATAACAAAAGATATACACCATTTTTATCATGTTTAAAAAATCAGTGAAACTCAATAAAATATATATGAATTTGAAATACATTTACCAAAATAATACAGATGGCATAAGAAACTGAAAATATTTATCACTCCTTTAATCATATATACCAAGGCTAATGCATGAAAATATAATTTATATTAATAAATATAACAGCCAATTTCAAATTCATAAAACTTATTTTTATATCAATTCTTTATTATTTAAATCGTATAAAGTAAAAATCGTCTGCTAAATAAACACATTTTTTATTTCAATAACAGTTATTTCATCATGATATCATTTTCTTCAAATAAATTTTCGAAAAATTATCGTCTGCATAATGCTAGGGAATGTTTGATTTTGCATATTTTATAATATTGCGACAACCCCTGATCCTAGAAACTCGAAATATAGACGGGGTTACCCGCGGTGAAGCAGAAAAATCACACAAAATTTAAAAATCGTTATAAATTTTGGATTTGTGTACGGAACAGACATGTTAACAGACTTTCCATTTTATATATATAGATCGCGAAATCTTTACTACGAAGATATTCTATATATGTATCTCATTCTTGTGTCGAGATTATCAGTCGAATAAAAAATAAAATCATTTACAAACAACATGCTCATTATAACCAAGCACGTAATCCCAGGACCCGTTCCAATTACTGTAATGCAGTCTGAATTATAACCCGTGTGAAAAGCTTTCTGAATTATTATTTATAGTCATCAGACGTATCTCATCCGTTCTCACTAAAATGTGTTAAGATCGGAATTAATATGTTTGAAAATGGATATCAGAAACTTAATACAGCCGCAATCTCACATATACACGTTCTAAAAATGCAAAGTGAAGTATCACTGTATTTTAAAGATATATTTATTTACCTACACTGCAACGAAAGATTTATACTCGTTTACTATTTAATATGTTAAATTGCTGTGGAATTATTGAAACACCGCTTACATGGAAATTAAAACTGTGTGATGTTCTGATTAACTAGTAAAAATATCTGATATGAGCATCACATGGCCTTCCTTACATAATGTAATGACTTGACTTCTTTGACAGCAAAGTTATGATGTACGAGATCCACAGCATAATTTTTGGGCATTGATTTAACATCACATAAATTGAAATTTGGAATGTTTAGCAGCTTATTATTCCAATCAGAATGACACATTCATATTTACGTTCAATATTTTCATCAAAATAAAACAGACATTTAAATAATAACGTGTGAAAGAAATGACTGAATAATCTAAATCTTTGGCATCAAAATATAAAACTATCACAAAAAGTAATGTGAATGGAACAAACTAGAGCCTTGAGAAGTAAATGAACACAGATTTGTTGTATCATATTACATATGAACATATTTGATAACACTAATTTTTTTTTAATTTAATATAATATTTTATACATTTTTTAAAAACGTGCAATGTCTCGAGAATGATTTATGCTAGCGTTCTAAAGTTCATATAATTTTCATTTCATAATAAAAATACTTCTAAAAGGATCCTTTATTTATTATTAGTTAAGGTCCTGATAATTTCAAAAATTCATTAGAAAATTAGGGGACGGGAGTTCTTACTAGCATACGTTACAAATCAATAGGGTTCAGTATTCACTGATTGTAATCATCCGAATTATTCTGAATGTCAAAATATTGCCGAGTTATTACCTACATCAGTGAATTCAAACTATGTTCCGCAAAACGAGGAGCCGCGAAACGTTATCAAAAATTCTTCGAACGTTTTATAAATATTTAGATTTTTGTCCTTTGTTTCAGGAAAACAAAATATTTTTTTAAGCATATTTTTCATGAATATGGAACATCACTTGTTGATGCATCCTGCCGCATTAAGTATTGATCTGGTAAAAATAGGTGAAGTTTAAACTTTTGAGAAATTCCCAGTGACTCTCCTTCAAGGTTACTGGGTCAAAGTTTCGGACACGAAAACAAAATCAATTGAGTGCTAGTATGAGTAGAGCAGAAGCCAAGTTCAAGTTGTTCCGCCGCTCGTCGGTGAACTGGCATTTTTACCCTACTTAGACTGATTTATTTTCTAATCTAGAATTTTTATTGCATACAAAACTTTATGCATCTATTATTTGGCACATTAATGTTTAAACAACGTTACATAACTTACCGCAATAAGGAAGCAAGATCTATCGTTTTGAATATTTGCTAAGAGCCTTGAGGTAAATGAAAGAAGTTAAAATTCCATAATAAGAAAATGCCAAAATCGTTTGAGATAATAAGTCAAGTAGCGTAGGGGCAAAATAATGCTCGCTTCTATAGCGAAATGAATTAAATAGTACTTATTTACACTGTTAATTTAGCAAAAAAAAGTTTATCAGTGCAATACAAATTAGGACTCAAACAATAAGAAATATTCCTACGCATTCAAGTTTATTTTACCTTTCAATATATTTTTGCCTCCCTACATCCTGTTCCCCGTTCTAAATACAACCAAGAAAGTAATATTTTTACTTCTACTCATAAACAGGGAACTTTTACTTATTAATAATCAGAAATGCGTATACTAAATACTACGCCTTGCTGCTGTACCAAATGAAAACAGATAGACCTTTATTAACACTAGCGAAGCCTAAATACAATTCTCAAAGCATTATATGGCATTTTCAAGCTATTTATCCACAGGAGTTTTACTCCCTTCCCTTCAATTCCATGGTTTAGAGAATACAGAAATTTCCCTCTGATGAAGTGAAGCCATTTGATGAACATATTCTCTATTTACCAGTCACGTAATTTGCAGCGCGGTTTTCAATTACGCTGAATGTGATCTGAATTATTCCGCGAGTGAGATGTTTCCCGTTTATTGATGGGATGTCGGACGCATCTCATCCGTTCCGCGTCTTCTGAACCATTTTAAGACCGCATGAAATGCGGCGAGGCTTTGTCACGAAGTTAGTAGGCCAATAGAATTAAGAGATGTGTCTGGATGTTTGCACGCAAGGAGGAGATGTTTACTAATTTTCGAAAATTGTTTTACCAATCGTATAATACTTGATAGTACACAGGGTGTCCCATAGAAAGTGAACAGTGAGAAGATTTTTTGAACAGTCGATTGTAGATCCATAGTTCCAATTGCAAAAACGCTTTAAATAAAGTTGGAAAGAATGAAATAGTAATTTAAATGCTATACGGTATTTTTGTAGAAAGTTAACAAAATTAACTTTTTATATAGCCTCTCTATCGGAAAAAAAAATTTAAATCACAGAAATGTTACCCATACCGTATTTAGTTAAACTGAAAAAAAATGGCTATAATACGATCAAATTTGACGTAGATTAGAATTTTAATTAATAGTCACTAATTAGAATTTTCATTGGGAAATAAAGGGACATCCACGAATCAACTTAACAGTTATTAAAACTTTTACCACTTCTTGAAATTTATTTTATGCAGATAAAGGTATTAGGTAATTATTATGTTGATTAACAGTTTGTACTAAACATTCAAGTAACTCTGCTATCTTACTAGAATTTGAATGATGGCTCTGTTCAGCAATGCCGAATCTGTGAGATAACTTTGATTTACGACGAATGCAACCGATCACCTAGCCATACAGTGAGGGAATATACATACTCTTGTCGTTTAAGACATCCCACTAATATTTTTATTCTGCTGCTGATATGTCGATTGAAATCAACAGTTTCGTTTCATCGTCAATATGGCTCAAGAAGACAACGAGTACTAAGGGAAAATGATGACAAATATATTTCTCATCCGATCCATATGCGAATGTCCGAGCCGTAAGTAATGAACAACATCTTTCTTGGTCTATCTGAACCGGATACCAGCCTAGTCGAACTCGCCATCTGCTGTACCGCATGAAAGTATTCTTACCGATTCGTTTGTTATGGTGTTATTACACAGAGCATTTTTTATTGTCGAACCTACAATTCCGCCAGTCAATCAAACCCCTCCTCTTTAACAGATCACCTCTCTCTAATGCCGCCGATTCCATTCCAGAAAGCATTCTTTAGTGTGTTTTTCGTATAATTTGAATCTTTTATATCCCAAAAATGTCTGTAATTTGTTAAAAGTTCTATTATTATTTTTCCATCTCCAGACATCAGCAATTCCTCTCTGCAATGATACTTTAAGCCCTGCCTTTCTAACATGTCCCTCCTCTCTATTCCAAGACGCATTCTTTAGTGTTTTTTTCGTATAATTTGGATCTTTTATATTCCATATATGTCTGTAATTAGGTAAACGGTCTATTATTATTTTTCTATTTCAAGGAGGGGGCCTAAAGTACCAATTCTATCTGGCAATGATATTTTAGGACCCTCCTTTCTAACAAGTCCTTCCTCTCAAATGCCGCCGATTTTAAGAAGCATTCTTTAGTGTGTGTTTTCGTATAATTTGGATCTTATATCCCACACGTGTATTCTTTTTCTTCGAACCAGACCGTTCGACCTACCAGAAAGGTAGGTCGCACGGTCTGTTTGGACAGCCGCGAAGTGCCACCCAATTTAGACCGGAACCAAGTGGGCGAAGCATCCACAGAGACAGCACCCTCCTTCGCCTACCACAAACCTCTCCAAACAGGTGTCTATAATTTGGTTCTATTATTTTTTTCCATCTCTAGATTCTAACGTAGTTGAATTGCTTCGACGTACTTACATCACGTCGGCAGGGCCATCTTGAATGCAAATAAGGAGAGGAAAGGCGGAGCTCAGTGACGTCCAATCTTATCATTCTCTGATTGGTTCGCCGCTCAGAAATTGGGCAATTTTTATTGTCGGGTATGAAAGAATTGCGGCAATTCAGTGGTAAGTTTGCTTCCCGTTGAAATGTATAGTGTTGCCGAAAAATTGCTTGAAGAAATTGCTCCGTGTAATAACACCATAAAGGTTCTTATTCTGGCGGATAAAGAACAGTGACAAAGATATGTTAGACACTTATTGAGTTTACTGAAAACAGTGGTTTTAAATTATCCTAGATGATTTCAAAACTTGAAAGGTATGCTTATTTTTCCATAGATTTTGTCAGTAAAATATCTGACAGACCGGCAAAGTCACATTTGTTTTATGTACCTTATTTAAGTGTTAACATAGCTTTTAACCAGTATCGTTTGCCTGCCTACCTTATTTAAGTGTTAAAATAGCTTTTAACCAGTATCGTCTGCCTGTCTTTAATAGTTTCAGAAACAGAGCATGGAAAAAATTATTTTAAAACCACACTAAAGGATTTCTGTGTATCGATTCAATTTATGAACGTCCCTCGGATAATGATGATTAAAATGAAAATTGATGATTAAAATAGTACCAAAAAGTCACGAGGAAGTGGTGTAAGTCAGTAATTTTAATAATTTAATTCGTCCTAAATTTGAGCTTTTAAGAACCACGTTTTTCTTTTGTTTGATTAAATAAAGTATTGAAACATTTTTTAATTTTACTGTTTTTGATAGGCTGTATAAAATGTTACTTTTGTTAACTTTCTACAAAACTATAGTACAGCTATTAAATTACTATTTCAGAACTTCCTGCCTTATTTAAAGCAATTTTGCAGTTGGAACTATAAGTCTGTAACCAATGGTTCAAAAAATCTTCCACTGTTCACTTTATATGGGATACCCTGTATACTAGTACTCTGCCTTAGAAACTATTGGGTTCCTAGGAATAACTCTAAGTACCCTAATATATTTGTAACGAAATATCCATGAGAGTTAGGTCTAACTATGATAAAGTGATCATGCCCAATGAAATGAAAAATCTGATGTAGACAGCACATGACGTTCCTTATAGAGTGCAATGACATTACTCTTATTATAGTTAAAAAAAAATCTGATGTGGGCAACACATGACTTTCCTTATATAATGTAATGAATTTACTATTTTTACAGTAAAAAAAAGGTTTTCTTATAGTAGATACTAATATTCTTTCCATGATATTGGAATTTCGACAATTAGTCGTCATTTTCATTGATTTAGAGTCATTTTTATCCATTTGGCGAGATTTTTGTTAATTTGGCAACATTTCAAACAGTCGCCAAGTTGGCGACATTCCGCCAAATTCGTCGCCAAAATCTCGCCAAGCGTTATGCACTAAGAAATATGTTATTCTTACAACAGAAAAATGAGTATTGGCGTTTAAATACAAAAGTATTACTCAAAGTATCTTTTTTCATGAATGGAACGAGTTAGATCCACGAGAACGATGTCACCCAACTTATCGCATGGTATTGCATATGAAAAGTGAACATGTTTCTCAATAGGAAATTTTTTTTCTATTTTATATGACTTTTTGATAATTTTTTTAAAAAATACAAAATATCTCGAGAACGGTTCATGTTGGCGTTCTAAAATTTATGTCAATCGTTTTTAAATGAAAAATTACATATGAAATGTCTATTTGCGTACCTTTATTAGTGGCTTTGATTTTTTGACGATTTTTTCAAAATTTCATTCGAAAATTTAGGGGGGTTCTGAACATTCGATTGCGTATAAAAACAATAGGCTTCCAATGTTTACGGATTGTGATTTTTGTACCAAATTTGGTTCGAATTGGTCCATTCGTTCGTCAGTTATCGTCTCCACAGACTCACTGACACACACACACACACACACACACACATACTTTCACACACACACACACACACACGCACGCACACACCCACACACACACGCACGCGCGCACACACACACACATACACACACACACACACTCACAGACATCACTTCAAAAATGTTTGATTCATGATCAGCGATGCTTGAAACGTGCTCTCCCATCGAAAACTCGAATTCGAATTTTCGACCCCGTCACAATACTTTCCTTATACATTATGTATATAAGAAAAGTAATAATCTGATGTGGGCACCACATGACTTTCCTTATATAATGCAATGAATTTACTACTTCTACATCAAAGAAAAAAGAGGTTATTCTTATAGTAGGTACTTATATTCTTTCCAAGATATTAAATTTTCGGCAATTAGTCGTCATTTTCATTGATTTAGCGTCATTTTTATCAATTTGGCGAGATTTTCGTTAATTTAGTAACATTTAAAAATCTCACCAAGAGGATGACATTCCTTCATATTCGTCGCCAAAATCTCGCCAAGCGTTATGGACGTAGAAATAAGTTATTCTTCTAGCAGATAAATGACTATTGGCGTTTAAATACAAAAGTATTACTCAGTATATTTTCTCATGAATGGAACGAGCTAGATCCACGAGAATGATGTCACCAAATTTATCGCAGGATATTACATATAAAAAGTAGCCCTGTTTCTCAACAGTTAATATATTTTTTTTAATTTATGGGATTTGTTGAAAAATTTATTTGAGAAATGTGCGATATCTCAAGAACGGTTCATGCTAGTGTTCTAAAATTTAAGTCAATCATTTTCTAATGAAAAATTACGTAACAAATAACAATCTGCGTAATTTTATAAAAAAATTTTAATTTTTTGTTGATTTTTTCAAAATTTCACTCGGAAATTTAGGGGGGTTCTGAACGTTCGATTGTGTATAAAATAATATATTTCCATTATTCACGGATTATAATTTCTGCACATTCAGACACACACACACACACACATCTACACACATCATTTTAAAAACGTTTCATTCGTGTTCAGGGATGCCTGAAACGTGCTCTACCGTTAAATACTCGAATTCGAATTTTCGACCCCGTCGCAATACTTTCCTTATACATTATGCTATGTATATAAGGAAAGTAAAAACATTATAAATTTGCTCAAACTGCTATCTGAATAAAAGTTCAAAATTATATGTTTAAAATAATTCAATGTTGAATAAAAGTGTGAGCTGGTTTTCGAAAATAAACTGCTTCAGAATTTTCAAGAAAAAATATAGAGCGCACATACTAACAAATGCAAGAATGCGTCTGCCATCCGTTCAGCCGTATTTAATAACTACACCTCTTGCATTTGTTGCTACTTGTGACCTATTTTTCACAGTGTAGATTGTGGCTATTCTTTCTATCAGAAACCGCTTGATACATATAATCAACCATGCATGCATTTTTTTAATTTAATATATTAATATTTTTTGAAGATTTGAACTAAAGTAATTGTCACGGATATTATCGTTCTTTCTCAATGTTACAAACATTGTATATTTCAAATAAATTGTGTTTTAATCATTTAGATGTCATAACATTATCTTTCTTTTTCTTTTAATATAATGTATGTACTTATATTTTATGCCAGTTTTCTACACATGTAGCTACACATGTAGTTATCGTGATTCCTAACTTTCTAGAGAATATGCCAATATGTTTATGTATTTTTAATATTCTTCAAAGAAATAAACTAATATTGAAAGACAATCATATATCTCATGTTAGTAAAATAAATATTTTGCTAGAAAAATCATGAAATGTGGGTTGTTGTTGTTGTTGAGACCCAGACGGTCCGACGTACCAGAAAGGTGTAAGGTAACTGTTCAGATGGCTGGGAAGTGCCACCCAATTTAGGCCGGAACCCAGTGGGGGAGGCATTCACAGGGACCGTACCCTCCTTCCCCTACCACCAACCTATCGGAAGGACATACGGACCCACTTGTTTAACGTGATCGTACTGCGCATGAACACGGCTGCAGTTATGGCAGCGTGCAAATCCAGCGCGCAAACCACCAGGCTACCGCGTTCGAAATGTGCCAACAGCACGCGGTGTTCCTAGGTGGTCACCCACCCAAGTACTAACCGCGCCCGATGCTGCTTGACTTCGGTGATCTAACGAGAACCGGTGTTTTAAGCACGGTAGGGGCGTTGGCGCCATGAAATGTGGGTTGTTGTTGACACCCAGACCGTCCGACCTACCAGAAAGGTGTAAGGTAACAGTTTGGACGGTCGGGAAGTGCCACCCAATTTAGACCGGAACCCAGTGGGGGAGGCATCCACAGGGACCGTACCCTCCTTCCCCTACCACCAACCTCTCGGAAGGACTTTCGGACCCACATGTTTAACGTGATCGTACTCCGCATGAACACGGCGGCAGTTTTGGCAGCGGCTGGAATCGAACCCGGGCCTACCGAGTGCAACTCCAGCGCGCTAACCAATGGGCTACCGCGCCCCCATGAAATGTGGGTGAAGCTATAGACTCAAAACAGATTTAACTGCATTTTCCTACAAGTGTGGTAAAGGCACAATACTCTTTCGTAACCTTTTATAAAAATCTGAAATTTAAAATATGATTTTTTCTATGTTAACAAGCAGAGTTGTATAGCATTGCAATGAAAAATGTCAGAGCATTTTGAGAACTCTGTACCGTTTTAAATCTTTTGACATTTTGTTGGTAGTGTTGTATCCTTCCCCCCTCCTTATTACTTTCCTTATATACATAATGTATAAGGAAAGTATTGTAACGGGGTCGAAAATTCGAATTCGAGTTTTCGACGGGAGAGCACGTTTCAAGCATCCCTGATCACGAATCAAACATTTTTGGAGTGATGTCTGTGTGTGTGTGTGTGTGTGTGTGTGTGTGTGTGTGTGAAAGTATGTGTGTATGTGTGTGTGTGTGTCAGTGAGTCTGTGGAGACGATAACTGACGAACGAATGGACCGATTTAAACCAAATTTGGTACAAAAATCACAATCCGTAAACACTGGAAGCCTATTGTTTTCATACGCAATCGAATGTTCGGAACCCCCCTAAATTTTCGAATGAAATTTTGAAAAAATCGTTAAAAAATCAAAACCGCGAATAAAGTTACGCAAATAGACATTTCTTATGTAATTTTTCATTAGAAAACGATTGACATAAATTTTAGAACGCTAACATGAACCGTTCTCGAGATATTGCACATTTTTCATAAAAATTATCAAAAAGTCATATGAAATTAAAAAAGAATATTTCCTATTGAGAAACATGTTCACTTTTCATATGTAATACCATGCGATAAATTGGATGACATCATTCTCGTGGATCTAGCTCGTTCCATTCATGAAAAAGATACTTTGAGTAATACTTTTGTATTTGAACGCCAATAGTCATTTATCTGCAGTAAGACTAACTTATTTCTTTGTCCATAACGCTTGGCGATATTTTGGCGACGAATTTGGCGGAATGTCGCCAACTTGGCGACTTTTTGAAATGTTGCCAAATTAACGAAAATCTCGCCAAATTGTTAAAAATGACGCTAAATCAATAAAAATGACGACTAATTGTCGAAAATTATTAGGTAAAAATATTAAAAATATTAGTATCGACTATATAAAAAAAAATATTAGTATAAATATTAGTATCGACTATAAAAACCTATTTTTTTTTACTGTAAAAGTAGTAAATTCATTACATTATATAAGGAAAGTCATGTGGTGCCCACATCAGATTTTTTTTTCATTATTATTCTATATTCTAACTAACTTTAAAACACATAACGTTAAAAACCCATTTGATCACATATATCGGAAAAATGATTAATTTCGATTTCGTATCAAAATTCAAATATTAAATTATAATTCAAAATTGACAACTAGCTAAAAAATCTGATTTGGGTAACATATGACTTTCCTTATATAATGCAATAAATTTACTACTTTTACAGCAAAAAAAAAAATAGATTATTTTTATAGTAGTTATTTATATTCTTTCCAAGATAATAAATTTTCGTCAATGAGTCGTCATTTTCCATGTAGTCATTATCAATGGGTCGTCATTGGTTTAGCGTCATTTTTATCCATTTGGCGAGTTTTTCGTTAATTTAGCAACATTTAAAAAAGTCGCCAAATTGATGACACTCCACCCATTTCGTCGCCAAAATCTCGCCAAGAGTTTTGGACGAAGAAATAAGTTATTCTTACAGCAGATAAATGACTATTGGCGTTTAAATACTAAAGTATTACTCAAAGTATATTTTTTCATGACTGGATTCTAGATCCACGAAAATGATGTCACCCAATTTATCGCATAGTATTACATATGAAAAGTGAACATGTTTCTCAATGGGAAATATTTCTTTTTATTTTATATGACTTTTTGATAATTTTTTTGAAAAATGTGCAATATCTCGAGAACGGTTCATGTTAGCGCTTTAAAATTTATGTCAATCCTTTTCTAATGAAAAATTACATCAGAAATGTCTATTTGCGTAACTTTATTAGCGGTTTCGATTTTTTGACGATTTTTTCAAAATTTCACTCGAAAATTTGAGAGGGGCTTCTGAACATTCGATTGCGTATAAAAACAATAGGCTTCCAGTGTTTACGGATTGTGATTTTTGTACCAAAATTCGTTCGAATCGGTCCATTCGTTCGTCAGGTATCGTCTCAACAGTCTCACTGACACACACGCACATACACACATACACACACACAGAAAATGTTTGATTCCTGATCAGGGATGCTTGAAACGTGCTCTCCCG
This sequence comes from Amaurobius ferox, assembly GCA_951213105.1. Lineage (NCBI taxonomy): Eukaryota > Metazoa > Arthropoda > Arachnida > Araneae > Amaurobiidae > Amaurobius > Amaurobius ferox. The sequence continues at coordinate 23,311,942 of OX578147.1, forward strand.
TCGAAAACTCGAATTCGAATTTTCGACCTCGTCACAATACTTTCCTTATACATTATGTGTATAAGGAAAGTAAAAATATAACCCTCTCTTTAGACGCTATGCAGGTACAGAGGCTGCATTGTACTAGAAGCGCTGGCACAGTAATGCTGGCACATATGTTAGTTGCTTTTTGTTAGTTAGTTTTCACATTACGCCATTATTCTAGGTCAGGATATGAGCATATTTTTAGAAGCATTTAAAATTACAAACGTTTCAACATAACGACAACTCATATAAAACCAATGCTGAAACAATCTATTACATCATTGTTCAAATTTTAAGCCAGAAACCATCCTAATCCGATTTGCTAAATTTTTAACAGAAATATTTTTGATAACCCTGTTTTGTTACTCAAAATAACTGCCTTTTACTGAGAGATAAAATATATTCGACGTTAACAATTTCGAAATAATTACTGGAAAAATTCATTGTTGAAAAATGCATAAATAAGAATTATATTCTGAAGCTAAAATAATAAAATTATTTACTACCAAACGAGTTTTGAAACGCCACAGTTCTGGTACATATTCCGACAACAATCATCACATATTTGGATCTGAAATTTGATTCCAAGAATCGACTCTAATCTGCATGATAGGCCCCGCCCTAATTCATTAGGTTGGTGGTGGCCACGTCTACAATATTCCAGGGAAATTAGAGGTAGAGATCCCTTCAATTATTCCCTATTTAGGGAATTATTATCAGTGTTATAACTGATAAAGGTTCAAATAAGATTGAAATGGAAATGATAAAGCATAGAAAGATAGGCAACGGGAGAATGCCATTTAAGACTTCTTCAGAGTACTAGAGGGCCTACTGCGAAGAGTCACGAGTTATACGTGTATAAATCCACTAGTGCCATGTGCACCAGGTTGAGTCTAGGGATACCAAACTGAAGAGGGGGGGCCATGTAGTTTGTCAATTCTTGTTGAGGAAAGTGGAAAGACTCTAGTACTTGAGTATTTAAGTACGCAGTGCATAGGCATTGTCTATGCATTATTATAGTTTTGCATTTCATAATTGATTGTTGGGATTCACCAGCGTGCAAATCCAGGCTTAATTCATATCCTATTTTAACACGCAATATAAATTATCTAAATTTGTCTATTTATTAACAATCTCTGCTCAACAGAAGCGAAAAAATAAATATAAATGCTTCAGTTTTCTTATACATTGTAAATAAATGTTTATCAGTGGGTACCGTTGTTGACTTCGTACTTATTTGTTGACTTATGTAACCAGTTCTGTGATCAATTAACTTAGTTCAGTAGATGAGATTTAAGAATGTGAATATCTATGAAATGAAAAAATTGTATCTTTGTTTGCATAAAATAGTTTTCTATAAGCTGAAAGTTTGCGGAGACCGCGTAATGTTACTTATAAAAATCAAATGTGGGCAGCACATGACTTTCACTTCAGACTTATATACACGTTCTATTTATTTTAATTAAATTTAATTCACTTTTAATTCAATTTTCGTTCTCATTCGGTAAATGGACTTATTTTCAAAGGTGGCGTAGAGAACATACGAAAAAACTAAAATATCCCAAGAACGGCTAGACCTAGTATAATGAGGTTGGTCTTATTCTTTTCTTCGTTAAAAATTACATATAAAACAATCATTTAATGAATATATTTGGCTTACGTAGTTTTTGATTTTAGATTTTGACGATTTTTGCGGGCCATTTTGCAAAAAAAGGCAGGTTACTTTTTCCGAATCGTACCAAAATCTAATCAGCACCAGGGTGACCCACAAGCGACTTATCTACCGAATTTTGTGAAATTCGGTCCATCAGTTTTTCAGCTAGAGTGGATACAAGCTTTTGCGGGCCATTTCGCAAAAAAATTCGGGTTCTTTTATCCCGAATCATACCCAAAACTAATCATCACCAGATTCGACCAAATTTTATGAAATTCGGTCAATTAGTTTTTTAGTTAGAGTGGATACAAAATGTGCGCAGACAGATACGTCACGCTAAACACACACACACATACGTCACGTTAAAAATAGTTTTTTTCGTATTCTAGAGGTCTCGAAACGTGTAGATCCGTCGAAAACTCGAGTTGCGATTTTTGGCATGATTCCAATACTTTCCCTATACATTACCATGTATTGCAGGGAAAGTAAAAAATCTGATGTGGGCAGCACATGACTTTTCCTGCAGACTTATATCCACGTTCTCTTTATTTTAATTAAATTTATTTCACTTTTAATTCAATTTTCTTTCTCATTCGGTAACCGAACTTATTTTCAAAGGTGGCGTAGAGAAAATACGAAAAACTAAAATATCTCGAGAACGGCTAGTCCTAGTGTAATGGGGTTGGTCTTATTCTTTTCAAAAATAACAAGCATTTAATGGATATATTTGAGCATACGTAGTTCTTTAGTTTAGATTTTGACGATTTATTAGGGCCATTTTGCAAAAAAAGGCAGGTTATTTTTTTTGCAGGTTTTGTCAAAATCTAAACTAAAAAGCTACGTATGCTCAAATATATCCATTAAATGCTTGTTTAATGCGTAATTTTTAACGAAGAAAAGAATAAGACCAACCCCATTACACTAGGACTAGCCGTTCTCGAGATATATTAGTTTTTTTCGTATTTTTCCACGCCACCTTTGAAAATAAGTCCAGTTATCAAATGAGAACGAAAATTGAATTAAAAGTGAATTAAATTTAATTGAAATAAATAGAACGTGGATATAAGTTTGCAGGGAAAGTCATGTGCTGCCCACACCAGATTTTTCTTTGTGGGAAGCTATTTAAATATATTTTAAAAAATCAAGTTATCGGTGTAATGTTAATAAACGAGAAGTGTGTAAACAAAGAAAGAAATCTGATGTCGTCAGCACATGACTTTCCTTATGTATTGCAATGAATTTGCTTCTTTAACGATGAAAAAATGATGAAAAGATCCACGGCACAGTGTTGTTTGTAAAGTTAAATTTCAAATTTGTCGCTTTTCCGGATAACAGCATCTAAAACTATTTCGTACCCAATGAACTTATATTTTACGCAACCCTAAATTAACAATTATCAATATTGATAGCATCCTCAATAAGTAAAATAGACCATATATTTAAATATTTTTATAAGAAATTCATCAAAAAAGCATCATTTTCTTTTACTCGGCATCAATTTTGCACTTTTGACGATGATTTCTTCAATGTAAAGTTAAATATCGCCAAGTTGGCGATATTTAGAAGAGCATTTCTTATATAATAAAAACCATGCCTACCATATGAGGGAATTAAAAATTTTCTAAACATTGCATCCCATTTGGCGTCATTTTTTATCAAATTGCGGGTATTTTTATCAATTTGATAATATTTTTATAAATTTGGCAAAAGTTTCGTCAATTTGGTAGCATTTAAATAAGTCACCATGTTGACGATGTGCCGCCAAAATTATCGACAGAATTTCGCCAAGAGTTACAGACGGAGAAATAGGTTATTCTTATAGTAGTCTTATATTATTTCCAAAATACTGAATTTTCATCAATTAGTTGTCATTTTCATTGATTTAGCGTCATTCTTCCCAATTTGGCGACATTTTTATCAATTTAGCGATATTTTTATTAATTTGGCGCCATTAAAAAACTACCCAAATTGGTGATGTTCCGCCAAATTCGTCGCAAAATTTCGTCAAGCATTATGGTCCGAGAAATACGTTATTCTTATAGTAGATAAACGACAAATGGAATCCAAATGCAAAACTATTATCCAAAGTATCTTCTCTAATAGTAGATTCCTGTATTCTTTCCAAGATACTGAATTTTATCAATTTGACTTCATTTTCATTGATTTAGGGTCATTTTCATCAATTTGGTGACATTTTTATCAATTTGGCGATATTTTCGTCAATTTGGCAACATTTAAAAAAAAATTCGCCGAGTTGGCGATATTCAGCCAAATTCGCCGCTAAAATTTCGCCAAGCATTAGGATGGAGAAATAAGTTATTTCGAGTAATGGCGTCAAATTACAGAGCTATTACCCAAAGTCAAAGCCCAGACCGTCCGGCTCATCCGAGGACATAGAGCAGCAAAATGGGCAGTGTCCTCTCTCGTGAATGGAAGAGCTAGATATACGAGAATGATAATAAATTTGTCGCATAATAATACATATGAAAAGTAAACACATTTCACGATAGGTATTACTTTTTTTAAATTTTATGTGATTTTTTTATACATTTATTTGAAAAATGTACAATATCCCGATAATGATTAGTGCTAGAGTTCTGTAGTTTATGTCAATCGTTTTCTATTGAAAAAAAATCTGATGTGGGCAACACATGACTTTCCTTATATAATGTAATGAATTTACTACTTTTACAGTAAAAAAATAGGTTTTTCCTATAGTAGATACTAATATTCCTTCCAAGATATTGAATTTTCAGCAATTAGTCGTCATTTTCATTGATTTAGCGTCATTTTTATCCACTTGGCGAGATTTTCGCTAATTTGGCAACATTTAAAAAGTCGCCAAGTTCGCGACACTCCGCCAAATTAGTCGCCAAAATCTCGCCAAGCGTTATGGACGAAGAAATAAGTTGTTCTTACAGCAGATAAATGACTATTAGCGTTCAAATACAAAAATATTACTCAAAGTATCTTTTGTCATGAATGGAACGAGATAGATCCACGAGAATGATGTCATCCAATTTATCGCATGGTATTACATATGAAAAGTGAACATGTTTCTTAATAGGAAATATTTTATTTTCATTTCATATGACTTTTTAATAATTTTTTTGAAAAATATGCAATATCTCGAGAACGGTTCGTGTTAGCGTTCTAAAATTTATGTCAATCGTTTTCTAATGAAAAATTACATAAGAAATGTCTATTTGCGTAACTTTATTAGTGGTTTTGATTTTTTGACGATTTTTTCAAAATTTTATTCGAAAATTTAGGGGGTTCTGAACATTCGATTACGTATAAAAACAATAGGCTTCCAGTGTTTACGGATTGTGATTTTTGTACCAAATTTGGTTCGAATCGGTCCCTTCGGTCGTCAGTTATCGTCTCCACAGACTCACTGACACACACACACACACACACACACACACACACACACACAGACATCACTTCAAAATTGTTTGATTCGTGATCAGAGATGCTTGAAACATGCTCTCCCGTCGAAAACTCGATTTCGAATTTTCGACCCCGTCACAATACTTTCCTTATACATTATGTATATAAGGAAAGTAATTATATAATAAATGATCATTTACTTAACTTTATTGAATATCTTAATTTTTTGATGATTATTTCAATTGCAAAGTAAGGGGGTTCTGAACATTCGATTGCTTTTAAAAACAATAGACTTCCAGTATCCACAGATTGTAATTTTTGTACCAAATTTCATTTGAATCGCTTCATTCGTTCGTGAGACATCGCCCCCACAGACTCACTGACACACACAGACAGACATCCCCTCAAATACGTCTGATTCGTGTTCAGGGATGCTTGAAACGTGCTCTTCCGTCGAAAACTCGAATTCGAATTTTAAACCCCGCCACAATACTTGTCTTATATATTATACTATGTATATAAGGAAAATGAAAAGAGTGCAGCGCTCCTAGCTGAGAATTTAAAATGTTAATAAATGCAATCTTGGCAACACAGCGAGATAGATAAAACAAGTTAAAAATCCAAGTAGAAAGTTGTAGAGCATTGTTTAATAAATAAAAATCGACACCAGAAACACACGAAATGCGTATATAAAAGGCAATAAATGTCTTTCAAAATGTTTTATGTTCAAGTTCTATAATGCTATGACACCTGAAATGTTTGCCAAAATACATCATAATATTCTTTCTCGTATTTAAATATACACTAACACTATACGTTCACTTGGCACTTGAAAATGCTTTATACTATCTTTATCATATGTGTTTTCTATTGTACCATTCTTGAATAGAACAACAATTCTTTAATAACTAAATTGTGTTCAAAAATGCCTTTTGTAACAGTTTTATTGTCACTCATTAGAAAATGCTCTACAACTTTCTAATAAGCTGCTTTTGTCATTTTCACTTTGTTGCCGTTTTCGATATCCTAACTTTTTAATTTTCCGCTAGAGGCGCTTCAGTTCTTTTTTATTTGATAGTGTGTTGTCACTTTACTTTAGGTAGAAATAACGTGTACATTAATAAAACCTTACCTTACAAAGGTATTGGGGTATCGTAGGGCTTCAGTAGGAGCATTGTATATTACTGTATAAATAGAAGACTCAAAAATAACAATACACTAATATAGATGATGGCAGAAAATGAATTATGAACCTCCTTTAATATTGGAAAATAACAGGTATGATATAAAAGGTAATAGATTTCTTCATCGCATTAAGATTTATGTTTCAAAATTTTAAAGTAGTGTTTAACAGACTTTTTTAATCGCGGAACCCTTTTGAAATTTAATTTCATGATGGAACCCCAAAATCAGAAAATAAAATCTCTTGGTCACGAAATGAGGTCACGATCTCTTGGTCACGATTTATACGAAACTATCACGTTGTGGAACCGTAAGGGTTCCTCGGAACGCACTTTGTAAAACGCTGTTTTAAAATATCCTTATAAGTCATCGGCAGAAATGATAGCAACCTCCTTGTGTTTAGGTCTGTCAATGAAGGTAAACTAACACTCATAAGAGAATCTGCTGTGGGCAGCAAATGACTTTCCTTATATAATGCAATGAATTTACAACTTTTACAGTAAAAAAAAAATAGATTATTTTTATAGTAGATATTTATATTATTTCCAAAATATTGAATTTTCGTCAATGAGTCATCATTTTCATTGATTTAGCGTTATTTTTATCCATTTGGCGAGTTTTTCGTTAATTTAGCAACATTTAAAAAAGTCGACAAGTTGGCGACATTCCCCCAAATTCGTCGCCAAAATCTCGCCAAGCGTTATGGACGGAGAAATAAGTTGTTATTGGCGTTGAAATACAAAAGTATTACTAAGTATCTTTTTTCATGAATGGAACGAGATAGATCCACGAGAATGATGTCATTCTCGTGGATCATATGATTCTCATGAATGGAACGAGCTGAACCCCGAGAATGATGTCACTAAATTTATCGCACGGTATTACATATGAAAAGTGAACAGGTTTCTCAATAGGAAATATTTTTTTTTTATTTTATATGATTTTTTGATAATTTTTTTTTAAATGTGTCAATATCTCGAGAACGGTTCATGTTAGCGTTCTAAAATTTATGTCAATCGTTTTCTAATGAAAAATTACATAAGAAATGTCTATTTGCGTAACTTTATTAGAGGTTTTGATTTTTTGACGATTTTTGCAAAATTTCACTCGAAAATTTAGGGGGGTTCTGAACAGTCGATTGCGTATAAAAACAATAGGCTTCCAGTGTTTACGGATTGTGGTTTTTGTACTAAATTTCGTTCGAATCGGTCCATTCGTTCGTCACTTATCGTCTCCACAGTCTCACTGACACACACACAAACACACACACACACAGGTTGGTTTTTGGTGGAAAACGAGGACGCTGCGGGGAACCCACCAAACTAATTTTCACATTTTAGGCATCCTGGGAAGTTAATGACATGTGTGGCAAAAAAATTTTAAAAATAGTTTTATTTCAAGTATGTATTTTTGCAAGGTAAACGTCGACCATGTTTATACACCGTTAGAATGCGGACCATGCATATACACCGTCAGAATTCGAAACACCGTTAGAATGTGAACAATGAATATACACTGTTAGAATGAGGCCCATACGTAAACACTGTTAGAATTAGGTCAATGCTTGGCATTAGATATATAGGTTTTTACCGAGGGTAAACGTACGTATATCTAATAACTGAAAATACCGAGGGTACGTATATCTATTAACTAAGGATCGTGAATACACATTTTTACTGAGGACACTGTATTTAAAACTGATAAATGTGTAATATTTATATGTGCGCTAGATATGCTGCAACTTCTTTCATTCGAAACTAGTTGAAAAGTGAACTAAAATTACCTAAAAAAAAGATGCGTTCGTAGTTAGAAGAGAAGAAACATAGGAAATTATACATTCCGTAACACATGCCCTATCACATAACCAAATAAATGCAAAATTGAGGAAAAAAGATTAAACATATAAAAGTGTATTATACACGAAACTCACTTATAAGGGCCGCCCTCCAAAATAAGAATGGCTCTCCCATTGCAGATACCATTATCCATGGACTGGTTTCAAGTTTATTATGGGCTCGTCAGCATGGAAGATACAGTTCGTCAGCTGCAAATGTAGTACAAAACTTGCTAAAATCCACAATTTTTACAAGCTTTTATGGAAAATGATAATTTCAATCCTTCTATATGACCTGCATAAAATTGATTAAAAATTGTGGCTGGGGTGTTTTTCACATTTTTGGGAATTTCCCTTATAGGATTTGTGTTGTATGAAATTTGCCTTTGCAGCTCCGTGTGGCCTGAGTTAAATTGTAAGCAAATGTTATGCCAACCACGCGGAAGGACTGAAATTGTCAGTTCCCATAGAAGCTCGCAAAAAAATGTGACATGTTTCTTACTATCATTACAGATTTCTGCTATTCCCTGCTGACGAGCGCAGAATAAGGGCAAAACCCGTCCATGGAAGATAGTATCTGCAATGAAAAGTTTCTTCTATATAAAAATGTTTTTAAATTTTTTTAACTTATTTAAAAAATGTTCTTTTGGCACGACAAAATTTTCGCTAAATGCTCTATATACGTATTATTATTCATGAACCCGGTGGATTTTGCTGTATTGCATACGGTCTGAAAGACAGATTGATGAACTTTGGGGTGGGCTAGTCCAGTGGTTAAGGCACGGGTATTGCACTCGGAGGACTCGAGTTCGAGTCCTAGCTCTGCCTAAACTGACCCTCTGTTCACGGAGAATACGGGCACGCTTAATATGTGGATTTGAAAGTTCTTCCAAGAAGTTGATGTTAGAGGAAGGAGGACACGGTCCCTGTGGATGTCGCCCCCACTGGGTTATGGTTTAGATTGGGTGGCACTATCCCTGCCGTCCCACTGAACAGACCGTTCCACTGAATATTTGCAGCTAATATAGCAACAGATCAAATTATATACTTGCGTATGTAATCAAACACTGTATTCTATGTATATTCCAAGTCATTATAACACCTGTCATTTAAATACCATAGCCTCTGCTTCATCCATATGGGTTATCGTATTCTTTAAACAATTGTATATTTTCAGTTTCTTTTACAGAACAGCATATAAAATAATAAAATCTATTTTAATATATGTCATTAAAATATTCAATTTTTCTAGATTTTTATATCAAGAGTATTTTATTTTGTTCTCTTTTCTTTTATATATTTTTCAAAATTATATTTTTGCCCAGAAACAATTGGATTAGTATTAATATATTATTTATTTTCAAAAATTATCTAGTCAAATTATGAAATTCAATAACTATCTTCCGTCAGGATACCTACCATCAAAATTTTGAATTCGAAAATTCTTAAGAAAGCAATACCTATTCTATACAATAGTATGTGAAAATAAAATATATTTTTTGGATTCTGATGATGATTGCGACAGAAGTAGACTCAACCAATGCGATATTAAGAATATATAAAAAAGTCCAGTGGATACTTAAACTCCATACCCTTTATATTTCAAAAACGAAACGAATCTTCTATTTGAAATAATTTTCCTTTTAAATGACATATTTTTACTTTCTCATACTAATTGTATAAAAGGAATTTCTTTCCCTCGAAATTATTCAAATTCTAGATATTAACAAATAAGCAGGTTTCAAAATTTTTGAGCCCACTTCGATTGAATTCACTATTGAATGTGTGAGATAAGAATACGATAATAAGGAATGCAGCTACTAATATCAAATTATTATGTGGAATCTGATAGCATGTTTTTTTGATTTTCCTAATAAGAACTCAATTTTTTAGGATTTTCAGATTTTATAGCAATATTTTGTTTTCAATATAATTTTTATTCCCGAAATTATACTAAATTCATAAGTTGTATATGTTTAAGTATTACACAGATAAACGTACATTTATCAGCGTGATTAAGCTGTTGCTTCTTTAAAAAATCTGATGTGGGCAGCACATGACTTTCCTTATATAATGCAATGGATTTACTTCTTTTACAGTAAAAGAAGATAGGTTATTCTTATAGTGGATAACTATATTCTTTCCAAGATATTGACATTCGTCAATTAGTCGCCATTTTCATTGATTTAGCGCCATTTTTATCCATTTGACGAGATTTTCGTTAATTTGGCAATTTTTAAAAAAGGCGCCAAGTTTGCGACATTAGGCCAAACTCGTTGGCAAAATCTCGTCAAACGTTATGGACGGAGACATAAGTTATTCTTATAGCAGATTGCCGTCCAAATATAAATGTATCTTTTCTCATGAATGGAATGAGCTAGATCCACGAGAATGATGTCGCCAAATTTAATTTATCGCGTGATATTACATATGAAAAATGAACATGTATCTCAACAGTTAATACTTTATTTTAATTTATAGGATTTTTTTATGAATTCATTTGAAAATGTCCAATATCTCGAGAACGGTTTATACTAGCGTTCTAAAGTTTATGTCAATCGTTTTCTAAGGAAAAAATACATACGAAATGTCTATTTGTGTAACTTTATTAACGGTTTTTATTTTTTGATGAATTTTTTAAAATTTCATTCGAAAATTTAGGGGGATTCTGAACATTCGATTGTGTTTAAAAACAATAGACTTCTAGTATTTACGAATTTTAATTTTTGTAGCAAATTTCTTTCGAAACTGTCCATTCGTTCGTCAGTTATCGTCTCCACAGACTCTCTCTCACATACACATACACACATACATAGACATCACCTGAAAAATATTTGATTCGTGATTAGGGATCCTTGAAACGTGCTCTCCCATTGAAAACTCGAATTCGAATTTCCGACCCCGTCACAACACTTTCTTTATACATTATGTATATAAGGAAAGTAAAAAGTAATATTTATATTTTTAACTATTAAAAATATATGAATATTTTAGAGTTTTATTTAAATAATTGCTTTTTTGAAATGGCAACAGCGTTTTCAACAATAAATCATAATTGTTCATGACAATAATGATTGAGAAACGCTCTGTTTGTTCATAACAACAATGATTGCGAAACTTTGTTTGTTTGTAAAAATTAACAATTATGAATTCAACATTTACTACAATGCTATACATTTAAAGAGACGTAACTATATATTTTCCCATACTTTGCAGAAGTTTGATTTTTGGTAAGTGATTAATTACATTTCAAATTGTATCTTATAATAAATATTCATTAAGAATGAAAAGGAAGTCTGTGAAGTTACCATTTATGCTGTATTGTGCCTTTTTCCCGTCCAATTAGCTTATGCCTTGAAGATAAACAATGCTCAAGGCCAAATATTTGACAAACATGCTGTATAAATTATTTATTTAAAAGTAGAAGGTATGTCCGTCATACGGAAGTGAAAATTTGCAAACCATTACCTCGCATTTGGCGTAATTTTCATCAATTTGGCGATGGATTTGCGATTGCTATAGAGATTTCTTCTTAATTTGCAGTCTACGCGTTTCGGCCTTTTCTTTTCGAAGTTTTTAAAAATATTCTTAACTTTGACGTGCTCGCCATCTGTCTTCTCTATTTTCCATTGGCCAACACGTTTGTGACATAAAATGTGTTTTGAATGTCAAAAACTGTTTTTTTTTAATTTTTAAAATATAAATTTAAATCTTCTGACGCCACTCAAAGGAAAAGATATGAAGAAAAGAAAAGAAAAACGAACCGCGTTCAAGCAAAAATTTGATAAGCTAAGAAAAGAACGAACGTTCCGGTTTTTAATATAAACACCGAATTCAAGCAGCAGCGATCGTGGAAAGTCATTAGGTGAATCCCTACTATGACTTCTTTATGCCACGATGACGTGGGGCATGATCCTCGGTGACTCCGGATTGGTCAAGCTACATATAAGCCGGTATCATCAGCCTTACGTGTATGCATATTCGGACTGCCAAAAGAAACTATATAGCGCACAACAATGCTTATCGGTGAAGGAGTTTTCACACATCGCGTGTGGACTAATAATTCTAATACTCGTATCGGATTCCGGAGCATTTATCGGTGATGATAACTAAGAACAAGCACGTAAGCAACAGATAACATTCAATTTAGAAATTTGTTAACATCGAGGGTAAGATATATCCAGTGTGAACTTTTATAAGATGAAATCAGCTTTAAGTACTGACACTAGGGAAGCAGAGAGAAAACGATTACAAATTTAAGGATAAATTCCTAATTCCTAAAAATTTAAGAGAATGCATAACCGTATGATATATAGGAAAGTAAAAGTGTTTAAATGTTAATTCAGAACGATAATTATTTTCATCCGTATAATTTGAATTATAACTTTATGAATATTTTATTTATGTATGTGTATTATTTTTATGAGAATTTTGATTTAATATAAGCTACCGTGCTAATGAAATTAAGAACACAACAAATTAATATTTAACGGAAGTTGTATGAAGTAACGTTACAAATAAGTAAGTAGCACTATAATCACTAAAGGTACTAAAAGAGTAATTATTGAGTAAGAAAGATGGATGACTTATTGAAATTATGTAGGCATGCAAAACAAAATCCTGATAGAATGATAAAGAGATAAAGAAAATGATAAGCTTTAATTTCCAGTAATGATACTTGTAATTTATCAATTGAGTTTTATTAGTATTAAGTCAAACTTCTGCATGGGGCAGATTATTTCGTCAGATGATGGGCCGTAACTTTTGCGAATTATATAATATTTAGCCTTCGAGCTATTATTAGACTTAATCAAAAATATTACAAAAATTAGAAATTTACATATTTAAGATCTGAGATTAAGAATTTACCTAAAGTCAAATAGTACATGTTTAAATGATAAAGAAGTGTTTTTAAAGAAGGGGTTTAAATATGGTGTATTAGCAGCTTAATTAGCAAGGGTAATTGAATTTGTAATAATCTGAATCTTCAATAAAAATGGGCCAAATAAGCCCTCCCCTCGTTACAATTTATGCAACAAAAATTTGTTTAGGGAACTGATACTTCCCTTATGAAATTTGATGCCACTGTGCATTTTGGGGACGTACAAGTAACCAAACTAGAAAAGAGAAAAAAATTAGAATTACAAATTTGACTCAGCTTTAATTAGTGCTGTAATATTTAAAAGAATAATAATAACCAATTTAAATATTTAGATTCAAATGAAATAATTGAGTGTCATCCAAAATATATAAATAGTTCAGAGCTTTATTTGAATAATTGCTTTTTTGAAATGGCAACAGCGTTTTCAACAATGACTCGTAATTATTCATGACAATAATGATTGAGAAACGCTCTGTTTGTTCATTTAACAACAATGCTTGCGAAACTTTGTTTGTTTGTAAAAATCAACAATTATGAATTCAGCATTTACTACAATGTTATACATTTAAGGAGACGTAACTATATATTTCCCATACTTTGCAGAAGTTTGATTTTTGGTAAGTGAATAATTACATTTCAAATTGTATCTTATAATAAATATTCATTAAGAATGAAAAGGAAGTCTGTGGCGGTACCATTTATGCTGTATTGTGCCAGTTTCCCGTCCAATTAGCTAATGCCTTGACGATAAACAAGGCTCAAGGTCAAATATTTGACAAACATGTTGTATAAATTATTTATTTAAAAGTAGAAGGTATTTCGGTATGAATTCAAAAGTAGAAGGTTTGAATTCAAAATTTGCAAACCATTACCTCGCATTTGGCGTGATTTCCATCAATTTGGCGATGGATTTGACATTGCTATAGAGATTCCTTCTTAATTCGCAACCTACGCGTTTCGGCCTTTTCTTTTCGATTTCTTTAAAAATATTCTTAACTTTGTCGTGCTCGCCATTTTCTCACACTTTCTCTATTTAACTGACGTTTCTTTTCTTTTCTGCCCTGTCCATTTTCCATTGGCCAACACGTTTGTGAAATGGAATGTGATGAATATTTTGAATGTCAAAAACTGTTTTTTCTTTTAATCTTTTTAAATATAAATTTAAATCTACTGACGTCACCCACAGGAAAAAAATATGAAGAAAATAAAAGAAAAACAAACCGCGTTCAAGTAAAAATTTAATTAGCTAAGAAGAGAACGAACGCTCAGGTTTTTAATATGAACACCGAATTCAAGCAGCAGCGGTCGTGGAAAGTCATTGGGTGATTGGGAAAAATGAGTGTTCACGTGGAAGGTTATGAAAATACTGGTGGTCTGGATTAGTATCTGAATTGAAATATTTATCTGTAATTGAAACACGTTTGACAATATTTTGTATCAGCGTTACCCTGAGGTAGATAGATAGACAGGTAAATGAAGCTGTTTATATTATAAACTTTTGCCAATCAGAAGCCGGCTCCTTCAGTTAATTTTAAGAATAAAAAATAGATTTAATATTCTGAGCTGTAATGATGATGCTATCTTTGATATTTTCGTTATCGTTGCCCATCGCTACCATTAGAATTTAAATATGCCTTATATGTCTCATTGTTGTAAATGTACGAGCAGGGGGCCCAGACATGCACTCATGGTCGCAAACCCATGAGGGTGATAGAGCTCGTAAGTAGTAAGAATAGGGGCGTTCACCGGCAGTGGCGGAATAATGCGGAATGCGGAATCCAAGATGGCGGCCATTCCGCCTTCCGTAATCCTGGACGGGGGTGTAAAAGGGGGGAGAAAATGAAAAAAGTGGGGGGTAAAAATTTTGGAGAAACTTTTTGTCGGGTGGCAACGATGTCGTAGTCTTGTACGAGGGGTTGAGGGGGAATTAATTTTTTTTTGGAATGAGACTTTTTACAAGTACGGTAGAAACTTTTTTTAGGGTGGCAACACCGGCAGTGGCGGAATGAAACCATCAGCGCCCCTAGCGGTAGAAAGGAGAATTAAAACTTGGGGATTTTTCTGATAGTTGGGATTTTTTTTTCTTTTTTTAAATGAATTAAAGGTGTTAATGAGGATAATTAAATAAAGTGATTAAGTATATCAAGACCATTGTTATTACATGCTAAGGTCCTACAATACCCCTCCCCTATATGGCGGTTACGAAGTGAACTGCGAGAATCTTGTATGATGAGGGGAAATAACATAAATTTTAAGAATCTGCCGCATTTAGCGTTTTTTTCACAAAAAGTTTCAAAAACGTTAAAAAACATCAAAAATGTACGTTTTTAAAATAAATTGTGGTTTTTAGATTGTTTGAATTCTCTATGGGAAATAACATGGGTTTTTTCCACTTTTGTGTATTTTTTGTAAAAAAAATGTGCGTTTTTGCAAAAGTGTTACCAAAAAAGCGTTTTTTTAAAAATGTGACATTTTGCGACTTTTTTTTCAAAATGCCGTTTTCTCTATGGGAATTAACATAGGTTTTCGCACTTTTACATTTTTTTTTTAAATGTGCGTTTTTGCAAAAGTGTTACCAAAAATGCGTTTTTTAAAAAGTGTGACATTTTGCGATTTTTTTCAAAAACACACTTTTTACTTGTAAAAACTAAGAGAAACACGTTTTCAAAGTAGCAGAATCGCGTGAATCGGGTGTATGGGAGGGGGGGTGTTTCCCCAACCATTTCGGCCTTCGATTTAAAAATTTAAAAAAATAAATATTTTAAATAATCGTGAAAGTGTCCAAAATACTTGAGTGTTATGAATCTCGCAAGTTAATTAAAGGATGTTAATTAAATTAAGTTATTAAGTATTGGATATCCGTATGCCAGGAGCATGTTAAAGACGTGCCATGGGTATGCTAAAGGCATGCCAAGGTGTACCAAGATCATCGTTCTTACAATACCCCTCCACTATATCGCGGTTACGAAGAGATACGCGAGAATCTTGTACGATGAAGGGAAAACATGAATTTTAAGAATGTGTCACTTTTAGCGTTTTTTCAAAAAAAGTTTCAAAAACGTTAAAAAACAGCAAAAATGTACGTTTTTAAGATAAATTGTGGTTTTTAGATTATTTGAATTCTCTATGGGAAATAACATGGGTTTTCACACTTTTATGAATTTTTTAGAAATAAAATGTGCGTTTTTGCAAAAGTGTCACCAAAAAGGCGTTTTTGAAAAATGTGACATTTTGCGATTTTTTTTAAAATGTCTGATTTCTCTATGGAAATTAACATAGGTTTTCGCACTTTCGCATTTATTTTTCAAAAAATGTGCGTTTTTGCAAAAGTGTTACCAAAAATGCGTTTTTTGAAAAATGTGACATTTTGCGATTTTTTTCAAAAACACACTTTTTACTTGTAAAAACTAAGAAAAACATGTTTTCAAAGTAGCAGAATCGCGTGAATTGATGTTTTAAAGTAGTAGAATCGCGTGATCGACTATATTCGATGAATGACTATTCGAGGAGGTGTATATACCCAATGAGGGAACCCATAGACCGTTTATCAGCGATCCGCGAAACACTTAAGTTAGTAATGTTACGAATCCCACATCCATTTTAGTCTGAAAATCTAGAAAACCCCCAGAGAATATACCTATTTTAAAAATAAGTATTATAAAAAAAGGTTAGTGTATCAGTTTATACGCATAGTGTGTGTCTTATTTCTCTAAATTCCGTCATTTTTAAAAATAAAAGTACATGCCAGAACCCTCCACGCTTAACTCTCGTAAAAATGATTTAGCTATGAGTGCCCCCGCCCAACACTTTTGTGCGGATGGAGGGGAGATATTTAACACATTCTCGGCACTAGGAGAATACGTAGTGGACGTTGGCACGTGTTATATTACTGAATAAGAAATTGCTTAACCCGAAATTCAAGCGAGTCTGTATTCAGGAGATATATAGCCGAAAATGACTATCCTGTGATTTTTAACGTTTGAAATAGCAAAATACACGCTAATTTCTTTACAACGAATAACATATATTTCTTGTATGCATACCAGTTTTAAGTGAAGTTTAACACATATAGCTTTCTGTCCTCTGGACGAGTCGGACGGTCTGGGGCTTTCACATATAGCTTTCTGAGGGAGGGAGAAACGCCTAATATGGTGATACATATGACACACGCGGTCAGCACAAATCGATGGAAATAAATGGTGAGATAGTTTTTAAAGACGAGACTTTGAAATTTTTTTCGATAAATAAGGTATTTGAGGTTATTTAACGTGTGAATGATCGATACATGGTAAAAAAATGAGGAACTGGGCTAAGTTTTCAAGTATAGGACTTTGAAGTTTTTAGCTAAATGTAATATGTGCCAACATTTTATAAGATGATATCACCTGCAGAGTGAGTATAAGACGATCCCATCAGCCGCAGCTAGTTACAAAGTGTCGAACTAGACGAACATTTCTACGATACAAAATTTAAATATCCTAACCAAATACAATGCTTTGTAGCTTTTAAAGGGTTGGAAACACCTACGAAGGCGGCATGCGTGATACTTATAGCCGATACATAGCCGCGAAATGGGAAACTAACAAAGATTTTTTTAAGGGTAGAACTTGAATTTATAATTAAACCTGATTTCTACTACACACATTTAGTTTACACATTTAGTTAAAACTTTTTTTAATTACACTTAGAATAAGTGCAACTGAAATAAAGTTTTTCAAAGTTTGAAAAAACAAATATTAGTATCCGTTGGGATACTACAGATATATAGCTTTTTAAGGTATATTTACACACATACACACACACACACACACACACACACACATATACGCATGGTAAAAATGGACAGGCCATTCATAATCACAAAGGGATTTTCTTTAATTATTTTACTAAAATCTATTATTTTTTAACATGTGATTCTATTTTATACCATAGTTTAATAGTAATCATGATATGACCTTGATGTGACTTAGTCGTGTAGGGGGTCTGGGTGGCGTTCAAGTATCGATTTTATCATTTTTGCTGTGGATTTCGTGCTGTTAAGACGCGTTTCAAGTTGTTCTGCGAATATGTCGGTTTTAGTTGGTAAAGCTGGAGATGTTATATCTGTCATTATTCATCGGCCTACACCTAATGTAGCATTTTTGAGTCGGATTGAACATGTAAGTACTTGCTTTAATATGATTTTATTCTATCATTTTATTAAACTTAGTATTTTTATAGTATGTTACAGCTTCATTATTTTATTTAGTTAAGATTTTTATCAATTTAATGTAGTTTGTTGGGGTTTTAGTACTTAGATATATTATTCAGCTTGGTAATTTTATTATTTTAGCTGATTTCTGATGGGATTAGTATAATGGATTCGCGACTACTTTATATAAATCTTGGGGTATGTATTACATTGCTACATAGAATAATGTATGTTTATACTAACGTACAACATTTTTTATCTTGTATAGACATGTCTTGTCTGTTTTAGAATGTCGGTGATCTGTATTATCCACACAACTTCGCTACATATTTTTTTCATCTCTTTAAAGGTTATTTACTCAGAAATTTTAAGGATTCCCCTTTAAAATATTTGTAGTATCCCCATTTCGCTGTTATCTGACGATGATGAATTCATCTCATACCACATTATTAGGTGTTTTTGACTCTTTAAATGTTCTTAAACATCTCATTTACCTCAAAAATTCAGAGTTCTATACTTAAAAAATTACTTAAATCAACATTTAACTATTATGTGTCCGCGATGCGTATCACACATGCCGTCTGAATCTTCGTATTCGTCCGTTTTAAGTGCTGATATATTGCGCTTAATTCGAAAAAATTTTAGGTGTTATTCTAAAAAGCTATCTTAGCTTTTCCCTATTTCATAACTATGTATTGGCTATGTGTGCCGCATATGTTGTCTTAGTAGGTATTTACGCTACTTTAAAAGTTTTTAAACATAACATTTACCTAAAAATCTAAAGTCCCATCCATAAAATATTACTCTAATTCCTATTTTCCCTCGATAGGTATTGGTGATGGTGTTATTCTACTCCCACTTAAAGTGTAGTTTCTAACCATTCAAGTGTTTCTAAACATCCTCATTTATGTGAAGAAGCCAAAAATTATATCCCTAAAAACATGTTTAGCTCTACTTTTGTTACTATATGCGGATGATATGCATCGCACATGCTGTCTCAATCTGTGTATTCATCCGCTTTAAACGTTTATATGTTGTGCCTAGTTACAAAAAAATTTAAGATTTATTCTTTAAAATATTATGCTAATTCCTCATTTTAGCACTATGTGTTAGTAATGATAACACTCTATGCTCTTAAGTATGTGTTTTTATTCCTTGAAAGTTAGTAGAAATCCCTATTTAGCTAAAAAATTCTCAAAGCCCCCTCTAAAAATTTGTTGTATACCCTTTAGTATGTCTTTATATCCCTTTAAAAATTAGTGGAAATCCCTATTTAGCTGGCAAATTCCCTAAGTCCCTTCTAAAAATTTGTTGTACACCCTAGTATACCTTTCTATCCCTTTAAAAATTGGTAGAAATCTCTATTTAACTAAAAAATCTAAAGTTACATACTTATAAATTATTCTTAGTTCATCATTTTACTGTTATATCGAGTATGTGTATCATACTAGCCCATCAAAAGTTTCTGAACATGCACATTTACTTCGAAATTTGAAGTTCAGTCTTTAAACAATATTTAAGTTTTCCTTTCGCTGTTATGTATCGGCGTTGTATTCATTCTAAGTCATCTTGCTGGGCGTTTCCATTTCTTTAAAAGCTAGTATAAATTGTCATTTATGTAAAACTTCTAAAGTCTTTACTTTAAAAAATGCCTCTAATATCCCCTTCTTAATGTTATATGCTGCTTAAGTGTATTATACATAAAACCCTCGGTAAGCGTTAGCACCCTATAAGATTTAGTAGATTCTCCACTTAATTGAAGAAAGTTAAAGTCGCAACTTTAAAAACTGCTCCGATATTACTTTTCCACCACTGTGATCGGGACATGTGTATCGCACATAGCTCATTAAAAAATTTCTAAGCACTTACATTTTCTTAAAAATTTGAAGTTCGGTCTCTAAACAATACTAAAGTTTTCCTTTCGCTGTCCTATATTAGCTGTGTGTATTATGGATGCTATCTCATCATATGTTTATATCTCTTTAAATGCCTCTAAATACCCCATTTACTTAAAAATTCCATGTCTTCTCCTAAAAATATTATCTTCGATCTGCATTCCACCGGTGGGTGTTGGTTATATGCATTATATATATATATATATATATACATAACCCCCTTCGCTATGCATCTCTCTCCCTTTGCAGTAGTTAGTAGAAATCAGGTTTAATTATAAATTCAAGTTCTACCCTTAAAAAACCTTTGTTAGTTTCCCATTTCGCGGCTATGTATCGGCTATAAGTATCACGCATGCCGCCTTCGTAGGTGTTTCCAACCCTTTAAAAGCTACAAAGCATTGTATTTGGTTAGGATATTTAAATTTTGTATCGTAGAAATGTTCGTCTAGTTCGACACTTTGTAACTAGCTGCTGCTGATGGGATCGTCTTATACTCACTCTGCAGGTGATATCATCTTATAAAATGTTGGCACATATTACATTTAGCTAAAAACTTCAAAGTCCTATACTTGAAAACTTAGCCCAGTTCCTCATTTTTTTACCATGTATCGATCATTCACACGTTAAATAAGCTCAAATACCTTATTTATCGAAAAAAATTTCAAAGCCTCGTCTTTAAAAACTATCTCACCATTTATTTCCATCGATTTGTGCTGAGCGCGTGTGTCATATGTATCACCATATTAGGCGTTTCTCCCTCCCTCAGAAAGCTATATGTAAAAGCCCCAGACCGTCCGACTCGTCCAGAGGACAGAAAGCTATATGTGTTAAACTTCACTTAAAACTGGTATGCATACAAGAAATATATGTTATTCGTTGTAAAGAAATTAGCGTGTATTTTGTTATTTCAAACGTTAAAAATCACAGGATAGTCATTTTCGGCTATATATCTCCTGAATATAGACTCGCTTGAATTTCGGGTTAAGCAATTTCTTATTCAGTAATATAACACGTGCCAACGTCCACTACGTATTCTCCTAGTGCCGAGAATGTGTTAAATATCTCCCCTCCATCCGCACAAAAGTGTTGGGCGGGGGCACTCATAGCTAAATCATTTTTACGAGAGTTAAGCGTGGAGGGTTCTGGCATGTACTTTTATTTTTAAAAATGACGGAATTTAGAGAAATAAGACACACACTATGCGTATAAACTGATACACTAACCCTTTTTTATAATACTTATTTTTAAAATAGGTATATTCTCTGGGGGTTTTCTAGATTTTTAGACTAAAATGGATGTGGGATTCGTAATATTACTAACTTAAATGTTTCTCGGATCGCTGATAAACGGTCTATGGGTTCCCTCATTGGGTATATACACCTCCTCGAATAGTCATTCATCGAATATAGTCGATCACGCGATTCTACTACTTTAAAACATCAATTCACGCGATTCTGCTACTTTGAAAACATGTTTTTCTTAGTTTTTACAAGTAAAAAGTGTGTTTTTGAAAAAATTCGCAAAATGTCACATTTTTCAAAAAACGCATTTTTGGTAACACTTTTGCAAAAACGCACATTTTTTGAAAAAAAAATGCAAAAGTGCGAAAACCTATGTTAATTTCCTTAGAGAAATCAGACATTTTGAAAAAAATCGCAAAATGTCACATTTTTCAAAAAACGCCTTTTTGGTAACACTTTTGCAAAAACGCACATTTTATTTCTGAAAAATTCATAAAAGTGTGAAAACCCATGTTATTTCCCATAGAAAATTCAAATAATCTAAAAACCACAATTTATTTTGAAAACGTACATTTTTGCTGTATTTTAACTTTTTTGAAACTTTTTGTGAAAAAACGCTAAAAGTGACACATTCTTAAAATTCATGTTTTCCCTTCATCGTACAAGATTCTCGCGTATCTCTTCGTAACCGCGATATAGTGGAGGGGTATTGTAAGAACGATGATCTTGGTACACCTTGGCATGCCTTTAGCATACCCATGGCACGTCTTTAACATGCTCCTGGCATACGGATATCCAATACTTAATAACTTAATTTAATTAACATCCTTTAATTAACTTGCGAGATTCATAGCACACAAGTATTTTGGACACTTTCACGATTATTTAAAATATTTATTTTTTTAAATTTTTAAATCGAAGGCCGAAATGGTTGGGGAAACACACCCCCTCCCATACGCCCGATTCACGCGATTCTGCTACTTTGAAAACAAATCATTTTGGTGACATTTTCTTCAATTTAGCAACATTAAAATAAGTCGCCAAGTTGGCTATAATATAAAAGGATAATAACATCTGAATTATTTTAAAAAAAGGGTAATTATATTGAAGATAAAGATAAAAGTTTCTGAAGATTAATTAAAAAGAAGAGGTGAATGAATTATTACAGAAGAGTGAATAAAAACAAACACGAACACGATAAATTTAGAAAAAAGATCGTAAACAAACGGGTAAAGAAATTTAGATTTTATATACAGAAAAAGTGAAGTTGAAGATAAAATTTAGTAGAAAGACCAAAACCAAAACGAGTAAAGAAAAAACGGGTAAAGACTATACAGAAAAAATGAAGTTGAAATAAAATTAAATAATAGAGAACAAAAGTTCGAAAACAAAATAATAGGTATAAATATAAACAAATAAATAAGATATAAACAAGACAAAATATAAGATATATACACAATACAAAATAAAAGATATATACATTTAATAATAATAGACAAATTCGTAAGCAAAGAGCAAAAATACAGAAAAGAGATAACGTGCTTATTTCACTGACCAAGAAAGCAGTTGAAAGCAGAAAGATTCATAAGCTCATTAAGATACATTTCGGAAATTTTCTCTCGCAAGGTGAACATGGGAGAAAAATGGGTTCTAAGAAAAATATAAGTATTTAAATAATTTTGCCATTTGTTAATTGAAAGATTGATGCAGTATTTCTCAAGTAGAGAATATGGAAATAGAATTTTGAGAGGGATAACAGAAATTGCGGCTAATTTGGCTTGTTTATCTGCAACTTCATTACCCAAAACATCTGCATAGGCTTTAACCCAGGACAAATTAATTAAATTTTTAGAAGCATCAGCTTTAATTTTGATATTACTTAAAAAATTTGATTTGTTACTAACAGATTTAAAAGCCAAAATAGAAGAAAGACTATCATAATAAATATTAATTTTAGTATTATTTCAAGCGGCCCAATTAATGGCAAAATCAATGGCTGCCATTTCAGCCTGAAAAAAATGTGTTCTCGCTGTCAATCTTGAAAGAGTAAACTTTGTCCAGAACATCATGTTTAAAAATACATATTGCGAAACCAGTATTATTGTTAATAGAAAAACCGTTGGTATATATATATAAGGTTGGAAAAGTAGTTTGGATCATGTTGTTTAAAGAAACCGACACGTTTGAAGGGATGGATGTTGGAGAAAGGGCTATGGTTGGATAAAGTGGAGGATGGAATGCTAGAATTAGAAAACGAATTAATACGATGTTTCCAAAACATATATTTTGCATATTGGACATTAATTACAGGGTATGGGGGTAATGCCTGTAATAGAGTAAAGAGTGATGTTTGAAGATGTTCTAAAACCGAAAGATAATTTAAGAAGAAAAATTCTTTGTAAAGATAAAATATTTCTGATCTGAGTTCCAGTTAAATTGTTACCCCAAATTCCGAAAAGTACCAAATTTTAAGGAAAGTTTTATTTACACCCAATTACTACCAGAAACGTTACCAAAAATAGAAGCAATCAAAACATTTCCCTTTCAGATAAAAAAAAATATGAGAGCCCCATTTAATGTTGTCATCAATAATTGAACCTAAATATTTAAGTTGTCTATTAATTTTGATTTTATTATTTTGAATTTTGAATACAGGTTTATTTCCAATTTTGGATCTATTTCTGTTGAAAATTATTGAATTACTTTATTATGGGAGATGTTCAAATTTAATTTAATTAAGGATTCAGAAACGGAATTAAGTAAAATATTGTATTAATTGAAAGGGAACGTAATGTTAAATTAGTTATACATATCACCAGGTACAGATGATACAGATGATATCAGGGACAGATGGTACTGGTTGCGAAGAGCAAGAAGGATAGGCATTTTTATAGTCAACCATCCTAACACAATATTTGCTGACAGTTGGAGAGACTGTAGGTTTATCAATTTCTTTGGATTCAGGTGGAGTCAAATTATTTAGTTGCCTGCTGGATTCAATCCCAGAGACCTGTACGGTCATTTTTATTTTTTTTTGTCACTCCAAATCGGCGATAAGCGGAGTGCTATATTGCACCTTTGCGACTCTTTAGTAACTCTGGCAGCCCTCTTTTGGGAAACTTGTACAGAACAGCAGCGCAATTCTTGCTTCTGCTGTGATTTTCGATCATTTCCGACGTCTTTTGATTAACCAGCCACGTTGATTTTGGATTTTTGGATACAACCACGTGTTGATTTTGGAATTTGATAGATTGGAGCTAAGTTTGGAGATCTTTTTTTATCGTCTCTCAAGTTTCCCTGATTTGTGTTGTGTATGCTAAATGGCTGGAAAGAGTGAAAGATATAGAATTGTTTTTTTATAGTTTGATTGACAGTGGTAAAATGAATCAGTGAATTAATTGCAAGTGGGTACGAACGTTCTAAGTTCCATTTTTTACCGCATTTCAAAGAATCGGTTTTTTATCAAATTACTTTTAAGTGTCATTATTTATCAAATTTCGGTACTTTTCTGTTAAAGGGGAGACAGTCGGATTTGGTTACAATGTGGCAACAGTTGGTTAGTAGCATTTCGAACATGGACCTACTACAGCTTCGCGATCTTACCCTCGATCCAGCCTCGCTGGCTGTTGAAGCTCGCACATAGCAAAAATTGTTTGTGCAATAGGTGTTCTATGGTTCATGGAAGACAGGTTTTCGTCCGCGCAGCGGATGTAACATGAAAATCACTCTGTGAGCCACTGAATGCCTGTTGCACAAATAGCTGTTGCTACGTACGACTTCCGACAGTCAGCGGGCCGGATTCCGCGATGTTTTTCAGCGGATGAGCGTAGCGATGTGACCCGCGAAGCGGCTGTAGATCCATGTTCGAATTACCACATCACTCTATGAGCCACGGAACACCTGTTGCACAAACAGCTGTTGCTACGTGCAACCTCCGACAGCCAGCGAGGCCGGATTCTCTGAGGCTTTTTTAGAGGGCGAAGTAAACACGCGAAGAGGGCGTAGAACCATGTTCAAATTACTGCGGTTCAACTATTGCACAGACGGTTGTTTTCACATAGTGATCTTCGACAGAGAACGAACGACTGGTCAAAAAGTACCTAAATTAACAATCTTTATAATTTTTTTTCTAAGTTTTAATTTTATCAAATTTTTTCTATCTTTTTTTATTACATTCCTTCTAAGTATCAACTTAAAAAAATATAAGGTGTGTGTTTTAAATCGTTAGAATATTGTTACATTTGCAAAAAATTTACATTAAATGCCTTTCTATAAGCTAAAAATGCATTTTAAAAACATCGGACGCAGTTAGAAAATTGGCGCCAAAAAAAGGCGCCAAATTCTTAACCGTACCAGTCTTTGGGAAAATGCCGATTGCTGTTGAGGGGAGGGGGAGAGTACTATTTTTGGTAGAGTAGGATATTGCGTAAGAGATAACAGATCCATAATGATGAAATATAATTATAATAAGAAAATAAACAGTAAACGTTGCCACAGAATAATATAAGGTTAATATTGTCAATAAATATATCAAGCACTTTGTGAAATTAAAATAAGTTGAGAACGAGACATATTATAAATCATGTATTAAGAACTCAGTATTAGATGTGGATGATATTTAATAAAATAAATTAGTACCATGTAACATTATAAAATTTAGTTGCTATGGCGAAATTCTAAGGATTATAAATCAAATGAACTTGAAAATGAAAAATTTAGTCATGCCACCTAGAATAAAACTTCAGCCAGAATTGATTATCAAATAAGAAATGGGAAATGATATTTTAAATATAATAAGTCTACTGATATTAGTAAAATAAGGGAGAACATTTACTGAACATTATGGGGAGATAAAAATATTCGATTTTAATATATTTAAGAAATATATAAGTTAAAATAGAAATATTAGAGTATATATGCTTATTAATATTTACTTGAGCTGCATTTTACGATGCAAATCATCATGAATTGTGTTAAAATTCACTTATTGCTGCATGTCCCGCATTTCATTTTTTATCCGGCCGATATTGTCTGGTCATTACAGTTCGAGGTTATATGTTATTTCTTTAGCTTATTTCAACTATCTTCTGTTTTATGTACCGCAACCTTCTAGATGCCAATATTAACCTCTTGCACCGAGACCTGCTACTTTACCGCACGTCACGCATGTCCTTTTCAGCCAGCCGATACTGCCTGGTCAGTACATTTCCCCGTTATACCTCATATCTAACTTATATGAATTACATTCTGCAATAGCTGTCCCTGTAAAAGAGATCACTGGGAGTCAACTTTTATGCACAGCAGATACACCGAGACAACAATCTGTCGAAGCATGAAACAGTACATATTTATTTTTATATAAATAATATTATTATAAAATATTATCGGTACTTATTGTCGTCATCCTAATAAAAAAAATCCTATTTCGAATCAGATAATCTGTTGGGAGATTGAATATTTTGGCTTATTCTAGAGCTACTACACAAATTGTTGCCTTCCCAAAAAATTATACCTATGTTCTGTCGGATTATAAATAAAACAAGAAAGATAAATCATGCATAAAGCATTGATTATAAAACGCTTTCCAACTTCAATGCAATTTTATTTAAACATCTCTAAAATGCGATACATTCCTCGGTAATATTTTTAAAATTATCACAATACTACATTAATTTATTATATTTGAAAATTTCATCGAAAACAATTGAAATTTATTCAAATGACGTCATCGAAATATAACACGCCTGGCTCTATAAAAGCAGCATTTCATTCATTTCATTCATCACAATATTATAATAATTTATTTTATTTAAAAACTTAAGACTGTGGAGGTATAAGTAATTAAACTCTATGCTTAAAACTTCATCGAAAAAATCGTCCTTCTCTCTGTAAAATCAATAAATATTTCATTCATATCAGCTATATTGCAGACTCCATGAGCTAAACAATTTCGCATTAAAGAAATGCAGCAATTCTTATACAACTTATTCTACATATTTTGCTGTTTACATTTTCCATAAGTGAAAATTAGGCTTCGTTGTAGAAATAATCAAATTTGGATGATCATTTAAACTCAAATATATTGTAATTGCGTTGTTTCAGTGCGTAGATGCACAAAATTTAAGAAAAAAATAAAGCGGTTTTAGGACGGATACAACATTAAATATGAATTAAAAGGAACTTTAAAAATCACTATTTTGACACAATATGGATGTTGTATTTTATTTTGAAGAGGGTCCCGTGATCTCTTCATATAATGGTGACGTGATCGCTTCATATAAAAGGTGTAACTATTATTTTAATTTTTATTTAAAAAACTACTGAATATATTTTGCAGACATTTTTTTTTATATATTTTATGGGATAATTTGAATATTTCCTAAAACTTTCGAAGCAATTTGTGAATTCTAAATCTGCTTAAAAAATGTTTGAAAAACTTGGTCCCATGGGGTTCAATGTATTTCATTTTTTCAACCCGGGTTCAATCCAAAACTAATTGGGTGATATTATTGATATATATTCCCATAAGTTTCACAGACCGTCTGAACAACATACTAAAATTTCATTTTAATAAAGTCATTTTTACGGCAGTTATTGTGCGAACGGACAAATAGATACAATGAACAAAGTCATAAACACTTTTCAACTTTGTTGTAAAGTGTTGATAAAAATAGATTATAGCCATCGTAACAAAATTAGTCCCATTATGCAATCTGCACTGAAAAGTCACTTTAATTTGTATTTACTTCAGTCATTTTATAGTTTACTGTAACACTGATTTTTGAACATGACGAATTGCTTAAAAATTCCCCTTTTTTCATATTTATTGCTGATAAACTGTATTTTAGTGCTGCATAAAAATTTCTCCAACTAGAAATGGATGGAAGCAAATGTGTGTATAGTCTTGTACATAATTTATACATTTCCTGGCTGCGATTGTCCAAAATGTATACCACTTGGCACGCTTTCGTATATTGTTAGGTTCACCGCGCCAGTGTAGCCACGACCGTAATGAAGGAGAAAAGCGAATAGAGGATTGTTAACGTTCTCTTTCACATGACTCTTTGAGAAAAGCACATTTCGTGGAGAACATACTTTTGGCACTACTTTTTACCATAACGGTATTAAGTATATGCCAATTAATTATTGTCTATACTTGACATTTCATAATAAGCTGAAGGTTCAGTGCAGACATGGGCAACCCCTGGACTGCGGTTAAATATAGTCTGCCCTATCATTTTGTCTGGTCCGCAATCCCTTAATATTTCATAATTTTTTTTTAGAAACTTGTAAATTTTGCAGTGAGATAGACAGATATGTATTAAACGTTTCTGTGTCCTATGAAATTCATTTTCCAGCTGAAATTAATAAATTTTATAAGTAATCCTGGAACCCGACGACTATAGCGTTTCCAATGTAACGATGCTAATTTTAGGAATGCAACTATAGAAAGGTACCGTGATCAATAACTTACCAATGCATTTTCAACTTATCCAAATATAAGTTTGTGATCAGGATTGCCTTCCAATTATAAACAACAGTATTCATGAACTGATTTTGCGTTTATTATGCTTTCCATAGCATGGAATAGTCGTGAAAGCAAGAAAAGGTGTGCCCAGTATGGCGACCTTTTGTATAAACCTGAAAATGCTAAGGGGACCGGCAGAACTCCTCATGTAAGCGGTGTCACTGAATACGACACTAGCCGTTGCAGCTTAGTACATCCTGGGCTCACCCTTTAAGAAATTTGGGACACATCGAATAATGAGACTAAAGTTGATAATATCCATGGAGTTTCTCAAAATTTTGGCACATATCAACTCTTCTTGCAGCTATTGGAAGATCGACATAATTTTTATTTTGAGAACAACTTTTTACAGGCCGACTCTTTGAATACGAAATTAGCCATTGCAGCCTAGTACATCCTGAGATCACTCTTTAAGAAATTTCAGACAACTCGAATAATGGGACTGAATTTTATAGTTTTCATGGAGTTTCTCAAAACTGTGACATATATCAACTCTTCTTGCTGCCATTGCAAGATTGACGCAATTCTGTCCTTGAGAAACACCTTCCTCAGACGGAGTTTTGAAAATGAAAT
Source organism: Amaurobius ferox (assembly GCA_951213105.1). NCBI lineage: Eukaryota > Metazoa > Arthropoda > Arachnida > Araneae > Amaurobiidae > Amaurobius > Amaurobius ferox. Next base: position 23,341,339 of record OX578147.1, read on the forward strand.
TAGCCCTTGCAGCCTAGTACATCCCGAGCTTAATCTTTAAAGATTTTGAGGCCAGTCGAATGTTGGGACTGAAGTTGATAGTCTGCATGGAGTTTCTCGAATTTGTGGCATATATCAACATTTCCTGAAATTGCAAGATCAATTAAGCAATGTTGATGAGCGCATAATAAGCGTGACTTCTATGAAAGTATATGTAATACATTTTAAGATTTAAAAATAATGAGGAAACTTTGACAAAAATGTAGAACTTGTGTCACATTTAAGAAATAAGGCGCAAGTTTTGTCCAATAGATTCATTCAGTTCTTTTTCAGTGTGTATGGTTGATATGAAAACAAGGCATTTGAGGCAGCAGAGTGACATAATTTTTATTTGATATAACAGCATGTTAAATATGCCCATCCTATGCCCATGTTTGGAAGGTTGTTCTATTTTTCTGTGAAGAGTTTTTGTAGTCTGTAGTCTAATATTCTGTTACTGGTGCACAGAATTTTTTATTCAATATTTCTACATTATGGCATGCTTATAATACATATATTAATTACGGTTAGTTTTAATTTATTTGTTAGATTAGGTTACTATAACAACTGTCATACTGAGATAACGAAAATTCCAATATTTGTTCTCTTAATGATTTGCATTTTTTCCTGATCCTTTTTAACACTTTACAACATAGTTGAAAAGTGTTTATGACTTTGTTCATTCTGTCTACCTGTCTGTCTGTACGTCCGTCAGCACGATAAGTGCCGTAAAAATGACTTTATCAAAATAAAATTTTAGTATGTTTTTCAGATGATAAGCGTAACGTGATGATAAGCGCGTTTATATGAAGAGATCACATGACCATTATATGAAGAGATCACGTGACCATTAAATGAAGAGATCAAGTGACCCACTTCAAAATAAAATATGGCATCCATCTTCTGTCAAAATTGTGATTTTTAAAGTTATTTTAATTCATATTTAGTGTTAAATCCGCCCTAAAACTGCTTTTATTTTGCTTAAATTCTATGTATTTACGTACTGAAAAAATCTGATGTGGGCAACACATGACTTTCCTTATATAATGTAATGAATTTACTACTTTTACAGTAAAAAAATAGGATTTTCTTGTAGTAGATACTAATATTCTTTCCAAGATATTGAATTTTCGACAATTAGTCGTCATTTTCATTGATTTAGCGCCATTTTTATCCATTTGGCGAGATTTTCGTTAATTTGGCAACATTTCAAAAAAGTCGCCAAGTTGGCGACATTCCGCCAAATTCGTCGCCAAAATCTCGCCAAGCGTTATGCACTAAGAAATAAATTTTTCTTAAAGCAGATAAATGACTATTGGCGTTCAAATACAAAAGTATTATTCAAAGTATCTTTTTTCAAGAATGGAACGAGCTAGATCCACGAGAAGGATGTCACTCAATTTATCGCATGGTATTACATATGAAAAGTAAACATGTTTCTCAATAGGAAATATTTTTCTTTTTATTTTATATGACTTTTTGATAATTTTTTTTAAAAATGTACAATATCTCGAGAACGGTTCACGTTAGCGTTCTAAAATTTATGTCAATCGTTTTCTAATGAAAAATTACATAAGAAATGTCTATTTGCGTAACTTTATTAGTGGTTTTAATTTTTTGACGATTTCTTCAAAATTTCATTCGAAAATTTAGGGGGGTTCTGAACATTCGATTGCGTATAAAAACAATAGGCTTCCAGTGTTTACGGATTATGATTTTTGTACCAAATTTGGTTCGAATCGGTCCATTCGTTCGTCAGTTATCGTCTCCACAGACTCACTGACACACACACACACATACACACATACTTTCACACACACACACACACACACACACAGACATCACTTCAAAAATGTTTGATTAGTGATCAGGGATGCTTGAAACGTGCTCTCCCGTCGAAAACTCGAATTCGAATTTTCGACCCCGTCACAATACTTTCCTTATACATTATGTATATAAGGAAAGTAACAACGCAATTACAATACATTTCAGTTTACATTATATATATTTAAAGTATTCAAAAAAGTAATCGAACAAATGATTAATACTAACTTTATAACTTAATAGTAGAATCCATATAATTTTCGACATATTGCACACACATAGATAATTATAAATACTTCCTTATAGCTTCAACCCAAAATTCTGTCCTTTTGTGAAAATTTTACTTTAAGGCTAAATTTTATTTTGAGACTTATGTCCACACTCTGTACCCTAAATATGGCGACGAGATCTGCTGCTCTAAATTCTTTTTAGTAGTTCAACATATTTTTTTATATGTAAAACATAAGATCTACATGAAAATATATCTGTCTATGGAGGGTACATAAAAATACATCTGTCTATGAAGTGTGCGAAGCTAATCGCAACTCTCTCGAAAGCAGAGCAGTTTTTATTATCTTCAGACAGAAATTTACATTGTTCCAAATTTTGGCATTTCTCCCATTTCTTTTTGCTATGTAATATGAGTCATCATATTGTAGAACAAAACTGATCACTAGTGAAGAAAGCGTAGGTGGCGGTCACAAAATGTTCATTTCACATTCCAAAAGCAGTGGTTTCATTACAACAAACTTCATATGTAATTTGTTTTGCTTGGTTTTAATAATGAAAAAACAAAAATCTACTTCTAACCTTTTCCAGTTCTCATGTGTCGATATGTTGGACATGATTCGTAAAAAAATTACTCGCGTGCAGTTAAATGTCTCCTTAACGTAGAGTTTCAAAAAGTGTCTTGAACCCACGAGAGAGATATTGTAAATCAGTGAATAATTGCAGGCCATAACAATGACTTGAATTTTGAATTCCTAAATCTTTCTCCAAAAATGTACCACAGTGTTTGGTATATTAGTAGAAGCCAAATACTTTTCGACATATCGCACACACATTCTGTCAGGAGTTTATTTAATTAGTAGAAGCCAAATACTTTTCGACACACATTCTGTCAGCAGTTTAACAAACACACATTCTGTCAGCAGTTTATTTAACACACATTCTGTCAGCAGTTTATTTAACACACATTCTTCCAGCAGTTTATTTAACACACATTCTGTCGGCAGTACTTGTATTGCAATATATGATGCAGAGAATAAGAAAATTAGTACCTGTATTACATACATCATTTGCAGATATTCCGATTTCTGAACTAAAAACATGCCTGGTGCACAATAAAGAAATTAACATTTTGCCTGTCGTCTATCAGATCCACAGAATTTTCTGAGTCATTAATTATTTCTAACATTTTCAAATAAATTTGGCAGCTCCAATTTTGACTCTCATATTTTGAAAAATTATTGTCGTCCAATTGGACGACCACATTGAATACACACTGTTTATTTAGACTATGGCTTTTCAAACTACGCGCAGCAACAAAAAATTTAATTTAAAACAAAATAATGGAAAAAATCTGTGAGCATCTTTGACTGAAAAAAAGCTGATGTGAGCAGACATGATGGCTATCAAATTCTATTTTTGAAGAGAAACAAAATGTGGTAATCATTTTGTATAATTGAAACTGTAAAAAAAGAACACATTCTGAAATTGTGAAAAGATTTTGAACATAGCGAAAAAGATTTCGCTGAAAAAAAGAAATTCTGAAATTGTGAAAAAGATTTTGCTAAAAGAAAGAAATTCTGAAATTGTGAAAAAGATTTTGCTGAAAAAAAAAATCTGAAATTGGGAAAAAGATTTTGAACATAGCAAAAAAGATTTTGCTGAAAAAAAAAGAAATTCTGAAATTGTGAAAAAGATTTTGAACATAGCAAAAAAGATTTTGAACATAGCAAAAAAGATTTTGCTGAAAAAAAGAAGGTACAGGCGGTGCATAACACAGAGTGGTTAAAAAGAAATTGTGAAATTGTGAAAAAGATTTTGAACATAGCAAAATGATTTTGCTGAAAAAAAGAAGGTACAGGCAGTGCATAACACCGGGTGGATGGAGGGTACAAAAAAAAAGAAATGGTTTGTGGCGGTGTACTGCACCGGGTGGATGGTGAGGCACAACCCTACAAATATGGTTTGTGGCGGTGCTTTACACCGGGTGGATTGGTGGGCATAAACCTAAAAAAAAAAACATTTTTTTAAAAATTCATGTGAAATTTTCTTTTTTGGTCATCAATCTGAAATTGTGAAAAAATATTTTTGTAATTTTTTTAAAAAAAGTGTTGTGCTAGTGAAACTGAAAACAAGGAGGTACAGGCCACCGGGTGGATGGTGGATAAAAGAAAAAGAAATGGTTTGTCGCGGTGTATTGCACCGGGTGGATGGTGAGGCACAACCCTAAAAATATGGTTTGTAGCAGTGCTTTACACCGGGTGGATTGGTGGGCATAAACCTTAAAAAATAAATATATTTTTTTAGAAATTCATGTGAAATTTCCTATTTTGGCAATCGAGCACAACTAGAAGAATACGAACCTATTATTATTCCGGCTAAAGAAGAAAAAGTCCAAACCGAGAAGGGTGTGGACAATAATTTAAAAGAACTTGCTCTAGAAGAAAGTCAAATTAGTATATTTGAGAACTTAGTTTTTGACAATGTATTGTTAGTATTATTTTCACGTAACAACAATACTATTTTCACATAACAACAATATTATTTTCACGTAACAACAATACTATTTTCACATAACAACAATATTATTTTCACGTAACAACAAAGCAAGAGACGAAACAAACTAATTACAAAGTTGCAAATCATTATTTAATCAACCCCACTAAAAAGATAAACTTTGTAATTGTTCAGGTGTGCTCGAAATCAGTCGATTTTCGACACGATTCCACTTGACGGAGAAAGTTATATTACCCCAACCCGTAATAGACTGGCTAGATGTCCAAACAAGATAGCGTTCATAGTAAATTTTACAGGATAGAAAAGCTATGTTTTCGGCGTGAAGATTTCTAGAAATGAAATTTCGATAACAGAATTCGAACTCAGATTGTTACAAATAGCACAATGTTGGTGCATTACCGCAGACATAAATCTACGCCCACAAGTGAGACTCGGAAGCACAAGAAAATGCTTGCCACAACCACAACGCAATATAAAATACATTTTTGATTGCAGTTCTAATTTTGGAAGGGCTATGTTTTCGGCGTGGATATTTCTAGAAATGGAATTTCGATAACGTAATTCGAACTCAGATTTTTACAAATAGCACAATGTTGGTGCACTACCGTAGACTCAAATACATGCCCACAAGTGAGACTCGGCAGTACAAGAAAATGCTTGCCTCAACCGCAGCGCAATATAAAAAAAATTGATTGCAATTCCAATTTTGGAAGGGCTATGCTTTCGGCGTGGATATTTCTAGAAATAAAATTTCGATAACGGAATTCGAACTCAAATTGTTACAAATAGAACAATGTTGGTGCACTACCATAGACACAAATCCACGCCCACAATTGAGACTCGGAAGCACAAGAAAATGCTTGACTCAACCACAGCGCAATATAAAAAATATTTTTGATTGCAGTTCAAATTTTGGAAGGGCTATGTTTTCAGCGTGGAGATTTCTAGAAATGAAATTTCGATAACAGGATTCGAACTCAGATTGTTACAAATAGCACAATGTTGGTGCACTACCGTAGACACAAATCCACGCCCACAATTGAGACTCGGAAGCACAAGAAAATGCTTGACTCAACCACAGCGCAATATAAAAAATATTTTTGATTGCAGTTCAAATTTTGGAAGGGCTATGTTTTCAGCGTGGAGATTTCTAGAAATGAAATTTCGATAACAGGATTCGAACTCAGATTGTTACAAATAGCACAATGTTGGTGCACTACCGTAGACACAAATCCACGCCCACAATTGAGACTCGGAAGCACAAGAAAATGCTTGACTCAACCACAGCGCAATATAAAAAATATTTTTGATTGCAGTTCAAATTTTGGAAGGGCTATGTTTTCAGCGTGGAGATTTCTAGAAATGAAATTTCGATAACAGGATTCGAACTCAGATTGTTACAAATAGCACAATGTTGGTGCACTACCGTAGACACAAATCCACGCCCATAATTGAGACTCGGAAGCACAAGAAAATGCTTGACTCAACCACAGCGCAATATAAAAAATATTTTTGATTGCAGTTCAAATTTTGGAAGGGCTATGTTTTCAGCGTGGAGATTTCTAGAAATGAAATTTCGATAACAGGATTCGAACTCAGATTGTTACAAATAGCACAATGTTGGTGCACTACCGTAGACACAAATCCACGCCCACAATTGAGACTCGGAAGCACAAGAAAATGCTTGACTCAACCACAGCGCAATATAAAAAATATTTTTGATTGCAGTTCAAATTTTGGAAGGGCTATGTTTTCAGCGTGGAGATTTCTAGAAATGAAATTTCGATAACAGGATTCGAACTCAGATTGTTACAAATAGCACAATGTTGGTGCACTACCGTAGACACAAATCCATGCCCACAAGTGAGACTCGGAAGCACAAGAAAATGCTTGCCTGAACCACAGCGCAATATAAAAAAATTTTTGATTACAGTTCTAATTTTTAATTTTTCTACATGACATATATTTATATATAATGATAACATATTTATAATTATTATATTAATGATACATATTAATTATAGTAATGATTTATATTAATGATACATATATTTTAAGCATTTTTCAATAACGCGCCCTTTACTTCCACAATTAGGTTTCCAAATACCTGTCTCATGTCCAGCACATATTGCAACCTCATTAAATTCTATCCCACTCCACTAATATTAACTCACAATTAGCATTCCGAATTCCTATCTCATGTCCAGCACATATTGCAACCTCATTAAATTCCATCCCACTCCACTAGTATTAACACACAATTAGTATTCCAAATTCCTATCTCATGTCCAGAGCACATATTGCAACCTCATTAAATTCTATCCAACACAACCTCATTAACTTCTATCCAACGCCAATAATATTAACAATTTGGCAGACACTTCCTCTTTTTTGTCGATACCATCCACATATGGTCACTAATCTTAAACTCTAAGTAGATCATACCATATGTTGCGCCTACGAACTCCAGGCGAGCTACTATAGGTGACTCTAAAGTGGACTGTATAAACTCTCAAAGCTGAAAACTTAACAACTTTTATTTACAGCATTTTTACAGAGTGACGGAAAGGCCGTCGTACATACATGCATCTCTGATTAGATTACATCTCAAGAACTTATAATGCTTCCGGCGCTTGCGCATTGAATACTGTCAGTCGCTACGCCATCTAGCGATGTACGGGTTACGTAACACTCCCCGCCGATTGAAATTACATAATTTCAATATAATTCACACAAGAATTTCATAATACATTACAATTTTAGCACATTTGCCTCTTCTACCAAAGAACCTTTTTAAACTAGCAATGAAGGAATTTGAAGTTAGATCCGTAACAAAGTCCAGGTGTATAGCTCTTGTGCACAGACAAACAAACATGGAAACATAAACTTTGTTGAGCACACCCTTTCTTTGGTTCTTGAATTTTAGGTAAAATGGACCACAGACATCGATCCCAGTAACGTTAAAGGGGTAAGTAGGTACGACACGTTCTCTTGGCAGATTGCCCATAATTTGATTAGCTAAAACAGGTTTGTTCTTGAAACAAATTACACATTCATGTATTACTTTCCTACAAAGATTTCTTCCATTAATTGGCCAGAATTTTTGTCGAACATGATACAAAAGTGATTGTGGACCAACATGTAAGTACTTTAAATGAAAATATTTCAAAATAATTAAGGTAAATGGACCTTTGCTTGGTAAAATTATGGGAAATTTGGAATTGACACTTAAATCTGAATGCGACAATCGACCGCCTACTCTTAACACATGGTTTTCGTCTAAAAAACAGTTTAAAGTACTTAATTTACTGTTACCTGGGACAGGCTTACCCTTTTCGATCTGCTTGATCTCTTCTACAAACTCACTTTGTTGGATCAATTTCATCAAGAAGATCTCTGCAGCAGCTGTCTCTTTAAGCGTAAGATGACCTCTCAGCTTAGCTGCCTTTCTTGAATTATTTATAAATCTAAATACATAGCTCAAAATACGAAGAATTGTTATATAATTATTGCTAGCATTAAGAATACAATCTAAAATGGATTTTTGATTAGAATGAATTAAAGTTATTAAAGAGTCATTGTTACAATCTGAATGTTTATGTAGTTCTTTAGAATACTCCCCTTCAGGAACAATTGTCTCCTCATCACTTTTTGGAAAGTCAGCTTCCACTAAAAAGGTAGGTCCGTGCCACCACATTGCACTTGTTAGAAGAGATGAAGCACTAATTCCTCTAGTCACTAAATCTGATGGATTGTCCTTGCTAGAGCAATAGGACCAGGAATTTTTGTCTGTTAGCGATTGTATTTCGTTTACACGATTGGCAACAAAAGATTTCCACTTTCTGCTTGAACCCTTGATCCAGAATAATGTGATCTGGGAATCTGTCCAAAAGAATGTAGTTGACGGTTTTTTCCTATCTATAATTTTCTTGACTTCACTTGTCAATCGTGCAGAAAGCAAAGCACCGAGCAATTCCATTCTCGGTATGGAAATTTTCTTTAGAGGTGCGACTCGACTTTTAGAGGCAACAAGATTCACAACAACACGCTCCTTGTATTGGACTCTTAAGTAGACTACTGCACCGTATGCCTTTAAGCTGGCGTCACTGAAGCTATGTATTTCAACTTCACAAAAGTTCGAAGAATGGAGAATTACTCTTGGGATCTGAAGCTCAGATAGTTGTGATATTTCTAAATACCAGTGTATCCATTTTTCCTTGATATCGATTGGAAGTTCAGCATCCCATGCAATTTTCCTAAACCACAATTCCTGAAACAGGCACTTTAATCTGATAGTGTATGGTGTCAAAAGTCCGATTGGATCAAATATTCTTCCCGCAGTTTGTAACAGGAAACGCTTGGTACACTTTTTCTGAGTTAAGAATTCTAATAAATTCTTTACGTCCATCGTAAGGTAATCTTGTTGAGGGTTCCATGACATTCCTAGGACTTTATGCGAATTGGTTCCCGAACTGTCTGATGAATGAAGGGGATGGATGTTGAATCCTTCCTCTTTCCACTTATGCATTAGGCATGGTTCATTACTGATCCATTTTCTTAAAGACATTCCGGCAGAATCCATGATCATTTCTGCCTCACGAGAAACCTCAAATGCCTTAGTGACGTTGTCCTCGCCTGCTACCAGGTCGTCTACGTAGAAACAAGTGTCAAGGATTTGGGTGGTAACTGGATAGTTCTCGCGAAACTTTTTGATATGTTCCTTGATCGTGGCGGCTAGCAAGAATGGGCTAGCATTCACCCCAAAAAGTACTCTGTTGAATCTATATATTTGTATATTCACGTTGTCACTCTCAATCAATTTATCAGTGGTAAACAGGAATCTAACCGCGTCTCTGTCTTTTTCAGCTAGGGAAATCTGTAGAAATGCCTTTTCGATGTCAGCTACAAAAGCAATTTCGTTTAACCGAAAATAAATTAGTAAATTGAATATGTTGGGATGTAAGTTCGTGCCTGACCACAAACAATCATTAAGAGACAAGTGTCCAAGCTCATGTGAACTTGCATCAAAAACGATTCTAGTTTTGGTTGTAAGACTATCTTTTCTAAAAACTGCTTGATGCGGTAGGTAGAACACTGGTTTGTTAACCGGTTTAGTTGTATCTTGCACTTTTTCGATGATTCCTTGACTTAAATATTCTTCTAAAATTTCATGATACTGCGTAAGTAAAGCTTTATCACGTTGTAATCGTTTTGTAAGATTTTTAAATCTCCTTTCTGCGACACTCAAGTTATCACTTAACTGTTTCCAATCTTTCTTCCAGGGGAAGGAAACCTCATAACGTCCTTTTTTGAAGCTCACTGAATCTTTGAATATCTCTAAAGCTTTGTCTTCATCATTGCATTTAGGATCATCTTTTATTCCTATTGACTCAAGTTCCCAAAATTTTCTTAACTCTATCTCCACTGGATCTCGCGCGAAGTGGCAATGAAAATTGTTTAAAGTCCCCACATCTTTAAGTGTTCCCGTCACGATCCACCCGATCTCTGAGTTTTGTAGAATTATCGATTCATTTTTTAACTTAATCTGATTGCTCACTAATAACTCATAAAACAGTTCTGCTCCTAACAAGGCGTCAATTTTCCCTGGTTTGTGAAAATGAGGATCAGCATAAGTTAAGTTACGCGGGAAACTAATCTTAGATATATCAAGAGGTTTTGAAGGAACTAAATCTGTAACTTTTGGAACTATGAGTAAATCAACATTTCTTTTAAAGCTTCCATTTTCGTTAGAGATTAACGCAGAAACTTTTCTTTTTACTGTCAAAATAGCGCCATTCAACCCCGATACGGGTGCGTTTATTGCTTCCTTTTTCAATCCCAATAAATCAGCTACTTCACAACAAATAAAGGATATTTGCGAGCCTGCATCCAGAAGAACGCGAATTGGTCTTAATGAACCATTTTGATCTTTAATATAAACTACTGCAGTTGATAATAATATATATCCCTTTCCAGTGCTCGAATACAAACAATTTCTACTCGCGAAGGAAGTGCCAGCGTCGGTTTCACTTTTAATGGCGTCAGTTGAGGCTATAAGCTCCGCTTGTCTGGAAATGTATAATGACTCTCTGGAAGTTGAAAGGTTCGATTTTGGGCTTTCTGGTTTCACAAGATGATCTATATGAATCAAGGAGTGATGACGTTTCCCACAGAATTTACATTTTTTCTCATTTGTGCAGTGGGCTACTTTATGAGATTCAAGGCAATTATAACATAATTGTTTCCGTTTAATTTCATTAGTTCTCTCTGGCACAGATAATCCGTGAAACGTTTTGCATTTATAAATTGGATGGTTATCCTTACATATTGGACAGTTAAATTTAATGTTTGCTTTTATCATTAAGCTTTTATGTCTGGGAGAGAATTCAACTTTTGATTTTGTAGCAAAAGGAATACGTTGGATGTTTTCTAACACTTGACTTCTTTTTTGCAAAAAATGTATAAATTCTTCCCAATCTGGGAACTCTGTTGTTTTTAACGACATCTCGTATTGTTTACGAGTTTCGCGATCTAGCTTGGAAGTAATGACGTTAATTAACATTATCTCAGTTAATTTGTTTATTTCAAGGTTGAGAAGTTTTAGCCCTCGTAAATGTTTCAATATCATATCAACGAACTTGTGCAGTTCTTTTCCCGATTCATGAGTAATTTTCTCTAAATTCAAAATTGCATTTATATGAGTGTCTGCGATAAATCGCTTATTTTCATATCGTTGCTCCAATTCTTTGAACAGTGATTCAAACGTTTCGTCTGTTGTCTGTATTTGTTTCGCTTCTCCTTTAAGCGACGCTTGAAGATAGTGAAGTTTCTGTTGCTCATTTAAATGTTCATTTGTTGTAATTAAACTATTAAACTGCTTTTTGAAGTTACTCCAATTTTCATAACTGCCCGCAAAATTAGGCAATGGTATCTCTGGCAGCTTAATCAAAGAATTTGATTTATTTACCTTCGCTTCCGATTTGACAGGAACTTTCGAAAGTAAATAGTTTACACGTACCTCTAAAATTTCCAGTGAGGATTCCAGTTCTTGTAGCTGCTCGAGCGCATCCCCGAGCTCCACATCGTCAGGTAAAGTGCAGTATCCCGTTTCTAATTCTTCTATCGAAGATTTAATAGAACGAATCTTTGTAAATTGGTTATCTAAGACAAACTTCGCATCCTCTCGATCCGAATCGTAACTGGTGAGGAAGCCTTGGACTCTAGTAACTCTTGCTTTTAAAGTACCGCGTGTGCGGTTTAGTGCCACGAGGTTCATTTTGATCGATTTCAATTTATTATCCTCCGGCTCGTTACGACCAAACTGTTGCGCCTACGAACTCCAGGCGAGCTACTATAGGTGACTCTAAAGTGGACTGTATAAACTCTCAAAGCTGAAAACTTAACAACTTTTATTTACAGCATTTTTACAGAGTGACGGAAAGGCCGTCGTACATACATGCATCTCTGATTAGATTACATCTCAAGAACTTATAATGCTTCCGGCGCTTGCGCATTGAATACTGTCAGTCGCTACGCCATCTAGCGATGTACGGGTTACGTAACACCATATATGGTCACTAATCTTAAACTCTATGTAAACGTTCTAATATAATATATATATATAGGATTATCTATATATATATATATATATATATATATATATATATATATATATATATATATATATATATATATATGTATATATATATATATATATATATGTATATATATATATATATATATATATATATGTATATATATATATATATGTATATATATATATATATATATATATATATATATATATATATATATATATATATGTATATATGTATAATCCTTATTCTTTTAGGTTTTGAACCTCATCCTAGATTCATCTGAACATCATCCTATATTTATTATAACCTCATCCGAGATTCAGCATAAATGTGTGTAAGATTTGTTGTCAATAAAAATGTTAAATTACTTATCTGTGTTATTTGTTTACTTTAAAATTCAAACATGTGCTAATTTTTTTCAAACGAACCAAGACGCTTCGTTATGGGTGTCTATGAAAATGATCACAGACATATAGCGACTATATTTAAATGAAATTTAGCGATAATATTTAAAGGAAATTTAGCGATAATATTTAAATGAAATTTAGCGATAATATATAAATGAAATTTAGAAATTTAGCGTAAAATTGGCGTTAAATTTTTAAATGAAATTTAGCGTTAAATTTCATTGTCGCTAAATTTCATTTAAATATTGTCGCTAAATTTCATTTAAATATTGTCGTTAAATTTCATATTTACAAAATTTCATGAATTTTGGTACTTAGTCACGTACAGCAAAAGTTGAATATTAAGTAGGAGAAAAGTGCATGCGGGTGGCGGTATTCTTGGGTTCGGCCTATTCTTTTCTCCGCGGTGAGTTTAAATATCGTCGTCATGTAGAAATAATTTGTGTGGAGATAAAGTCGCTCTACAAAATAGCAGAGGTCGCTTTGGGATTCTAAAGATTTGCAGAGCACTGACATTTCAAGGATTCTATCTTGTAGAAAGAATTCTTGTCGAAATGAAATACAATATCCGCCATCTCCAGGGATCTAAAAAGTAAGAGTCGTCGCTTTGGGATTCTAAAGAGTTGTAGTGGATTTAGATATAAAAGCACGGACATTGCAAGGACTTTAAAAACAGCATTAGTCTACTTGCAAGTTAAGTTTTTTACCAAAAAGTTGTTACACACACACACATATATATATATATATATATATATATGTATATATATTCCGTCTCTATCTCTCCATATATATATATATATATAGATCCGTCGAAAACTCGAGTTCCGATTTTTGGCATGATTTCAATACATTCCCTATACATTACCATGCATTACAGAGAAAGTAAAATCTGATGTGGGCAGCACATGACTTTCCCTGTAGATTTATATCCACGTTTTCTATATTTTAATTAAATTTAATTCACTTTTAACTCAATTTTCGTTCTCATTTGGTAACTGGACTTATTTTCATAGGTGGCGTAGAAAAAATACAAAAAAACTAAAATATCTCGAGAATGGCTAATCTCAGTGTAATGGGGTTTGTCTTATTCTTTCATTTGTAAAAAAGTACGTATAAAACAAACATTTAATGGATATATTTAAGCATACGTAGTTTCATTTTAGATTTTGCCGATTTTTGCGAGTCATTTTGCAAAAAAAGGCCGGTTATTTTATTTTCGAATCATACCAAAATCAAATCAGCACCAGGGTAGCCCACAAGCGACATATATACCGAATTTTGTGAAATTCAGTCCATTAGTGTTTCAGCTAGAGTGGATATAATTTTTGCGGCCATTTCGCAAAAAAAGGCGGGTTCTTTTATCACGAATCGTACCCAAAACCAATCAGCACCAGATTCGACCACAAGGGACTTACCTACCAAATTTTATGAAATTTGTACAATTAGTTTTTTAGTTAGACTTTATACAAAATCTGCGCATATAGACAGACAGACAGACACACACACACACAGACGTCACTCCAAAAATAGATTTTTCGTATTCTAGAGGTCCCGAAATGTGTAGATCCGTCGAAAACTCGTGTTGTGATTTTCGGCATGATTTCAACACTTTTCCTATACATAACCATGTATTGCAGGGAAAGTGAAAACCTGATATGGGCATCACATGACTTTCGCTGCAGACTTATATTCACATTTTCTTTAAGTAAATTTAATTCACTTTTAATTCAATTTTCGTTCTCATTTGGTAACTGGACTTATTTTTAAAGGTGGCGTAGAGAGAATACGAAAAACTAAAATATATCGAGAATAATCTACATAAGAAATCAACCAGACAAACATCACTATCTAAAAATAGTGAAAGCCTGCTCAGGAGGTGCTAAAACATATAATTATTAAAATAGGCATTTGAAAAGCTCCGTAGTATTCTGGAAATTCCGAATCAAGATTAGAAATAATAAATTACAGATTGAATTCAAATGACTAGCGCTGTTCATTAGTATATAAATCCTATTTATTCACAATGAGGACAATGCTTATCGATTTGGTTTTGAACTGCAGAATGGAAGAAAATTCCCTTTTTTTTTAAAGTGCCTCTATTTGAAAATAGAATTTTTTTTTTTTAATCTACATTAAATCTGGTAAAACTTATGGGGCTATAATAGTTTGATTATATTTTTGAGAGACTGTATATATATATATATATATGTGTGTGTATATATATATATATAATGTGTGTGTATGTTACGGCCAAATCTCAAAATGAGGATATACCTAGGTTTACCTTCATTCTGGATGAAGCACCAAATGAAATTGAAATTGTATTCATATCGGGCTTTATCAGGCTAATGCACGAATTATCCAGACGATTCTGGGTAAAACTATATATTACTTCACTCAAAGGGTTCTGAGCATGCTTTATGTATTTTGGTGGTTCCTTGTGCATTTATAGTGCATTTTTATGGAACCTGGGCGTTCTACATGCAGCTGATTAATTGTTCACAATGGCTGTTTAGAAAAAAATCTGATGTGGGCAGCACATGACTTTTCTTATATAATGCAATGTATTTACTACTTTTACAGTAAAAAAAAATAGATTACTTTTATAGTAGTTATTTATATTCTTTCCAAGATATTGAATTTTCGTCAATGAGTCGTCATCTTCCATGTTGTCATCATCAATGAGTCGTCATTGATTTAGCGTCATTTTTATCTATATGGTGAGTTTTTCGTTAATTTAGCAACATTTAAAAAAGTCGACAAATTGGCGACATTCCACCAAATTCGTCGCCAAAATCTCGCCAAGCGTTATGAACGAAGAAATAAGTTATTCTCACAGCAGATAAAAGACTATTGGCGTTCAAATACAAAAGTATTTCTCAAAGTACCTTTTCTCATGAATGGAACGAGCTAGATCCACGAGAATAATGTCACCAAATTTATCGAATGATATTACATATGAAAAGTGAACATGTTTCTTAACAGTTAATATATTTTTTTTAATTTATGCGATTTTTTGATAAATTTATTTAAAAAATGTACAATATCTCGAAAACGGTCCATGCTAGCGTTGTAAAGTTTATGTCAATCGTTTTCTAATCAAAAATTACATAAGAAATGTCTATTTGCGTAACTTTACTAGAGGTTTTGATTTTTTGACAATTTTTCCAAAATTTCACTCGAAATTTTAGGAGGATTCTGAACATTCGATTGCGTATAAAAACAATAGGCTTCCACCTGCTTACGGATTGTGATTTTTGCATCGTCCATTCGTTCGTCAGTTATCGTCTCCACAGACTCACTGACACACACACACACACACATACTTTCACACACACACACAGACATCACTTCAAAAATGTTTGATTCGTGATCAGGGATGCTTGGAACGTACTCTCCCGTCGAAAACTTGAATTCGAATTTTCGACCCCGTCACAATACTTTCCTTATACATTATGTAGTATATAAGGAAAGTATAAAACATAACTTTCAAATTGGTATTTCTATGTTATATTTTAGAAGAATAACTTGGATATAAAATTTGAAATATATTTTTTTTCTTTACCTACATCAATATATCTCCACGTTCTAGATATTTTTTAATTGTAACTTGCTTTTTAATTGTAACAACCAGATTAAAAAAAATTTTGAAAATGTTCCAAAAGAAACAATTAAAAATATTGTTTCGTGTCAAGAAAACGCAAGTGGCATTGCCCTAAC
The DNA here is from genome assembly GCA_951213105.1 of Amaurobius ferox. Lineage (NCBI taxonomy): Eukaryota > Metazoa > Arthropoda > Arachnida > Araneae > Amaurobiidae > Amaurobius > Amaurobius ferox. The sequence continues at coordinate 23,357,651 of OX578147.1, forward strand.
AATAAAATTCAATTGGAGCTCTAGTTACAAATGTTTGATTTTCATTTTCTGTGTTCTACATGAGCTTATTTTTAGTTTGAAATGTAAACCTTCCTTTAAATCCTATGAATGTCAATTTTAATCATGCAATATCTTGACGTCTTTAACAAGCATTTCCGGTTTCAAGGGAGAAGATGCCAGGACCTAACCCATTACTTCTATAGCCCTGCCACAAAGTAGAGCATGCTTTTAAGCCATTGTCCCTTTAGTAGAAGATGTCTACGTGAACAATACTGCTGATAATATAATCCTGTTTCTGCTCTCTTCTCTCGACGCTTAGAGCCATCACCTGTACCCCACACTTCAAAGGAATCCGGAACCTGTTTGCTCCATGTGTGACACCAGAAAGTTTCGAGCTATGCATCCTTCATAAAATGAAACTGCCATCTACTAATGTTGGTCTATGTGTATAGTGCAAAATTCTTTTGCGCAAGTTTCTTTTACATTCACACTATAAGTAGATAAAAAATAGTATCCAACATTCAAATGATGAAATTATTTTTATTAACACTTTACAACATAGTTGAAAAGTACTTATGACTTTGTTCATTCCGTCTGTTTGTCCGTTGGCACAATAACTGTCGAAAAAAAGATTTTATCAAAATGGAATTTTAGTATGTTGTTGAGACGATCTGTGGAATATATGGGTATATTCCACAGATTACTTCTATAGCCCTGCCACAAGGTAGAGCATGCCTTTAGGCCATAGTCCCCTTAGTAGAAGATGTCTGCGTGAACAGTACTGCTGATAATATAATCCTGTTTCTGTTCTCTTCTCTCGACGCTTAGAGCCATCACCCGTACCCCACACTTCAAAGGAATCCGGAACCTGTTTGCTCCATGTGTGACACCAGAAAGTTTCGAGCTATGCATCCTTCATAAAATGAAACTGCCATCTATTAATGTTGGTCTATGTGTATAGTGCAAAATTCTATGTGCAAGTTTCTTTCACATTCACTCTATAGGTAGATATAAAATAGTATCCAACATCCAATGATGAAATTATTTTTATTTACATTTTACAACATAGTTGAAAAGTGCTTATGACTTTGTTCATTCTGTCTGTTTGTCCGTTGGCACAATAACTGTCGTAAAAAGAATTTATCAAAATGAAATTTTAATATGTTGTTGAGACGGTCTTTGGAATATATGGGAATATAAATGAATAATATCACCCAATTAGTTTTGGATTGAACCCGAGTTAAAGAATTGGAATACATTGAACCCTATGGGACCTAATTTTTCAAACAATTTTTAAGCGAAGTTAGAATTCACAAATTGCTTTGAAAAGTTCAGGAAATATTCAAATTATTCCATAGAATATATAAAAAAAAATTTCAGCAAAATAGGTTTGGTTTTTTTTCTGCTTGAGCAATGGAAACTGATACCCAAATTACAATTATTTTGAAATAATTTGATAAATTATATAATGTATACCACACTATTTATTTTGAGTAATAGAAAAGAGTCTTGTCTTACTGTCTTCTATCACTTTCCGCTGAATGGTATAGTCTATAATATTGTTTTGCAAATATGTGGGTTGCTCCATGTATCACTTAGTTTGAATATCAAATGACAAGTTTCAAGCAGGGATACATTTTTAAAATTTAATTTAATTAGTGGATGATGGTGCTCGTGATGTATTTTCCGAAACAGATTATTTTATATTTATTCCATCATGACGTACTTAAATTTGTAGTCTTGGTCATGAGCAAGTTAATCCTTCATCTGTTTATTTACATTATTCTTAGTTTCTTTTCATTTTTCTAATTTTCATTTAGCAATTATTTTGCAGATATGACTTTTCAGTCTTTGCTTTGACGAAAGGGGGCTGTTTTTTGCCTCCGATATTGGTTGACACCTTTAATTTGTTCAATGCTAATATTAACGGTAATATATAACACCAGTTTCCCTTCAGCAGCGATTTGAAACAATTTTTATTTTAATAAATAACTTCACTTTCGATCAAAGTCTTCAAAAATTACACTACCTTGGAAAGATAAACACCGCATGCTATTGGCACATTTATTTTATTTATTTATTTATTTATATTTTTGACATCGGCACATAAATTTCTTCAACATTTTGAAGTCGTTTGTTTATTTCATATTCTTTCTATTACATACTACCAAATTTTCTAGTCAATTATTCATAGGTATTTTAACAATGGTTTGTGCCTATATAATTTTACAATTAGTGGATGATGGTGCTCGTGATGTATTTTCCGAACCAGATTATTTTATATTTATTCCATCATGACGTACTTAAATTTGTAGTCTTGGTCATGAGCAAGTTAATCCTTCATCTGTTTATTTACATTATTCTTAGTTTCTTTTCATTTTTCTAATTTTCATTTAGCAATTATTTTGCAGATATGACTTTTCAGTCTTTGCTTTGACGAAAGGGGGCTGTTTTTTGCCTCCGATATTGGTTGACACCTTTAATTTGTTCAATGCTAATATTAACGGTAATATATAACACCAGTTTCCCTTCAGCAGCGATTTGAAACAATTTTTATTTTAATAAATAACTTCACTTTCGATCAAAGTCTTCAAAAATTACACTACCTTGGAAAGATAAACACCGCATGCTATTGGCACATTTCGGGCGCGGTAGCCCGGTGGTTTGCGAGCTGGATTTGCATGCTGCCACAATTACCGCCGTGTTCATGCGGAGTACGATCACGTTAAACATGTGGGTCTGTAAGTCCTTCCGAGAGATTGGTGGTAGGGGAAGGAGGGTACGATCCGTGTGGATGCCTCCCCCACTGAGTTCCGGTCTAAATTGGGTGGCACTTTCCTGTCGTCCAAACAGTTACCTTACACCTTTCTGGTAGGTCGGACGGTCTGGGTCTCAACAACAACAACAACTACTTTGGAAGGATGTGAGATTTTAGAATCACCAATATCAGCGAAAGCGGAGTTCGCACAAACAAAGTATTTGATTACCCAACTTAAACACCAGTATTCTCAGTACAGGCAAAGTATTACTAGAAGCGAGTACATGTTAAGTGACACGAATAGAATCTGAAACGAATGCAACACAAAATATCGTCTAATGAAAATTTGATCTATTGACTGACCAATTGATCAAGATATTTTTTATGATAAATAAAATTTTTCATAGAGACCAACCCTGATATTTTTATGGGAGGGGGGGAGAGTATCAACCCTATTGCTTTTATGTAAATCAGCCCCATTACTTTCTTAACCTTTCCTAAGCATAAATTTATGCATTTAGCTCTGCTTCCACCAGTAGCTTGTTAACATCTCATGATCCTTCTAAAATCTCTTGGACGTGCTTACACAGAACTGTCATACACTAGAAATAGAACCGACCATTCCTTTTATGTGCTCCGCAAAAATCCATAAAATCTAAAATTAAAGACTAAATATGTTTAAATATAATAATTAAATATTTGTTTTATACATTACAGTTCATGACTAAATAAATAAACTCAACTTGATATACAGTAAACGGATTCCGATATATTTTCTGCAACTTGGTGTCATTTTAAAATGCGCCAAGTTGCCAAATTGCAAAACAATTCTAATAATTTTTAACTGCAAATGGAATTTATATATAGAAAAATTTCATTTTATGTGTCATTTTGTGCAATAAATAGCTGTTTGAGCTTTACCAGCAGTTTAAGCTATATGTACCAAGAATTAGTTATACATGTTTTTTACAAACAAACGTATGGTCGGAAGTATTCAAAGATAATCTGCAACCACAATGCTAGGGGTTAACAAATTTATTGTATTTGCTTACAGTGATTTCTTGAGGTTGTTTGGACTTGAGGATGAAGTACTCCGGTACTGACCTTTAGTATTTCAGTAAAGATATATAGATCATCATTCAGCTATACACAGTTATACACAGACTACATACATATACTGACTAATTGGGGACCTATGCCAAAATTCAACCAAATTTTTTTTCAGAGTATTATCTGTCATTAAATACCACATTTCTGCAAAAATTCAAACGGAGGACGTCCCCACGTGCCGGTGCGTCCTCACTTAGAAGGTGTGTAAACATATGAATGTCCCCACTTCCCACCATAAGCCAACACACACACACACACACACAAAAGTTTGATTCGTGATTAGGGATGTTTGAAACGTGCTCTCCCGTCGAAAACTCGAATTCGAATTTTCGACCCCGTCACAATACTTTCCTTATACATTATGTATATAAGGAAAGTAATAACCCTCTAAAAATTAAATTGCTAAAGACAATGGGAATAACCGCCAAAAAAATTAAATTGTAACTTGTATTGTGCAAAATGTAAGTTTATTAATACATGTTGCTTAGCTTCGAAAATAGCAGTTTTAATCGAAAATTGAATCAGTTAGGCTTTGCCGCATGATCTGTACTATAAGCGTGCAAAAGATTCATCAAGCAGCAGCTGGAGGGCCCAGAAAGACATTTTTAAACATCCCCCCATATTCGACGTCTTCAGGGTGAGGTGGAAGAGGGAAGTTTGAAATTCTGGTTGCGTTAGATTTTGCTCCGTGATCGATATTATAACTGCATAATGATTCCACTTTTAAAGATTCAACAGCGGTCTTCTTGGAAGTCTGAAGATATCTTTCTAGTACAGTTTATGACATTAATTTAAATTAAGTTCACTCATGCAGATAAAGGGAAGGAATTCATGTAGGGAAAATACCAAAATCGTTTGAGACAATAATTCAGATGGCGCTCGGGTAAGATAAGTCACCCCTGTATTGTATGTGTTTCTATCGCAACTGGCTGGTATTGAGATAAACAATATTTATTTATTTAAACTGTTAATTTTGCAGAAAAAATGTATCACCGTAATGCAAATTAGATCTCAAACAAAATAGAATATTCCTATGTAGTTAAATTTGTTTTACCTTTCAATATTTTTTTATTATTCATATTTCGCACCCTGTTTTACAACCAGAAAAAATACTTATTATTTCTATTCATATTTTGGTTACTTTTATTTGAAAATAAGCAAAAATGCATGTATACCGAGCACCATGCCTTCCTGCTGAGTCAAATGAGAAAAAATGGGACGTTATTAACACTAGCCACTCCTAGATGTAATTCTCAAGAAATTATGGGATACTATTTTCAAGCTTTTCATCCATAGGAGGTTTAACTCCTACTCTCTCTTCTTCTCTCAGTGACTTTACTATTAATTGTACATGACTAACCAAGGAAGCAGATTGCTAACACCTTGAATATTTCTTTAATAAATTCATAAACATATGATAAGAAAATGACGTGATTGACGAACGCATTCATATTTTTACTAGCTCTTTAATTTGCAACGAGATTTCAATTAATGCGATGTGATTTGAATTATTTCGTATGTGGATATTTTATATTTACCAACGAGATATCGGATGCATCTCATGTTCCACGTCTGCTGACGGGGAAAATGCGACCCGGCGTTTGTCACATTTATGATAAGGATTATGTGGAAGTAAAAGATACACTTATAAAGATATGCACACAAGAATGCAATATTCACCTTTTGAGAAATTGCTCCCAAATGTCAAAATTGTATTTGATTATGTAAAACGTTTGTATAGGAAATTTCCTTTTAAACATCATACTTATGCAGGGCCATATCTAAAGCAGCCAACAGTAAGCTATCCAACAGTAACATTTCATCCCCCCCCCCCTTCTCCCGTCAGGTAGATTGTTTTACCATACGAACACAATGTTTTGTACAGAGCTAATGTCATAATTTATTTATTCAATACTTCAGCTTTACTTATTATTAATATTATTTTTATTGTTTAATCAGTAGTCCCCTCAAGGGGCGGGCGAAAATAACGCTTGAATAGGCAAAGTTTGATTCAAAAGAGAAATTTGCCGCCTTAGACAGTTTCCCATGTTGCCTTTGCAGTAATCCATCTGTGTATTCTTGGTTGTGTAGTTAGGAAATGGACAAAGGAATTAAGAATAATTCGTTAGCGATATTCTAGATCAGTGTTTCTCAACCTTTGTAATTCATCAACGATGTTCTAGATCAGTGTTTCTCAACCTTTGTAATTCGTCAGCGGTATTTTATATCAGTGTTCCTCAATCTTTGTAATTCGTCAGCAGTATTCTAGGTTAGTGTTTCACAACCTTTGTAATTCGTCAGCGATATTCCAGATCAGTGTTTCTCAACCTTTGTAATTCGTCAGTGATATTCTAGATCAGTGTTTCTCACCCTTTGTAATTCGTCAGCGGTATTCTATATCAGTGTTTCTCAACCTTTGTAATTCGTCAGCAGTATTCTAGGTTAATGTTTCACAACCTTTGTACTTCGTCAGCGATATTCTAGATCAGTGTTTCTCAACCTTTGTAATTCGTCAGCGATATTCTAGATCAGTGTTTCTCACCCTTTGTAATTCGTCAGCGATATTCTAGATCAGTGTTTCTCAACCTTTGTAATTCGTCAGCGATATTCTATATCAGTGTTTCTCAACCTTTGTAGTTCATCAATGGTGTTCTATATCAGTGTTTCTCAACCTTTGTAATTCGTCAGCAGTATTCTAGGTTAATGTTTCACAACCTTTGTACTTCGTCAGCGATATTCTAGATCAGTGTTTCTCAACCTTTGTAATTCGTCAGCGATATTCTAGATCAGTGTTTCTCACCCTTTGTAATTCGTCAGCGATATTCTAGATCAGTGTTTCTCAACCTTTGTAATTCGTCAGCGATATTCTATATCAGTGTTTCTCAACCTTTGTAGTTCATCAATGGTGTTCTAGATCAGTGTTTCTCAACCTTTTGTAATTCGTTAGCGATATTCTAGATCAGTGTCTCTCAACCTTTGTAATTCGTCAGCGATATTCTAGATCAGTGTTTCTCAACCTTTGTAATTCGTCAGCGATATTTTAGATCAGTGTTTCTCAACCTTTGTAATTCGTCAGCGATATTCCAGATCAGTGTTTCTCAACCTTTGTAGTTCGTCAATAGTATTCTAGATCAGTGTTTCTCAACGTTTGTAATTCGTCAGCGATATTCTAGATCAGTGTTTCTCAACCTTTGTAATTCGTCAGCGATATTTTAGATCAGTGTTTCTCAACCTTTGTAATTCGTCAGCGATATTCTGGATCAGTGTTTCTGAACCTTTGTAATTCGTCAGCGGTATTCTATATCTGTTTCTCAACCTTTGTAGTTCGTCAATAGTATTCTAGATCAGTGTTTCTCAACCTTTGTAATTCGTCAGCAATATTCTAGGTCAGTGTTTCTCACCCTTTGTAATTCGTCAGCGATATTCTAGATCAGTGTTTCTCAACCTTTGTAACTCGTCAGCGATATTCTAGATCACTGTTTCTCAACCTTTGTGAGACCGCGGTCCGGTAAATTCTCTTTTTTATCAGACGAGGGCCCGGTCTTAACAAATTGACTAGTAAATACCTTTCTTATTTTTTTAAGTTCATACATTAAACTAACATAAGTATTTATAATTAATCATGGCATAATCATAAAGTGTATTAGTACGTTTATGTATACGGTATGGCATGTAGACAAATATAAAATTACATTTCAATAAATTATCAATCACTGGACTCATGAAATCGTGTAATATATTGTAATTTCTTCAGGCCAGCATCATGAAATTAATTTGTACTGATTTTCTTTGACATATCCCAGTCTGGTCAACACAAATTAGAAAGTTAGAATATTACTTAGTGTAAAATTGATTATTGTATTATTAAATTGATTTTATTGATGTTGGTTTGAAACAAAATACGGTATTGAGAAAAATAGTTATCCATTGTAATTTACCATAGAATTCAGCTGAGCAGTCATTCATATTGAAATTTAAATCTATAGTACTATAATCACGGCAAACGGATTTCTATACAAGCACTTAAGCACTCCAATGCGTCGGCCATTCAAATAGCGGCTGCAAACCCTAGGGTCAGTTGAGTGGTCGGAGTGTTCGACACTCCAATGTGAACTTGAGAAGAAACACTATTTAGTATTACTAAATTTGAGAACAGGCTGCTTTGATTTTCAATTTCAGTGGGTCTTGCGGATTTATCACACTCCGCCGACGATCCTCCAAACTCCACAGCCAGACGACACACCGCCCATGTGGCTATTCTATGTCTAAAACTTCCGGATTATTCATGACTACTTCAATTACATGTTCAAAAGTATGCTACTTGGTCACTGACATTTGCTACACAGATATTATTTAGGCATTTGATTGTGAGCTTTTCGACACATGCACGAATATTATTTTCCTTAGAATATTTCCACTATTTAATATTTATTCATAAAAAAATATCTGGAAAACTAAAACAAATTCCAGGAAAATATCTATCGGTCCGGTATAATAGATGCCGCGGTCTGACGGTTGAGGAACATTGTTCTACCTCATTTCTTTTTTACGGCTGCATTGGTAGATTATGCGCTTGTGCGAGTTATGTTCCAGGAATTCTTATCCAATTTGTATCATGAAAACTTTCTTCAGCATGCAACCCATGGAAAACGTATCTCGCTTAAAAGCATTGTTGTACCTGGCCGTCAGAGAGGACAATTAACCATTTTATGGCTAGTTCTAACCAGTTTTGGAGACTAGCCGTTGAATTCACATACCTAACCATAGACAGCTTTGCATTAGCCATTTTCTAGCCATTAATTTGAGTCAAAATTTATTGTATTGATTCTTTAACTCTAAACTAGCATATTTATTAAATACATTTATCACTTATTTTTTTTTTTTTTTTTATAATTACATAAATCTTTTGTAAAATTTTCTGGAATATAAAATCAGAATAATAATATATTTTAAGATTCTAAATATATGTAATATCTTTTGACTTTCATAAAATAGAAAGTATTTAATAATTTTTCTATCTGAATTAGCCGTAAGGTATGACAAAATTTTGGCAACTCCGCTGAACGTTGCCAATTAAATGTTCACTCTCTTTTTAAATGTGTTTTATTCATCATGTTGATATGTTTATCATATAATACATCGAAACACAAACTGCCAACAAGTCTAACAGCATTTTTTTCACAGTGACGTAAGATTTACGTCAGACTGTGGCCTTGGGACATCACAGGACGTCGCAGTACGTTTCAGCAATGTCATATTGAGGTCACAGCGAATGGATTTTGGTCATTTTCATGGTCGTTTGTGACGTCACATTGTAATTGCCATTGTAATGTCGTCACATTGTTACGTGTTAATTATATTGTGGAAGCGTCACAGTTACAATGAAGTTGCCAGGTTCCTAATACATAACATCGCATAGAAGTCACAAATATGATGTCACATTGTGACCCAGGTGTCACATGACTACAACGTCACTGTCACACATGTGACGATCTTTGCTGTGAGGGAAAGTATACAGTACTATTTTCCATCGAAATTTTTCCATTTTGAACAGGCAGTACATTGGATTCCAGTGCATATATATATATATGTACGTGTTGTTTATTTTAGTATAATTTAGGCATTATTTTTTTTTTGTTTCTGATTGGGGCAGCCATTAGTCAATAACTCTACTTTGTTGAATAAATGCCTACTGTAACAGTTTTAGGACCAATTCCTATACTCATTAGACATTGATCTATAGTATTTTTGTCTACCTCGCTTCGCTTTTGTGAGACCAGGAGGTATCATACGCAGTATTTGTTAACGACGAAACAAAGCACAGCCTTTTAGGCACCGTTTTATAACAGTCTTAGTTCGAAAAGTTATGACCCCAATAAATACACGTTACACAAATTGCAGGTGTGGTTGGGACGAAATCTCCTAGGGCCAAGACTTAAACCAAGCTCCATTGGAAACTGAAGGAACCAATGATGCAAAGATGCAACACCGCACTGAGGAGCAACCAACGAGAGCAAGAAGGGCGTATCTGGACCTTGGACAAAATGATGTGGCGATAAGGAGATAATTCAATAATATTCAAGCAATGGTTATCCAGAAGCGAGAGAGCGAGGTCGCAGAAGGAGAGACCGCATTGTCCAGAAACGAGGAGAGTGGTCATGAAATTCAAGCAATTATAATTCAAGAGTTGAGAGAGAGAGAGAGAGAAAGATGATTCGAGCAATAGAGTTAAGGGGGTGAGTCGTTATTTTGAGTAGTGAAAATGTTTTAGAAAAAGACGAAACCTGACTCCAAAAGTTCCAGTCATGCTGAGTTACAGATCCGAAATACAGAGGTATGCGGCAGTCTTCCTGTATATTAGGTCAATTGTTCGTTTTCGGAATACGATTCAAAGGTCTCACACGATGCTTTTTTCCTCCCTAAGCGTTTTTCAAAATTGATGTAATTTTAATTATAACAATAATAGGTGTGAATAAATGGTTATTTATTTTAAAAGTTAAAATTGTGGATTTTAATGTGTAGCGTTTTGATTTAATGATTATGTTATGAAACTCGTAAAAAAGGAGGTAATGGTGGGTTTTTCGGCCACGATAGCAATGAACGAATGTTACGATTTAGGATCACGTTATTTCTAGGTTATTCAAAGTTTCCAAATTATGAGGGGGTTTTAATGTTTTAATCTATCACCACAGTTCCCGAATTCGTTTCACTTACATTTTAATTTCTTCACTAAAATTGCTGAAATCCCTTTTATTCAATCCGGCACGGTCAGTTTATTATACAAAGATGAGATACTTTCCTAGGAACCCTCTATATTATTCTTCACAAAGCACCAATTTTTTCCATTCAACATTCCAATTTCAAATCCATAACTCCCCTGTCATTGCTTGCAGATCATCCTTAGATATGTCTTTTTCAAAGCGTGGTAACGGCACGTTTTCAGAAAAATCCAATCCGTCATAATATGACCATCCTCCATAATGTTATGACTTCATATTTACATTGGTAAATTGGTGATTTTTATAGTTCTGGTGAATTTTATAGAATAAATACGCCCCAGTTGAGTGTATATTCTTCTCAAATTTTTAAAGTATAATTTAATGTTGAGGTATTTTTTATTTCATGTCCCGTCATAAATAATACATATGATGAAATAAGCATAATGTTAAGTTCTTTAATATATAGTACAATGTTATTGAAAAGTCGCCGACATCAAATTTTAATATCACATATACTGTACCTAGAAATTTAAATAGTAAAATGTTTACACTCTTATGCGTAGTATTGAAAAAATACTGTTTTCACCAAGAATTTTCGATTTCGAGATTTAATGTCAATATATGTTTAATTAAGACCTCCTGAAGACGTTTTGACTATTTTTAGAATGATGTCCGTCTGTCTGTCTGTCTGATGTCTGTGGTCGATTTTTGTGTACACGATAACAGGGACAAATAATAATGGATTTTCACGAAATCCGATTTTGTTATCAAAAAATCTAGAATAGAATTTTTTTTAATTCCAGCGAATACTTTGAATTTTATTCGAAGTATTTTTAACACTGCATCACAGGACACAATTTGGCATAATCATGAATAAAAGGGTTTATTTATGGCCCAATGGTCATGAGACTTAATAGATTAAATGATTGTTGTAAAACAAAGTCGCTATACAATTTATTTTGTTTGTGACGTTATTAGTCCCTTTTGGGAGTAAGTTGCCCCTAGTCGGGGGGGGGGGGGGGGAGGGCGTTGTCAAGTATAGTATCAATCGAAAGATTTTTTTCAAGCCCTTAAAGCAAAGGTTGCAGTCTATAGTTGTAATCATTTGGGTCCAAGATACCAATTGTTCAATTATTTTTTTGCAAAATTTGAAAAATTAATTAAATCCGGTATGAGATCGTCCAGTTAAGACACACTCCAGCTAATTATCAGTTAGGTGATGCTAGTATACTCTAAAAAATCTGTCGTAAATATCGTCTGTTATTTTTAATATAATAGATGATCATTACAGACTGCTTTTTGATCACCCAAAGAACATGGCGGTTTCTCAGAGCAAAAGCATTTTCATTTTAGAGCAATATTTTTCCAGCTACTCTTATAAGAGTGTCATTGAAGATATTCGGAAGAAATACCCAAGCTCTAAAAGCCCTGACAATTTTACAATTATGAAATTAGTAAAGCGTTTAAGAAAAACTGGATCTGTTGCTGAGAACAAGCAGATCTTTAATTTTAAGTCAGTATAAACTGTAAAAATATAAAACTATGAGTAAAAGTATTTAATTAAAATCTCCATCCGTGACGTACACAAAAATTCACAACCATAGCACTTTCGAGCATTATTATGTCCTTCATCGGTGGCAAAGTGAAAATAATCTGATGTGGGCAACACATGACTTTCCTTATATAATGAAATGAATTTACTATTTTTACAGAGTAAAAATAGGTTATTCTTATAGTAGATGCTTATATTCTTTCCAAGATATTGAATTTTCGTCAATTAGTCGTCATTTCCATTGATTTAGCGTCATTTTTATACATTTAGCGAGATTTTCGCTAATTTAGCAACATTTTAAAACGCTGCCAAGTTGGCGATATTCCGCCAAATTTTTCACCAAAATCTCGCCAAGCGTTATGGACGGAGAAATATGTTATTCTTATGGCAGATAAATGACTATTGAAGTTCAAATACAAAAGTATTACTCAAAGTATCTTTTCTCATGAATGGGACGAGCTAGATCCACGGGAATGATGTTGCCAGATTTATCGCATGATATTACATATAAAAATTGAATATGTTTCTCAACAATTACTATTCTTTTTAATTTATGGGATTTTTTGATAAATTTATTTAAAAAATGTGCAATATCTTGAACGGTTGATGCTAGCGTTCTAAAGTTTATATCAATCGTTTCCTATGGAAAAATTACGTATGAAATATCTAATTGAGTAATTTTATTAAAGATCTCGATTTTTTGATGATTTTTTCAAAATTTCACTCGAAAGTTTAGGGGGTTCTGAATATTCGATTACGTTTAAAAACAATAGACTTCCAGTATTCGCGGGTTGTAATTTTTTTACCAAGTGTCATTCGAATCAATCGCTCCATTCGTTCGTGAGATATCGTCTCCACAGACTCACTGACACACACACACACACACACACCGATATCACCTCAAAAATGTTTGATTCTTCATCAGGGATGCTTGAAACGTGCTCTCCCGTCGAAAAGTCGACATCGAATTTTCGACCCCGTCACAATACTTTCCTTATACATTATGCATATAAGGAAAGTAGTAGGTGGGAAAACATGAGCTTAAATACCCAGGCCACAACCGCGAGATAAAAGTTGCTTATAAATCATTTTGCATTTTAAATGCGATACATTTAGAAACATAATTTAATTACAAAATACAAAATGAAAAAAGGTCATAAATTAGAGGTTAACCGATAGATATGTTGTCAAAAGCAACATAAAGGAGCTACTAAATATCCAGAAAATTATACAATGGCGCACACAGACGAATTTGGCGGAATGTCGCCAACTTGGCGGCAAAATATTGCCAAATTAACGAAAATGTCACCAAATTGATAAAAATTACGCTAAATCAATGAAAATGACGACTAATTGACGAAAATTCATTATCTTGAGATGTTGAGAATATAAGAATCTACGATTACTATAAAAATAACTTATTTTCCTGTCCGTAAGGTTTGGATAAAATTTTGATGACAAATTTTTTGGGAATCTCCAACTAGGTGACTTTTTAAATATTGCCAAATTGACGAAAATGTCACTGAATTGATAAACATTCGAAAATTGATGAAATTGATGCTGAATCAATGAAATGACGTCTAATTGATGAAAGTTCAATATCTTGGGAAGAACGTAAAAATAACTCATTTTTCCGTTCATCCATCAGTAACGCTCAGCGAGAAATTTAGAAATTTAGGAACTTGGCGACTTTTTAAATATTGCCAAAGTAACAAAAATGTCGCCAAATTGATAAAAATGACGCCAAATGAGAAGCAATGTTTCATAAATTCTGATTTCCGTCGTATGACGAGCGTACCTTCTGGTATATAAGCAATTCTTTTCTCTCAGTTTATCTGTAACATTTGATGACACATTCAGCAAAGTTGGTGAATAATCTCGCAAGATATCGCCATCTTGGCGAGATTTCACCCCAGATCGACGAAAATATCGTCAAAGTTAATGAAAATGAAGCCAAATAGATAAAAATGACGTCAAATGAGAAGCAATGTTTCATAAATTGTGATTTCTGTCGTATGACTAGCGTACCGTCTGGTATATAAGCAATTATTTTCTCTCCGTTTATCTGTAGCATTTGATGACACATTTAGCGAACTTAGTGAATAATCTCGCAAGATATCGCCTTCTTGGCGAGATTTCACCCCAGATCGACGAAAATATCGTCAAAGTTAATGAAAATGAAGCCAAATAGATAAAAATGACGCCAAATGAGAAGCAATGTTTCATAAATTCTGATTTCTGTCGTATGACGAGCGTACCGTCTGGTATATAAGCAATTCTTTTCTCTCCGTTTATTTGTAACATTTGATGACACATTTAGCGAACTTCGAGAATAATCTCGCAAGATATCGCCATCTTGGCGAGATTTCACTCCAGATCGACGAAAATATCGTCAAAGTTAATGAAAATGAAGCCTAATTAATGAATTAATTATTAAAATATTTTAATATGTGGACTATACCCCTTATTGAGGATGCTCACAATATTGATAATTGATAATTTAGAGTTGTGTGAAATATAAGTTAATTGGGTACTTTTAAATAGTATTTCATGTTGTCATCCGAAAAATCGCTAAATGTACAATTCAACTTCAAAAACACAGTGCCATGAAACTTATATATTAATTTTTGGTTGTAAAAGGGGAAAATTCATCATTGCATTATATAAGGAAAGTCATGTGTTGCCCACAACAGATTCTTTCTATTGTTTTCCAAATAATAGTTTGTAGTGAGTTCCTCTTTTAGTCCTATTGCGTTCCCTCTTGTTCAAACCACTCTGCAGTAATATTTACGGCTTAAGTTCCTTGCACTCGTCACAAATCACTCACGGTCTCCCTCCCCACACACCCCACCACTACCACACCCCACCCACATCTTTTTTATTTCATATTATACTCAGATGTCTTGTCCAGAGCACGGCAACGGCACGATTTTATCGAACTCCTATCCTTCATAATAAAGGAACCTCTCCGACTGTTCTGATTTCGGACATTTATATTGGCAAGCTGCTGATTTTTATATCCTTGATAAAAGCGTCACCATATGAAAATAAACACGTACTTTTAAAAGATTTGATGGATAGAGTGTATTGAGAGAAAACGCATTTGTCAAACTTTGGGTAAAAGTATAAGACAGAATAAATTGAAGGAAACGTAGAATTTTTCTTTTAACTTCAAGCCATCTGTTGGCATATCTAGTTCTAAAACACTGTAATAGCAATAGTATCGTGTAATATCTCGCCTTTTTGCCTATATTAAATTTAAGCCTCTCAAAGACAGGGAAGCAAACACTTAAAATTACTTCTTAAACCACGTAATACCATTAGTATCATGTAATATCTCGCCTTTTCACCTGTAGTAGGTTTTAGCCTCTCACAGAAAGGAAAACGAGCACTTAAACAAAGTTCTTAAACCCTGTAATATCAATAGTATCATATAATGTCTCACCAGTATATCTATATTAGATTTAAGCCTCTCAAAGATAAGGAAACAAACACTTAAATTTAGATCCTAAACCCTGTAATACCCAGTATTATCATGTAATATTTCGATTTTTTACCTATATTAGATTTAAGCCTCTCAAGACAGCGAAACAAACACTTAGATTTAGTTCTTAAACCCTGTAATACCAATAGTATCATGAATTATCTCGCCTGTTAACCTATATTGGATTTAAACCTCTCAAAGACAGGGAAACAAATATTTAGACGTACTTCTTAAACCCTGTAATACCAATAGTATCATGAATTATCTCGTCTTTTTACCTATATTGTATGTAAGCCTCTCAAAGACAGGGAAACAAACCGAAACAAACACTTAAACTTGGTTCTTAAACCCTGTAATACCAGTAGTATCATGAATCATCTCGTCTTTTTACCTTTATTGGATGTAAGCCTCTTAAAGACAGGGTAACAAACACTCTTAAAAATTTTAAATGCAACTGTTTTTTAGCTTGTTTAATAACGTACGGTGTTTAGCGTCAATAATAGTAATTGAAAATTGGTACCAGTTATGTTTTGTTCCATGGTCGAGTTTCAGCCTTCTAGGTCACGAGGGATTTTCGGAGAGCTCAGAGAGACTTTTATCCCCATGCTGTTTATTCACCGCGGGGGAGATATAGCTTCTTTAGTTTTGGTTCCACGATCGATGTTAAAAGTGTAAGCCATCCGAGTGTAAGTGTTAATAGGGATCTTGAAATACTTTTAGAAAATATCCATATTCTTCTCCCCGGGGACGGCATAGAAGATGTGAATACTTTTAACCACTGTCCGGTGGTCGTTTCTATAAGTGTGCCGAAATTCAGATTCAAACTTCTAGGTCACCATGGGGACTCCTGAAGGGCCCTTAAAATACTTTTCATGGGAAAAAAAGTTTTCTCCTACCTCACGAGGGATTGAAAATCTGGCTCTTTTAGATTCTATACCGTGGTTGATATTGCTAATGTGCAAATATTCAGTCTTCCAAGCTACCGGAGGACGTCTGGACGATCTCAAAAGACACAAACACGTTTGGCAATTATTATATAGATTTCTAAGCGTGAATGAAACAAAACTGCATTATGATAGATGACTGCATTAAAATTATTTCATAATAGGTATTACGAAAGAATGTTGGTACTAATAGAAGTTTCAGCGTTTAAATTGGGAGGATTTAATTCTTGCATTCAGATAAGATTTAAATTCCCACATTACTGTGGCGTTGCTCTGTTGGAAATTTACCACTATAAAACAGCCGCTGATCGTAAAACGCCACTTACTCGATTATCGAGTATAACTCCAGTTGGACTATCTGAAAATGCATCATATGAAGGAATACATAATACAACACGAATATAGGTTAAATTAAATACAGGCTTTATTTTAAAACACATGTTTACTTGATTACTCAATTTTACAAAATATCAAATTTTGATGCAGGGCTATCGCTATCGCGAATATTATACTAATTGAGCCCCTCTCCCTCTCAAGTTTTGATTGTCACATAATTTTAGTAATTAATTACTTTTATACAATCAATTGATTTTTTAAGTTTAACCTCTGGTAAATTCTCTGCAGTGGAGAAGTGGACAACGGACTTATCTCTGGAAACACTAAGTGCGGCAATCGTCAGGGGGGGGCATCCCTTTTTGGAGATACCATTTCTTTGCGCTCAAAAATCTAACTGACGAACTTCTGACTTTTCCGCATCCAGCCTGAGAATCGAGCTATTCCCCTAGACTTGCCCCATGGTTGCAATTCGGTTGTGTTACGTAGAATATTGCAATAAATATCGTGATGTGTCTGGCCTTCTCTGGGTCATTGGGTGAACCAAAAAACAAGAAAGATCAATCATGCTTAAAGCATTGATTATGAAACACTTTGCAACTTTAATACAATTTTATTTAAACAAGTCTAAAATGCAATACATTCCTCGGTAATATTTTGAAACATATCACAATACTGCATTGATTTATTATATTTGAAAACTTAAACCTTCATCGACAAAAATGAACTTCATTCAAATGACGACATTGAAATATAAATTGCTTGGTTTAAACATCTCTGAAATGTTATACATTCCTCGGTAATAGTTTTAGAATTATCATAATACTACGATAATTTTTTATATTTGAAAACTTCATCGAAAACAACTGAAATTAATTCAAATGACGTCATAGAAAAAATAACACGCCTGGATCTCTCTATAAAAACAGGATTTCATTCATAACTTTCTCCCATTCATTTCATTCATCACAATACTATAATAATTTATTTTATTTAAACATTTTGTTTAAGACCATGTCGCTACAAAAAATTAAACTCTATGCTTGAAACTTCATCGAAAAAAATCGTCCTTCTCTTTATGAAATCAATTAATATTTCATTCATATCAGCCATGCAGACTCCATGGACTAAATTATTTTGTGTTAAAAAAATACAGGAATTCTAATACAACTCATTCTATATATTTTGCTGTTTACATTTTACATAGGTGAAAAATAGGCTTAGTTGTAGAAATAATCAAATTTAGATGAGTATTTAAACTCAAATATATTGTCATTGCGTTGTTTCAGTATGTAAATGCACAGAATTTAAGCAAAAATAAAGTGGTTTTAGGACGGATACAACACTCAATATGAATTAAAAAGAACTTAAAAAATTCACGATTTTGAAACAAGATGAATGCCATATATCATTTAGAAGTGGGTCATGTGATCGTTTCATATCATGGTCACGTGATCGTTTCATATAAGAGGTGTAATTATTATTTTAATTTTTATTTAAAAAACTACAGAATATATTTCGCTGAATTTTTTTTATATATTTTATGGAACAATTTGAATATTACCTAAAATTTTCGTAGCAATTTGTGAATTTTAAATCCGCTTAAAAAATGTTTGAAAAATTAGGTCCCATAGGGCTCAATGTATTTCATTTTTTCGACCCGGGTTCAATCCAAAACTAATTGGGTGATATTATTCATTTATATTCCCATAGGTTCTACAGACGGTCTGAACAACATACTAAAATTTCATTTTGATTAAGTCATTTTTACAGCAGTTATCGTGCTAACGGATAGACAGACAGACAGACAGACAGACAGAATGAACAAAGTCATAAACACTTTTCAACTTTGTTGTAAAGTGTTAAAAATATTAAATTAATTATAAATATATAGAGGGAAAAAATAGCAATATTCGCTTCCAGAAAAATACTGGCTAATTATTAATTTCTCTACGATGCGCAGTACATGTAAAAGAAAAGTACTGTAATACTGTCATGAATCCCACTGTTATATTTTCAAGCATCTACACGCTTTAAAAGCTACCAAGGACAAGTAAGTCATTTTACAGTTATATCTGTCTTTATCAGTCAGTGGGGCTGCTGTTGGGATACATTTTAGCCAGGTTGGATGAAATTTGCTTCGATGAATATTAGAGGTATGTTGATTTTCTTAGGAGATCTTCTAACATATTTTTTAAAAATTGAATAAATTATAAAATATTTAGATTTAAATTACCACTAGTAAAATTTTTTAAAATAAAAGTTGATTTACAGCGTATTGGACGTAAAACTTAGATGCATTTTCCTTAACGCTTTCGGGCGTAAAAATACCTTCATTAGAAGCATATGGCAAGTAAAAAAAAGAGTAGAGCTTTTAAATATAGCCTACTCACGAGTAAAATTTTCATAATACAAAGAGCCGATCGGAGAAAAAAAATGTCATATTATGAGAAGAATTACAAGACAAAATAAATTCATTAAATAAAATATAAAATATCAAAAGCCATGCGGAAAAACGGATTTAACAGAACAATAAATACTTGTGAATATATGTACGCAAATAGTGGTTTGACATTTATGAAATCGAGAATAAGACGCAAGCAAAACTAAGTTTTTGAACGGTGTCAAAATTTCATAGGGAATCCAGATAGACATAACTAAACAAAGATTCATTAAGTAAAACGTTCCAGCTGTTATTACAGCGCGTTGAAAGAAAAGCCTTACCAAATAGCACAACAAAATGATCATTGAGAACATTGGGGTTAAAACAGTGATTTTTTTTAATATCATGGGCATATTTAGTTAATTGAAATAATTTTTACCTTATATATGCTATAACAAATAAACTTTTATCTAAAAAATTTTATTACTAATAATTTTCTCATTCAGACTTGTAGCCAATTTTAGTTATTTACATTAAAAATTGTTAATATTAACTTTATATACACTTTTTACGAAAACGTAAATACGATTATTTACTGGATGTTAACAAGGCATGTTTTCGAGGTGTTGCGCTGTTTCGATTTAAATGGGAAAGAATCATAAAATGGATTCACTATTATCAAATAAATGAGTCAATGCTTTTCGGATAATTTTAATTAGAAATAAATCAAAACCATTTTTTAAGAGTTATATCTTAAGTCATTCTCGATTGTGGCGTTACTCTGTTGAAAAATTAACATTACAAAAATAGCCAATCACCGTAAACGTCACTTACTCGCATATCGAGTTGAATAGCTGAAAGATTGAATAGCTGAAAACGCATCATACGAAGACAAGAAACAACAAATAAGAAATATTGCTTAAATTATATACAGTATTTTAAAACACCTATTACCTTGGTTAGCTATCTTTAACAAAATAATAATTTGCCTTGCATAAGAAAACTTAATAGTAGTCGCTATCACGGTTACTACAGCAATTGCGCCCCTCTCCCTATTATGATTTGTTTGTAATTTGAATGTAGTAATTAATTCTTTTTACACAAGCAATTGATTTTAAATCTACTTCTAACCTCTGGAATTGCACTCCGCAGTGAAGAAGGGAACTTTGGAATTACCCCAGGGAACACCAAGGGCTGCACTCGCCGGGGCGGACATCCCTATGGACCTGCTATCTCTTTGCACTCAAAAATCTTAATAACTAACTTCTGACCTTTTTGCGCCCAGTCCGATTCTTGGTTTACGCCCCTTGCTTTGACCCCATGGCTGCAATTCGCTATTGATACGCAGTGTCACACGATAGATCTAATAAAGTGACTGGTCTCTGGATTATTGGATGAACCCTTTCCAAAAGATTGACGAAAATTCGAAGAGCTCCAGTACACTTGCGGATGTCCATTTAAAAAAAAAACTATAGCGTCCTTTGCGAGTTCTCACGGTCTACAGCTGGTCCGTTCAAAATCAGATCTTTGGAATGCTCAAAATGTTCCAGGGTGAGAGGGGGAGGTAATATTTCCTTAAGAGTGAAGTGGCGACAGGAAATTCCAACTCTGTCCCATGACATCAATATATGAGAAATTTTACTTTTTTCCTTCAAGGGTACACGCGATACCTTTAAATGGAATCAATCAATTTCCATGAAATTTGGTGTGTTTATAATTTAATTACTAGAAAATTTTTATTGATTTTCAGTAATATTGCGTTATCATGGAATATCCAATACCTGCAATGGCAGTAAGAAAACTTGCTATATACCACAACTTTGGGAACGTTTATGGTGATCGCCCCTCAGGAGTTCACTACTTTAGTGAATGCGGATGTTGCAAGCATGTCAATTTTTTCTTCTTACTATCCTTCCTTCTTTCGTCTTCTTTCTATTCTCTTTCCTCCTCTCCGCCTCGTTCTTTTTTCCTTATCCCTCTTTGTTTTTTTTTTCAGTACTGAGGGCTGCCATGTAGATGCTATGCGCCGCTCTGTTGTTTATAGCTTTTAGTAGATTGGAAATGATCCATGTGTTTCCCGTGCTGTGAATACCGGTATCCCTGAAAAAAGGAGGTATACTCTGTGCCCCCCAGTGTATTAATCGGCTGCTCAGATAGCTTTCCTACCTACTAGAGGTCAATTGATTGTTTATTTATTGGGCACTGCGTTAAGGGTGGTAGCTGCTTCAAGGATCAATCGCAAACGTATAGGCCTGGCTAGCACTGGTGCAGTGTCAACACCCCTTATTAAAGTGGGTGGTGACGTTGAATCTAAGTTTTCTTTCCTTACAACTATGGATATTGGTCAAAATACTACTTAACCTTCTCCCTTTTCGGGAGAGCAACATATTACCGAATCATTTTAATGGAAAACAACATGCTAAATTTTTCTTATTACATCTCAATATTACAGATTCATTTCTATAAATTCACCCTTCTTGATTCCTAAACATTTAATAATTGCTGTAGGAGAGTTAAAATTCATTAAAAACCTAAGATATGTGGATCTCTTTGCTTCAACTTGTTCTATTGCACAAAATAAGTCCCTTTTGCAGAAAACAAAATTTGGCGAGCATGAAGTAACATTTTCACCTCATGGCATCTTAAACTACCCGCGGACTGTCATTTCCGGATGTAAAGGGTTGCATGACTCAGAATAACAAATCTACACCATTTGCAAGATCAAACGGTACGTTGTGCTCGGCGTATAAAAATTCGCAGGGATGAAAAAATATTTCCCACTAAGCATCTATTCTTCGCTTTTGCCACACTAATATTACCACAATAAATAAAAGCGGTTTATTTAAGCTGCCATATCAAGCCATATATACCCAATCCTCTGAGGTGCTTTCTGTGCCATAGATTTGGGCTCATGACGGTCGCCTGTCCTGTAAAATCTACACCTTGCTCGCAGTGCGCAGAAGTTGGCCACGACAAACTTTCCTGCGCAAAAGGATCAAAATGCATAAATTATTCTGGGAACATACATCTTATGTTGGATCTTACCTGAAACAAATCCTTGAAAAAGAGATCCAAGCAATAAAAACCGTTAACAATTTGTCAAACCCTGAACCCCCAAAAATTGATTCTGATCGTACTCTTCGAGTTGGTGTAAGGTATGCTGCAACTGTTTCATTCAAAATGATGAAAACTAATAGCACTCACACAGATTACCCACACCACACACACACACTCCATTCTACCTCTCCCGAAGCATCATCTTTGCCATCATCTACTGATCCTCCTTCAAGGTTTTCCCAAATAAATTTCAAACTACAATCAACAACTATACACAGTCTGACTACTACTGCTCCAAATTCTGTCGCATCAGTAACTAATCAATCCATTTCTGATGATTTCCACTTCGACCAATTTAAGCAAATATATAAATCCTGAATCTGTCAAAACGATGTCTCCAATTGCTACTAGTACGAAAAACCCATTTCAGTCACTGAAACAACCTCCTAATCCGATTAAATTTGATACTTCAAAATCCTCTAATCAAGTGTCTAGTGTTGTTGTTGAGACCCAGACCATCCGACCTACCAGAAAGGTGTAAGGTAACTGTTTGGACAGCCGGGAAGTGCCACCCAATTTAGACCGGAACCCAGTGGGGGAGGTATCCACAGGGACCGTACCCTCCTTCCCCTACCACCAACCTTTCGGAAGGACTTACGGACCCACATGTTTAACGTGATCGTACTCCGCGTGAACACGGCGGCAGTTTTGGCAGTGGCTGGAATCGAACCTGGGCCTACCGAGTGAAACTCCAGCGAGCTAACCAATGGGCTACCGCGCCCCCAAGTGTCTAGTGTGACTTACATCGCCGGTATGTTTATGCCAACTGAAAAGATCATGAGAAGTTATAATTCTAAATCTAACATTAAAGGAGCTGCCACCGTATATTGTCAAACTCAAAAAATAAAAATAATTTAATAATATTTAAGAAATGAGATATTTAAAATAGCTTGTGAGAAACCTTAAGTATTTAAAACGAAAAGCTGTGGAAGAGAAGTTAGATGAAACAGAAACAATATCTTCAGAGATATGAGAATAATATTGATGTCAATCCATCAGGTTATTGTGAAGATGAAAAGGGAGATGAGAGTAATAATTTTTCTCAAAAAAAAAAGCTACAGAGAATGCATAAATTCTCTGGAATAAGAAACTACAAGAAACTACAAGAAGTAAAGTATTGCACTCCCGCCTCTGATAGCAGCATTCTTGAATCGGTTTCGTGCTTATTATACGATCGTCAGCATGAAATAGCCGATACCTGCAATGGCACCAAAAATACTTGCAATGAGTTATAACTTTGCAAACCTCTATGATGGCCATCACAGTTTATCCTATCGCACAAGTGATTGGCGATGTTAACAAGTCTGGAAGAGGTATTATATTTTTGTATCGTTGCTGGTGGACATTTTGTATTTTGTGCATAATAAAGTGAATTTTATTCGTCAGTATTGTCTAAACGTCGATTTTTAATGTGGGGCAGACTTAGATTGTATGCACTGGTTTACAGATTTCCATCCTTTGCGTAGTGGCAAAAATGCTCAGTACTGATTTTGTAACACTGTACAACTTTGTGATTGAAATTTCCCACAGTATCCAAAAGGAAGGGAGAGGGATTCCCACACCCCCTAAGATAGAGGTCCATCCCACAAAAGTTTTCTCATCTTTAAGCACCATTGGGGTTTCTTATATACCTGCATAAAAAGGTAAAATATCCCTAATATTTCTCAAATTATTGGCTTGGACCAAAACTTTCCTTGGAACTTCATAAAATACGCTCTCGTCTTTGTCATTTTTATCTCATAAAGAATGTGCTTTCAAAATCCTGTTTTAGACTCTTCAGACATCAGTTTGAAAACATCTAAAATGTCACGCTGATATGAAGCTTTAAAAATAAACAACCCGGTTTTCAATAGACTCTAAATCGATAAGTCCCATTCTCCTTCACCATCCCTCTTCATTTTTCAATAAAATTCTTCCTTCTTTCACCACTGCGAGATTATCTCTAGATCTATTTTGTATTGCGTCGTGGCAACAGCACGTTTTCAACGAAAACACTACTTGTCATAATAAAAGAATGTGGCGCAGAACTATCCTATGTGTCTATATAATATGTTTTGCAGTTTTAGTGGATTTATCACTAGTGCAGCCGTCTTCGAAGCTAAAGAGATAGAGAGCATCATGGATAAATGCTTCCATATATCAGAAGATAATATGAATATAGGATTACACTCTAATTAAAAATTCATCAACCCTGGACTGGTTTTGCATTTATAATATTCTTGTCAACATGGAATAGTGCGTTCCTACATTGGCAGGAACAAACACTTACTATGGGTTACAATTGTTTAGCCCAATGCAGGTCGAACAATATGTTCAATATTAAATATATTTTAAAAAATCTGATGTGGGCAACACGTGACTTTCCTTATATAAGGCAATGAATTTACTACTTTTATAGTAAAAAACAATAGATTATTTTTATAGTAATTATTTATATTCTTTCCAAGATATTGAATTTTCGTCACTGAGTCGTCATTTTCCATGTCGTCATCATCAATGAGTCGTCATTGATTTAGCGTCATTTTTATCCATTTGACGCGTTTTTCGTGAATTTAACAACATTTAAAAAAGTCGCCAAGTTGGCGACATTCCACCAAATTCGTCGCCAAAATCTTGCCAAGCGTTATGGACGAAGAAATAAGTTATTCTTACAGGAGATAAATGACAATTGGCGTTCAAATGCAAAAGTATTACTCAAAGTATTTTTTCTCAGGAATGGAACGCACTAGATCCACGAGAATGATGTCATCAAATTTATTGCATGGTATTACATATGAAAATTGAACATGTTTCTCAATGGGAAGTATTTTTTTTTATTTTAAATGACTTTTTGATAATTTTTTTGAAAAATGTGCAATATCTCGAGAACGGTTCATGTTAGTATTCTAAAATTTATGTCAATTGTTTTCTAATGAAAAATTACATAAGAAATGTCTATTTGAGTAACTTTATTAGCAGGTTTGATTTTTTGACGATTTTTTCAAAATTTCACTCGAAAATTTAGGGGAGTTCTGATCAATCGATTTCGTATAAAAACAATAGGCTTCCAGTGTTTACAGATTGTGATTTTTGTACCAAATTTCGTTTGAATCGGTCCATTCGTTCGTCAGTTATCGCCTCCACAGACTCACTGATACACATACACACACACATCACTTCAAAATGTTTGATTCGTGATCAGGGATGCTTGAAACGTGCTCTTCCGTCGAAAACTCGAATTTGCATTTTTGACCCTGTCACAATACTTTCCTTATACATTATGTATATAAGGAAAGTAATAAGTGTAGGCAAGATAATGAAGTATGATTAAATAATTACGTAAAAAAATAAGAAGAATTCTTTCGGCTAAGTCAATTTACGATAACCGGGATTCGGATAATTGGGATGCTACTCTATGCTTGCAGTTATTAGAAATCTAATGTGGGCAGCACATGACTTTCGCTCCAGACTCAAATTCAATTTCCCTTTCTTTCTTTCAAGATGGGGTAGAAGTTTCATTTCAGTCGTCATTTCAGAATGAGCTTATCCCTGTTCATGGAAGCTCTAAATGCGTAAATATATTAACATTAGAAAAATTTTAATCTATTTATTTCAATATTCTTGGCATATTGAAATATAAGAAAAAAATTACATCGGCGGTGGCTCAAGTTCGAAAGAGCCGAAATTATTTTATCCAATTATGCATCTTTATAAGATTTTTAAATGGTTACAAATTATTTGCTTATTGTTCATGTTGTTGTTGTTGTTGCTTATCCTCTTTAACAGATCTGGCATAAGTCAGATCAACTCCAGTAAGTTGTTGACCGCCAGAAAATCAATAACTAAAAGGGGGGCAGATGTCAAGTCCTCCTTGGAGAGTCCGACGCAACTCAATATGTGTTCTGGGGAGGCCGGATGGTCACAGCATTTATTACAAGTGGGATGGATTTTTCCACCGCGTTCAAAAGAAAGACACTTAAGGTGGCCACTTTTAAGTCTAGCAAGTGCAGTCTGGGAGCCACGATCACATTTAATTTCCAGAAGAGCGCCAGGGGATGTTCCGGTGTACCATTGGTGGAGTACGCCAAATTAAATTTAATTTAGATCTTGCATTTGAGTACCGTTCTTGATAAGTAAGCGAAGAACCAGTGCCCGTTTCGTCCTCACTGACCTCTTTGGCCAATCTATCCGCAACCTCATTACCACTAATGTTTACATGTGATGGAATCCATTGGAGATGGACATTGTGGTTTTGAGAAATCTAGCTTGAGCAGAATGGATATACTGGTTTCATCGCCTGCAGAGGACCAGCCACTAAGATGTTGAAGTGCACTGCGGCTGTCCGACAATATCCAAAGTTCACCAAAATTAGAATCAAGAGATATGATGGCGTCAAGCCCTGCATTGATCGCAATTAACTCGCTCCTGAAGACAGAACAAGTGTCCGGGTTACGTTGTTTTAGTGAAGTCTCAAGATGAGGGGTTCTAATATAGGTGGAGTACGCCGAATTCATTCTTCAAATATCAGACGAACAAACACATGAGTTATGACATAATCAGTTTATTTCGAGTCATAGCAGCTCTAAATGCGTAAATCTATCAACATTAGAAGCTTTTTTACCTATTTTTCGAAGAAGATAGATAATTTGAAGAATTATTGTTCATAGCTAGGTCCTTTATATTGTGAGATATAAGCACTACAAACTTAAAGAAGCGGAAAAATTTTTAATCTTCGCTAGCGTAACAAAATGATTGCTCGAAAAGGGCAAATTATTGATCTTAGAGACTGAAGTTCTTACTGAAAATTTTTGTCTCGCACTGATTTTATCTATTTTTCATAGTTTAAGCAATATTCCGTGTAAAATTAAGCAAAGTGAAGCGAAACTCACTCAGACAACAGCTTTAAAAAAAAGTAATACAAAATATTAAAATATTGGGATCATTTTTGTATATTCATAAATAGTACTCTATTTCCGACAAAATAAATTACTTATATTTTCATGGATTAGGTTCGGAGATATAAATGTTCAAATTGTTTACATTTTTCGTAACGTGCTGATTTCAACTGGAAATCATAGTTCATTCACGTCAAAATTGAAATGTGTCTAATATTCAAATGATCCAGCAGCTGATGCTAACGACAGACAGGCTCCATAAATCTAGCCAATTAATTTTCTCCATCAATAAAAATGATGATTTGGGTTTCCGGTAGCCAAGTGTAGAAACAGTCGCTGGAAGTGGGCCAAGCTGGTATGATTTTAGTCAAGGAAGATGATATCGTAAGGTAAATGAATTATTTGCTTTGGTTTTGCTGATAAATTCTGCAAATAAGGATTTGTATTTATTCATAAGATTATACATGTATCGAATATCACGTTCTTTACTATGGGTGTAAGTAAATTACATTTACGGCATTTGTAAAGTAGTTTCACTTTCTGATGCTAATGCATAAAGTATTGTACGAAAATATTCTATAACTGTATATAAAGCCGCATAACTCTATATAAAGCCTTCTTCAGATATCATAAAAATCAATAAACATTTTTCGAATTTAATTTTCTTTCAAATTAATTAAGTCTTGAATTGTGTAATTTATTCTTCAAATATCAGACGAACAAACACATGAGTTATGACATAATCAGTTTATTTCGAGTCATAGCAGCTCTAAATGCGTAAATCTATCAACATTAGAAGCTTTTTTATCTATTTCAATTATTCTTGTCGTACTAAAGTATAATTTAAAAAATGCATCGACGCTGGCCCCAGTCCGATGGAGCCGAAATTGTTTTAATTCAATTACATATATTTATAGGGTTTTTAAATGGCTACAAATTAGTTGCTTATTGTTCATAGATATGAAGTTTATTTTTCGGCTTATAAGCATTACAAACTTTAAAAAAACTGAAAGTTTTTAATCTTCGTCAACTTAACAAAACGATTATTTGAAAAGTGATTCACATTTGTAAAGACAAATGATTGAACTAGCGACTGAAGTTCTTACTGAAACTTTTTGTCTCTTAATGTTTTTACGTATCTTTTATAGTTTAGAAATTATTTCGTGTGGAAGTAAGATAAGTGAAGCAAAACCTACTCGAACAAAAACTTTTTATGTTAAAAAAAAAATCAAAAATATTGAAATATTAGGATAATTTTTATATATTCAAAAATTATACCCTATTTCTGATAAAACAAATATAATTTTTTTACATTTTTATCTACTAGGTTCGGAGATATAGACGTCGAAATTGTTAACATTTTTCGCAACGCTCTGATTTCAGCCAGATACCCCGATCATAGACTTCATTCACGTCAAAATCGAAATGTGTCTAATACTGAAATGATCTACCAGCTGAGGCTAACGAAAGACAAGCTCCATAAATCTAGCCAATTAAATTTCTCCATTAATAAAAATGCTAAGACTTTACTTTCCGGTAGCCGAAAACAGAAAACTCAAGTCGCTGGGAGATTTCAGTCAAGGAAGAGGGAGGTAAACGGAGGTTATCCTGAGGTAACCGGATTATTTACTTTGTGGTTTTCTACAAATAAGGCTTTTCTGTGGTAAGTTCTATAAATAAGACTTTGTATTTATTCATAAAAAAGTGTCGAAAATCACTTTCCAGTTGTTTTCTTATTGGAATGAGTAAAGTACATTGACGGTATGAGTAAAACAAATTCACTTTCTGATACTAATGCATAAATTATTGCACGGAAATATTCGAATTCGTGATTTTGACGAAAATGATGTTTCAATACCTACTGGACAAATTTGAACACTTTTGGAAATATTCCTGTTTGAGTGCATGTAGGAGACTGTACCTGGGTTTCTATTATTACTTTCCTTATATACATAAAGTATAAGGAAAGTATTGTGACTGGGTCGAAAATTCGAATTCGAGCTTTCGACGGGAGAACACGTTTCAAGCATCCCTGATCACGAATTAAACATTTTTGAGGTGATGTCTGTGTGTGTGTGTGTGTGTGTGTGTGTGTGTCAGTGAGTCTGGGCAGACGATATCTCACGAACGAATGGAGCGATTTGAATGAAATTTGGTACAAAACTTACAATCCGTGAATACTGGAAGCTTATTGTTTTTAAATGTTATCGAATGTTCAGAACCCCCTAAATTTTCGAGTAAAATTTCGAAAAAATCTTTAATAAAGTTACGCAAATAGACATTTCTTATGTAATTTATTCTTAGAAAATGATTGACATAAGCTTTAGAACGCTAGGGTGAACCGTTTTCGGGATATTGCACATTT
The DNA here is from genome assembly GCA_951213105.1 of Amaurobius ferox. Lineage (NCBI taxonomy): Eukaryota > Metazoa > Arthropoda > Arachnida > Araneae > Amaurobiidae > Amaurobius > Amaurobius ferox. The sequence continues at coordinate 23,387,290 of OX578147.1, forward strand.
TTCAAATAAATTTATCAATAAATACCATAAATTAAAAAGAAAATATTAACTTTTGAGAAACATGTTCACTTTCATATGTAATATCATGCAATAAATATGGTGACATGATTCTCGTGGATCTAGCTCGTTCTGTTCATGAGAAAATATTCTTTGAATAATAATTTTGTATTTGAACGCCAATAGTCATTTATCTGCTATAAGAATAACTTATTTCTCCGTCCATAACACTTGGCGAGATTTTGGCGACAAGTTTGGTGGAATGTCTCCAACTTGGCGACCTTTTTTAAATGTTGCCAAATTAACGGAAATTTTGCCAAATGGGTGAAAATGACGCTAAATCAATGAAAATGACGACTATGGCGAAAATTTAATATCTTGGAAAGAATGTATCTGTTATAAGAAAAACGTATTTTTACTTTCCTTATATACATAATGTATAAGGTGTAATGTATTGTGACGGGGTCGAAAATTCGAATTCGAGTTTTCGACGGCAGAGCACGTTTCACGCATACCTGATCACGAATCAAACATTTTTGAGGTGATGTCTGTGTGTGTGTGTGTGTGTGTGTGTGTGTGTGTCAGTGAGTTTGTGGAGACGATATCTCACGAACGAATGGAGCGATTTGAATGAAATTTGGTACAAAACTTACAATCCGTGAATACTGGAAGCTTATTGTTTTTAAATGTTATCGAATGTTCAGAACCCCCTAAATTTTCGAGTGAAATTTCGAAAAAATCTTTAATAAAGTTACGCAAATAGACATTTCTTATGTAATTTATTCTTAGAAAATGATTGACATAAGCTTTAGAACGCTAGGGTGAACCGTTTTCGGGATGTTGCACATTTTTCAAATAAATTTATCAATAAATACCATAAATTAAAAAGAAAATATTAACTTTTGAGAAACATGTTCACTTTCATATGTAATATCATGCAATAAATATGGTGACATGATTCTCGTGGATCTAGCTCGTTCTATTCATGAGAAAATATTCTTTGAGTAATAATTTTGTATTTGAACGCCAATAGTCATTTATCTGCTATAAGAATAACTTATTTCTCCGTCCATAACACTTGGCGACAAGTTTGGTGGAATGTCGCCAACTTGGCGACCTGTTTTAAATGTTGCCAAATTAACGGAAATTTTGCCAAATGGGTAAAAATGACGCTAAATCAATGAAAATGACGACTATGGCGAAAATTCAATATCTTGGAAAGAATGTATCTGTTATAAGAAAAACGTATTTTTACTTTCCTTATATACATAATGTATAAGGTGTAATGTATTGTGACGGGGTCGAAAATTCGAATTCGAGTTTTCGACGGCAGAGCACGTTTCAAGCATACCTGATCACGAATCAAACATTTTTGAAGTGATGTCTGTGTGTGTGTGTGTGTGTGTGTGTGTGTGTGTCAGTGAGTCTGTGGAGACGATAACTGACGGACGAATGGACAGATTCGAACAAAATTTGGTACAAAAATCTGTAAACACTGGAAGCCTATTGTTTTTATACGCAATCGAATGTTCAAAACCCCCCTAAATTTTCGAGTGAAATTTTGAAAAAATCGTCAAAAAACCAAAACCGTTAATAAAGTTACGCAAATAGACAATTCTTATGTAATTTTTCATTAGAAAACGATTGGCATAAATTTTAAAAGGCTAATATGAACCATTCTCGAGATATTGCACATTTTTCAAAAAAATTATCAAAAAGTTACATAAAATAAAAAAAATATTCCCTATTGAGAAACATGTTCACTTTTCATATGTAATACCATGCGATAAATTGGGTGACATGATCCTCGTAGATCTAGCTCGTTCCTTTCATGGAAAAAGATACTTCGAGTAATACTTTTGTATTTGAACGCCAATAGTCATTTACCTGCTGTAGGAATAACTCACTTCTCCGTCCATAACTCTTGACGAGATTTTGGCGGCGAATTTGGTGGAATGTCACCCACTCGGCAACATTTTTATTTGTTGCCAAATGAACAAAAATCTCGCCAAATTGATGAAAATGACGCTAAATCAATGAAAATGACGACTAATTGAAGAAAATTCAATATCTTTGAAAGCATATAAGCATCTACTATAAGAATAACATTTTTTTAATTGTAAAAGTAGTAAATTCATTGCATTGTATAAGAAAAGTCATGTGTTTCCCACATCAGATTTTTTTTACTGTAAAAGTAGTAAATTCATTGCATTATATAAGGGAAGTCATGTGTTGCCCACATCAGATTTTTTCTTTTAATCTTCGATTGAAGAAGATCTGCAGAAGTATGGTTTACTTATAGGAAAGCGACTGTGCGCTATTGATTGAGAACGTGTCGAATGCCTCTAGCAACGATTTGAAGAAGTTAGAACTCTTATCTCGAAAACGAAGCAAGATAGCAGAAAATTATAAAATTGACAAAGTTGTTGAACTTTTCCTGTTAGTGTGGTGCTCTAGTTAGTGTGGTGCTCTAGTTAGTGTGGTTGCACTTGTTATATGCTAACCGCATTACATGCAGTTAGCATATAACAAATGCAAAAAGGATAAAAAATGAGGTTAAGAAAAAATAAGAATTACACTTCTGCATTATTTGTCTGCAAATTTTATACAACATTCATTGCTTACTGCGAAAAATATAATTATAAATAAATTAATAGTAGTTTATTACTCTTACTAGTGTTTTTCCATACGTATATCTTACTATTTCCGTATATACATATATATACTATTTGCAAGAGGTACAGTCACGCCATCAAACTACTAAATTTTGCGGAACGAATCACGAGTGTATGCAAATAATGCCATCCTCGTCAAACCCAACTGTAGGATAAAAGGCAGCCTTCAGGCTAGATATTTGTGTAGGTAAGTGTTATACATTGTGCCATTCCTTTACATGGCAGAAATTTGCCAATAATCCTATTGTATCAAATAAATGCCTTCTGTATCAATTTTGTGGTCAATTTCTGCTTATCAGGCAATGTTCTACAACTTTGCATTTATTTTTATCTATCTCGCTCTGTTGTTGAATATATTGTCCCAACTTTTTATATTCTCCTGTAGAAGCGCTGCAATCATTTCTACTCGATTGGAGATGTTCACTTTACTATAGGCATAACTAGCGTGTAACACTCATGGCCCTAGCTTTACAACATTATTGGGGTGCTTAAGGACTTTTGTAGGAACTTTGTAGGACTTTTGTAGGACTATACATGTTTCGAGCTTATTAGGACACAGTTTCTTATTTTCAGTGTGTTATCTCTAAGAGATTTTCGGTATGTTCGAATATGCATTGGGGTCGTCTGGTTTAAATGTTCGCTAAAAATTTATTTTAATTTATTCATATTTTGCAGTTATTGTTATTTAAATTTCTAATGATAAAAGCGTAAGATCAGATGTGCACAACGGCAATCACCATGGATGAAAAATATTAGACCTTGTTAGTAATCTTTGAAAATAAATTATCAAGAAAATAAATGTCCTCTTGAATATATAGTCATCAATGAAGTCAGTCACAGTTATTCCCATTTGTCCCACATAACCGGCCAAGATTTAGAAGATTGATCTCAGACTGCCGTACAGATTAAGAATCTTGGTGAACTGATTTTTAAAAGTGGAAATTCCACCAAATGAAATCTGAGAGCAGCTATTTTAGATGGAGATGATGATAAAGTCTATCATAAGCTGGAAAAAATATGGGTATGTTATACTTTCTCTGGCCACATCTAAAATTTGGAACCCATATTACTTGATGTAACTATTTTAAATTTGATGACTACCAACTGGATATAAATAATGTTACCACTGAGAATGAGAATCTTAAAGCATTTAAGTATTATTAGTTGATTTATTTGTTCATAATTCTAAAATAAATTGCATGATAAGTTTTCTTGCTAATAGTTCAGTTATTGGCAGGCACTACAGGCCTGAAATTTTTTTAAGTCCGAAGCTGTGCATCCTATGCTAGTCGCTGCACTATAAACACGGTCCCAAGTTTTGGAAACATCTTCTGTCAGCTGGTTTTATGATTATGATCAGAGTTACATCAACCAGTTTTAGTTGATAATTGCCAGAAACAAGCTCAGAATATTTTCTTTAAATTCCTTTCTGAGCAGTACCACAAACAAAATCAGCCTCGAAGCTTACAAGAGAAGGCTTTGCAATAGTTCTCTCGGATTGCAATCTTTCATGTCCTATCTTGTAAAGGACCATAAATAATGATAAAATGCCACGGCTTTCATCTGTTAGGTGATAGGGGGCGCCACAATAACAATCTGAAGTTGTCATGCACAAGCGGCTCGGAAATGCATTTTGTTTTCGTGTTGCATGCTTGCAGCACGTCAATTTCGTTGTTATAAATTGGTTAAAGTGTTTCATAATTAAAGTTTATATTTTTACTTGAAACAGAGTTGCAATCGGTGGTATGCCATCTGAAGATGGAAAAAAAGACACCGTTTCTATATTAATAATCATTTGGTTGTATGTTTTGTGAAATGCACTAGTATTATTGTGCATGGATATTTACATCAGTTAGCTGTTTGTGCTGCCTTCGTTAGACTCATTAATTTACTCGTACTTTGTAAAATGTTAGTTAAACTGACGTGCTTGTTTAGAAATTAAAATGTATTGTAATTGCTTATTATGTAAATTTATTAAAATGTCAATCAATCCTACAAATGTGTCGAACTTGCTACAAACAAGAATCAACAAAGAATTTGAAACACATCCTATTCCAGGTGCGGAAGTCACGAATTTGTAGAGTTTCCATTTGATTTAAGTATTCAGAAATTGGAAAACACAATCGAAATTACTGAAAAGGATACATTATGGTGCGACAGCGAATCAGATAGATCAATAAGACAGGGAATCATGTCTTTGTCATGTTTGATGAATCTTTACGACCATGTCTTGGCAATTGTTTAGCTAATTAATAAGATATAAATTATATTGGTAATAAATTTACCGCTTACTACTTACTATTATTATCCATTTCATTTCAAAATAATAATAATAACTGAGAAGGATAATATTTTCACACTAAAATGTTAATAAATAATACACGTCAGTAGAGCACGTTTGATTGACAACTTCAGATTGTTATTGTGGCGCCCCCTATCAATTAACAGATGAAAGCCGTGCCATTTTATCATTATTCATGGTCCTTTACAAGATAGGACATGAAACATTGCAATCCGAGATAACTATTGTAAAGCCTTCCCTTGTTAGAGCACATCAAGAAATTTAGGAGCGCCAATTAAAACCTCTAAAACGTCATCCAGAACAATTAAAAACCATTGCTGGTACTGATTGGCTAGATATCGAACCAATCAGTTCCAGTAACAAGCACAACATTATGTATATCAACCTTAAGTTTTAGTTACGAAACTCTTGTTATTCGCAATTGAGTCAAAACTGCATTTTTGTACGATTTAACACAAAAGTCTTCAAGACATATTTAATAAAATTTAAAACATTTCCAAATGTACTAAGAACTTTTTTATTTAAATTGCCTTTTCAGTTCAGATGAATGACAAATCGTGCCCTAAATCGCTTAAAAATAACAAGATTTACGATTCAGGATTTTTCGATGTGATTTATTGTGATCCTGGATTATACCCTTCATTCCTATGTTTTCTAAAGGGATTCCAATGTATTTCGATCGGAAACAATACCGACAAGAAACATTTTTCACTGTTGTGAAATGTTATTGAGATCTTTTCAAACTGGAAAGCAATGTAAACTGACTCATGTTTAAACACTATTTCAAACGATATATTACTGAAACTGATGCAAAAAGTTTAAAAGATTCTAGAAATTTAAAATGTTCTGGTAGTTGTCAGAACTGCAATAATTGCAAACTTTATCAATGGTAATGAACTAACAGATGTTTAAGAATTAATTATTATGTTAAGCTCTAACATGAGTTTTACTATGTTAAGTTCTTTCTTAAAAGAATTTTCCAGATTCAGACTTTCTTACTTACAAATTGAGTGCAGTATGAGGAATAAGCAAGAAAGTGCTTTTTTGTTGTTTTGTTTATTATCTTTGAACCGGTTTTGTGATTTTTATAGCATTTCACGGAAAGGTAAGTGACTAAATTTCGATGAGCTTAATAATCTTTAAAGAAGGAAATACTAGTTTATCCGTTATGTAGAGGTATTCTAAATAGCGGATATATCTAAATAACTGTTGGATATTTTGCAAATGTTCCTTCAGGTAATGCAAATCATTGACTCTTTCTGCGTGGCACGAATTGGATAGAAAAATAAATATAGACAGGTACGGAGCCGGTTCAGGAGGAGGGGGGTATCCCGGGCATGACGACGGCATTTTTTTTACATGGCTCTACGCATGTAATGTCACGGGAATATCAAACGCGAACATTTTGTTTTCGGATTCTCTGAAAAGACCGATAACATCTTTGTACGTCACTGAGGAAGGTGTGCATACTGTTTTGTGCCGCAAGTGGGGGGAACGAAACAGCTTTGACCGGAGCAGACACGATCGAGAGCGCGAGCTCAGCAGGCGGGACATCGCTTGTTACGGTCCCGGTGGGTAGAAGGAAGTTGATGGCGGTGATGGCGTAAGATTCCACTGGTAACACAAAACTTGGTCGTGATGTATGCGTATTTACTTGTAGATATTGCGTTGTGTCAACTTGAACGTCATGAAGCCGGAAGGTGAATAAGTGGTTTGGATTCAGGAACGAAGACGATTTCCATGTGGGGAATCTCAGCGATTGCACATTTAGCAGCTCGCGGACGATGAACTGCGTGTAGAAAAACTGGCGATGATGTGACTTGGTTGCTAAATAATGACTCAGGAATTGCTTCTTTCCAATTCCAATAATTCTTTATTAAATTCTTTAGGCAAGGTTTTCATATTAACATCCAGACAAACATTTGTCAGATACATAATTTCAACAGATGATATGCCGAAACATTCTTATAAGACGATTGATCAATTATTCGATATACGAAACATAAGTAGAACATTATGCATTACACGCGTTGAAATCCATCTGTTCTGAAAATCATCTCACAGATACGATAAAACTTTAATTTCTTCCGAACGCGATATTCTACTGAGATACTTCGTTATTCCATATTTAAATTTAAAACCACTAAGAATTTAGATCAACCATTTCGATTGCATGCCCCGTGGGCATACAAGCGACCTATCGCTTTGGAACTACATCGCCAACTGATTTTGATCATTTAAATTCGACTGAAGCGTCTTAATATGATTGCGCGCGTTCGTGACGAAAAGAAAAGAGTTCCAATACATTTCTATATGAAATGCAAATTCGCGGTAAATGTACAAACGCGCGGGAATATAACGCTACGCCAAGGTTTATCGAAACTGGCGGGAAAGATTCAAGAAACCAAATTACAGAATTGGCGCGTTATCAATTTGGAATAAAATTTAAGAACAAGTTTTAGAATCGAAAGTAAATTAGAGTTCGCCGAATATAAAATTCAGACGGAAATAATTAATAAACAAGGGTATGCATTTCATAATAATACCACAAATTAATATATCTGCGCAGATTGTCTGCGTCTAACAGTAGACTATAAGAGTAACCTATTTCTCCGTCTGTAATGCTTGGCGAAAGTCTGGCGACAATTTTGGCGGTATATCGCCAACTTGGCAAGACTTCTTAAATGCTGCTAAATTTAAGAAAATATCACCAAGTTGATAAAATTGACGCTAAATCAATGAAAATAACAACTAGTTGATAAAAATTCAATATCTTGGAAATAACATAACAAATGCCTATATAAATAACCTATTTCTCTGCCCATCCATAATGCTTGGCGAAAATTTTGGAGGTAGGTCGCAAACTTGGCGACATTTTAAAATATTGCCAAATTGACGAAGATGTCGCCAAATTGATAAAAATGTCACCAAATTGATAAAAATAACGCTGAATGGGTGGTAATGCTTTGCAAATTTTTAATTACGTCATATGACGGGCATACCTTCTATTGTTATATAAATATTCAAGTTTCTTAAAGAAAGTCGAAAAACTACGTCCACATATAAAAAACGTTCACATGTTTTTTTCCTAATTGATATCGGCGTCTATTTCATTCAAATATATTGATGTATTTGAATTTCCATGACTACAAATAATAATCATCAAAATGTTCTATTTATTTGTGATTATTTGAGCCCAAAACTCTTTATCCTGTAGTTATTTCTGTTGATAACCTTTAATCTTCCAAAGGGCGTTTCCTATGCTTCACTAAGAACCACCCATCATCTATCATTTGTCTTTTCAGATTTTATTGAGCCGGTAACATTTTTTTTTATCCAACCAGCTTTTCTCATAAACGTTGCTGAATATGTCACATTTTTTTCCGAAAATCATGTGTCACTTAGAATTCAAAACTAAATTAGTATGTATATTTAACATCTGTATAAAAATTAAAGCACTAGGCTTTTATCAAATACTATCAGATATACTATGTCTTTTAACACCTAAAGTCTTTAAACAGTATCTGTGGAATGAAAAGTCCATAAATGCACACGTTTTGTTTATTTATAGTAAAGTGACTGTGCTCCGTCAAATAAAAGTGATTTTGGTACCCCTATCAGGGAATTGAAAAATTTGGAACCAGAACTCGGCAACAGAGCGAGATAGACGAAAAATGTCAATTACAAAATTTTATAGTATTGTCCTAAGTAGGTATTGACACTATATCGGTAACAGAAGTTATTTGAGGCCTTTTCATGCCGTTCACTCAAACAGGATCGAGATCATTCAAAATAATTTCTTGAGGTATCTTTATTATAGGAAAACTCGCATTTTTACTTTCCTTAAATACATAACGTAAAAGGAAAGTATTGTGACGGGGTCGAAAATTCGAATTCGAGTTTTCGACGGGAGAGCACGTTTCAGGCATCTCTGATGACGAATCGAACATTTTTGAGGTTATGTCTGTGTGTGTGTGTGTGTGAGAGCCTGTGGAGAGGATAACTGATGAACGAATGGACCGATTCGAACGAAATTCGGTACAAAAATGTGACGGGAATACTGGATATCCGTGAATACTGGAAGCTTATTGTTTTTAAACGCAATCGAATGCTCAGAACCCTCCTAAATTTTTGAGTGAAGTTTTGAAAAAATCACCAAAAAATCAAAGCCTTTAGTAAAGTTACGCAAATAGACATTTCCTAATAATATGTAATTTTTATGTAATGTAATTAAGTGTTATTCTTTGCGTAATGTTTCCTTAGAAAACGATGGGAATAAACTTTAGAACGCTAGCATGAACCGTTCTCGAGATATTGTGCATTTTACAAATAAATTTAGCAAAAAATCCGATAAATTAAAAAAAATATATTAACTGTTGAGAAACATGTTCACTTTTCATATGTAATATCATGCGATACGATACATTTGATGACATCATTCTCGTGGATCTAGCGCGTTCCATTCATGAGAAAAGATACTTTGAATAATACTTTTGTATTTGAACTTCAATAGTCATTTATCTGCCATAAGAATAACTTATTTCTCCGTCCATAACGCTTGGCGAGATTTTGGTGAAAAATTTGGCGGAATGTCGCTAACTTGGCGACTTTTTAAATGTTGCCAAATTAACGAAAATCTCACCAAATGGATAAAAATGACGCTTAATCAATGAAAATGACGACTAGTTGACGAAAATTCAGTATCTTGGAAAGAATATTAGTATCTACTATAAGAATAACCTATTTCATTTTCTGTAAAAGTAGTAAATTCATTGCATTGTATAAGGAAAGTTATGTGCTGCCCACATCAGATTTTTTGTTATACCGTATCCGCTACTTTTCTACTTGTTTGATGATTTAAAAAGCTTACAGAGCAGAAGAGATTACATCATGTTTTCATTCTTCAGGAATCTGTTCTGTGGACGAGTTGTCTGCTCCCCTATCTTGAGTGGGATTGTGTTTCGTGTTCCTCAGTACACAACCAGAAGCATTAATTTATTTGCTGTAAAGAATTTTGATTCAAATATTGGATGTAATTGTGCAATTACTAGTTTTTGTAAATTCTCCAACAATTTCCCTGATAATCTGGATATTTTTTACTCATCGGAGATGGATATTAAAAAGCATTTGTTCTAATCATCTTGTATTTTATTGTATTTATTCATGTACATATGTTTATGATGATCATATGTTGTTGAGAGTTTGCGTTTCTTTTTAATGTATTTTTACTTTTTAATATATTTTATGGTATTTTAATCTGTATATTTTTAATGCATTTTTATTCCTGCACGCTGTAACTGGGACTACGTCGTGTAGCTTGCAGCCTTTTTCAAATAGACAAATAAATAAAATAAAACATAACATAATAGTAGTAATGGGGGATTTCCTGTCCTATTTTGGATTGATGCAATGAACAACAAATACATAAACAGGAATCCCTTATCTTGGAAAAGCAAAAACGAAACCTCATTCTGATTCTGCACGGTTTTTAAATACTGTTATAAATGTATTTTCTGGAATTGAGGGTGTGCGCTTAAAATGCAAGAATGAGTCCAAATTTCTTGATAACAACTCTTCTAGCTAACACGTTTATTCACAAGCACAGTGTAAACAGGAACAACATACAGTAAGACAGCACTTAAATGCGCCACTAATTTCACAAAACAGTCAGTAATTTCTCAAAACATTGACGTATTTCACTTCACAAAATAACTTATATTATTCTCAAAACAATGTCGTAAGTCATAGTTCAATGTAGCTCGTATCTCGTCATTTACTAGTAAGTGATGACTCCTTTTATAGACTCTTTATAGAAACTTCTGGAAATCTCTCATATCTCGTTGACTACTGGTTATTTCGAGGTGTTTCTCGAACCTTCGGAAAGTCACCAAATGTCTCGAAATGAACGATAAATCATCATATCTTCTTTTTCTTCGACCAAGACCGTCCGACCTACAAAAAAGGTATAAGGTATCTATTTGGACGGCCTGGGAAGTGCCACCCATTTTAGACCCGAACCCAGTGGGAGAGGCATTCGCAGGGACCGTACCCTTCTTCCCCCCTACCAACCTCTCGGAAGGACTTACGAACCCACACGTTTAACGTAATCGTACTCCGCGTGAACACGGTGGCAGTTTTGGCAACGGCGGGAATCGAACCCGGGCTGTCCGAGTGCAATTCCCGCGCGCTAACCACTGGACTGTCGGGCCCCAAGCCATCATATCTGTCAACCCTTCTTCAAACTTTGGCATACAGCAACCCCGGATTCAAATCATAGGAAAGGATGCCTGTACGGGTGTTTTATCCGTTTTGTCTTCAAAAGAGGCGAAAGTGTAGGGGGGGGGGAGACTCCAAAGCGTTTCACAAGTTCGTAAAAATATATACCTTCTAGCCTGCATTGAAATATTAAAACTTCAGACTAAAATCATATAAAACAAATCCAAATCTATCTTATCCAGACAAGTTTTCTAAAATGAAAGTTAAACGCTGTAGATTGAATATATTTTACAATATAGAAATAGAACTTTTTATTTTTTCGCACACTTAGTCACATATATAATTGTTAAACAGATGACATTTTCATGGCAAACTAAGTAAAACTGACAGCTCAGAGTCTAAAGCTGCCCCTTGTGTCTGTCTTCCACGAAGTCTTTTAAGCCTGTAAACACAACAATCCATCTATCATTCTTACCATTTACTTTTCGAAAAATAAAACAGTAAGTTCTGGCACAGTTGGGTGTATTTTAGCTTAAAATAAAATGTTTCGTAACCATACAGGACAATTTTATTTTTATTTATTTATTTATTTATTTATTTATTTGCAGAATGCCATTTTTCCATTTATTATTTTCTATCTTTCTTATTTTGCCAACTTCGTTTAACACAAACAGGAGATATTGATGATCGTGGATATTTTTTATTTAATTTTCTTGTTAAATAATGTTTAAAGATTTCTTGTTTTAAACTGAAAAACATTATTACACCTGAAATTGTCAATTATAATTTAAATTAAAGACTTTTTATGCAATTGCTTAGAAGATTATGTTTTCCATTTTTTAGTTTATAGAAATATAGAAACGGCAATAGTTTCAAAGTGCAAATAGTTCATTAAATTTCAGTCTGCTTGCAATATTCTGTTTGATGTGTGTAAGTATTTATTTTTAAGATAAGATTTATTTGCAAAATTGCATTCACTTAACCAGAATAGATATATTTATAATGATCTAGGTTTTTATACGGCTTTGTTTCTACGTTGGAATATGGCAATATATTGGCACTTAATAATACAGGTCATGGTATATAAAGAATAGCAAAAAATTTAATTTGCGTGGAATTACATTAGCAAAAACCCTTCTATGAACTTGTCTATATACATATATCCTTATTTTATATGCTGTCTAACAGCGATATTATCATTGGATCTATTATCACATCGGTGTATATTTCGTTCAATATGTCGATGCAAACAATCGTAAAGTGACATTGTGACGTTCTTTCAAATGGTCAATGCCTCTATCAATAAAATATGTTGTAACAACGTCAGTGTGACGTTGTATGATTTTACATAGAGAAGCAGACGATTTAATGAGAGACTTTTTCGATGAAGTGTTAGGCATAGAGTTAAATTATTTTTCCTTCCATAGTTTTAAGTTTTTAAGTAGAATAAATTGTTGCAGTACAGCGATGAATAAAATAAAAATGTATGGATGAAATATTTACTGCTTTTACACAGGGAGCCAGGCGATTTATATTTCGATGACATCATTTGAATCAAGTTCGTTTTTTCCCATGAAGTTTTAAATTTTCAAATATTATTAATTATTGCAGTATTGTGATAATTTAAAGAATATTACCACTGAATATTTCGCATTTTAGAGATGTTTAAATAAAATTAGAGTTGGAAAGTGTTTCATAATCAATGATTTATGCATGATTGATCTTTCTTATTATTTACATATAACTACTCCTGTAATCGCTGTATCCAAAAATGTAAGCATATACCCATTTAAAATAATTAAATCAGGTATTATGGTGTAATATATAGTTTTAATCAAGTGCATCTGAATACACTTTTCAGAATTTTTAAAGTCGAATGTATAGGTAAGCAATTACATATAGCACATCTGTATTTACAGTCAAACTTTAGACTTCGTTTTTCCTAAAATAACCTGCATGAAACGGTAATATATTCAAAGTGGAAAATATTCCCGGTCCTCTGAAATTCCATTTAAGGCAGATTTGATTGTGCAAACTTATAGAGCATTGTAAGTAGAAATCTACCCTAAGACTGATACGAAAAGCATTTATTTGAAGCAATACAATTATTGTTGAATTGCTATCATATTAAGAAATGACATAAGCGTTATATTATAACACTTAAAAAAGTGATGAAACACCATTAACGAAGAATTTAAAAAGCTACGGTCACGAACTAGGCAACAAAGCGAGATAGATGAAAAAGAAGGTAATTTGTAGAGCATTGCGTTATGAGTATAAATCGACTCTAAAAATGTTACAGAAATCATTTATTTAAAACAGTATGGTTATCGGCTGTTCTATATTGAAAAACCTAGAGTCTGTTTAAAATATCCTCATTCGGCAACAAGGTACATTCAAATCCCCAAAAGAATATTATCGAGTACTTTAACACGCATTGCAGGTGTCACCGTTAGATATCCTAATGATTATGATACACATTTTTGATAGGCATTTCTTCCTTTCCATATACGAGTTTTGTTCTGATACCAATGTTTCTGACACACACACACATATATATATATACATATATATATATATATATATATATATATATATATATATATATATATATATATATATATATATATATATATATATATATATATATATATATATATATATATATATATATATATATATATATATATTGATTCCTACTCATTAGACTTTGTAATTGGATTCTCCGTCTATCTTTTCTTGTTGTCGTGTCTATTATTCTAAAATTTTTAATTTTCCGTAATCCCTTGTATTCGATAGAGCATAGCCAGAACCTAAAGCGCATGGTCTTTGACCTTTCTTTACAAAATATTCGTGGCGCTTAAGGACATTGAAATATAAATACTATATTCAATAATACAACCGTTAAATATTACTGCTCTGGGTTTTTCTATCTGGATTAACTTTAATAAGAATCGTTCGTAAGTGAAACTTAACTAACCACGAAATGAGCCTCTAATAAATTTCTACAAATTCGAAAGCGTAATACTCCATTTGATGAAAAAGGGGTAATCTGATTTCTTTCAATATCCCTTTAAGTGACCAGTCCCCTTTGTCACAAGAAGCGACTGGTCAATTCTGTTTCTTGCCTCTTTTAAAGGTGACACTTTTTATCTTTTATAGAAAAAGGAAACTGCTTTCCCGTATTAAAAAGAGCTTTCATCTTTGTTAGCCCTTTTGTAGAGATGTTTCTTTCCTTATCTAAACGTTTATGTAACAATCCCTACGAAGTTGAATGTTTAATATACAAGTAGATTATAATTATTACATTCATAGAAGCCGAATATGTTAAATTTAACTTACTGGTAATTTCATTACATATATATCCATTTCTGTCTGGCAGACAGTTTATCTTAGAAAGTTTTTATGGGCTGGGTTTAGTACTGCCAACAGAATTTTTCCTACTATGCAATAAATACAGAGAACCCACTACCATAAATATTTTACAAGAAATTTTTAATTTTTTATACGATCCGGTCCCCTATGCAATGCATCCTTTTACCCTCCCGCTATTGTTGGCGGCTCCATAGGGCCCTTAACAAAAATAAAACTGTAGTTTTATTGTTATATATTTTTATTGTTCTGTATTTTATAGTTTTACTGTTCTATATTTCAACTCAATAAAACTATAGTTTTATTGATTTGCAAATAACGGCTGCATAATTATTAAGCCGTGATATGATAGGGTACATAAAGTCCTAAAATTCCCTCCCATCAGCCACTTGCAGCACTTCCGCTTCTAAAATCCCTAGACACAGGCGGGACACCTACCATTTGCCAATCAGTATTATTAATTGCTATACTCACACCTAAATTACTTTTAAACCACTTAACAAAACACAATGTTAATGGACATGTGTTTATGGATTTTCATGAAACATTATATCCGGCTTTGCTATCAAAAAATATAGAACTAGCTAGTATTTTTTAAATTCGAAATATTTGATTAAAAGCGAAAACTTTGAATTATATTCGAACTTTTATATTTTTTTAATATGGTAGCATAGGCCAGTATTTGGCATAATCATGTATAGGAAAGGTTTAGTTATGGCTCAATGATCATATTACTTAATAGTTTCAATCTTTGTTGTGAAAAATTACCACAATACGCATTTTTTTTGTTCGTGACGTCGTCATTCCCCTTGGGGGACAGGTTACAAATTTGTTCTTATGAAATTTGAAAAAAAAAATGAATCAGTAGATCCACGCTTCAGTTATGATTATAATTGTATAGAAAAGAAATCTGATGTGAGCAGCACATGACGTTCCTTATATAATGCAATGAATTTACTACTTTTACAGCAAAAAAATAGGTTATTCTTATAGTAGATACTTATATTCTTTCCAAGATATTGAATTTTCGTTAATTAGTCATTTTTATCGATTTAGCGTCATTTTCATCCATTTGGCAAGATTTTCGTTAATTTGGCAACATTTAAAAAGTCGCCATGTTGGCGACATTCCGCCAAATTCGTCGCCAAAATCTCGCCAAGCGTTATGGACGGAGAAATAATTTATTCTTATAGCAGATAAATGACTATTGGCTATCAAATCCAAATGTAGTACTCAAAGTATTGTTCTTTTCCTATGAATGGAACGAGCTATAGATCCACGAGAATGTCCTCAAATTTATCGCATGATATTGCATATGAAAAGTAAACATGTTTCTCAGTAGTTATTATATATTTTTTTAATTTATGGGATTTTTTTATAAATTTATTTGAAAAATGTGCAATATCTTGAGAACGGTTCATGCTAGCATTCTAAAGTTCATGTCAATGATTTTCTAAAGAAAAATTACATAAGAAATGTCTATTTGCGTAACTTTATTAAAGGTTTTGATTTTTTGATGATTTTTTCAAAATTTCACTCGAAAATTTAGGGGGTTCTGAACATTCGGTTGCGTTTAAAAACAAAGGGCTTCCAGAATTCACGGATTATGACTTTTGTACTAAATTTCATTCGAATCGCTCCATTCGTTCGTGAGATAACGTCTTCACAGACTCACTGACACACACACACACACACACAAACACACACACACACACACAAACACACATACACACACAGACATCACCTCAAAATTGTTTGATTCGTGATCAGGGATGCTTGAAACGTGCTCTCCCGTCGAAAACTCGAATTCGAATTTTCGACCCCGTCACAATACTTTCCTTATACATTATGTATATAAGGGAAGTAATTATTGTTTACCCGAAAATTCTCAAATTCCATAATTTGATAAGTTTCTTCCCATACATTTATTTCTCTCAAAGTAAGATACTTTCCAATTTATGTCCCCTTAATAAGAGTAGCTCGTCAGCATAACACCGCACTTCATATAAGCCTCTAATAAAGTGCTAGAATTACAAAAGAGAATTTCTCCTTCTAAAAGTAAGAAAGAATCAGATTATTTTATGTTCTCATTAAAGTGAACATCCCACAGCAACACCGACTTCCTTTTTCAAGTCCCTGCGACGAAATGGACAGGTCATTGCCGTTTATAGCATCATTTAATCTGACTCTCTTGATCTCATAGAAGAAAAAGATGTTTGACAGTGGAAAAAAGCGGTTTTATCTCTCTTTTTACCTCTTTTGTAGCTTTTTAAGCGTGTTCATTTTATTCTTAAACGTTTTATTTGAGGGCAGAAAAATCTAGTGTTAGCACATAGACTCCATGTATGAACCTGGAATTTTTTTTATATAAATTAATTTCATTCGTATCGCATAAGAGGACATAAAATGAATACTTGTTCAAAATTACATAAATGTTTTCAGTTTTGAAATAATTTTCTAATTCGGTGACTTTAATGTTAAACTAGGTGTTTTGGTGATTTAATGATCAGCAGCAAGTCACCAAAATTACATTTAACACAAATTGCTGGAGAACAATTTGTCCATAAGACAGCTGGCATGTTTTTCTTAGTTTACTATCCAAAATTTCGTATAATACAAGAATTTAACAACTGTATTTCACCACATAACATTTTTATTGTTGTATTTATTACTTTTCTTATATACATAATGTATAAGGAAAGTATTTGCGGAAGTATAAGGAAAGTAACGGGATCGAAAATTCGAAATCGAGTTTTCGACAGGAGAACACGTTTCAAGCATCCTGATCACGAATCAAACATTTTTGAGGTGGTGTCTGTGTGTGTGTGTGTCAGTGAGTCTGTGGAGACGATGTCTCACGAACGAATGGAGCGACTCGAATGAAATTTGGTACAAAAAGCACAATCCGTGAATACTGGAAGCCTATTGTTTTTAAACACAATCGAATGTTCAGAACTCCCTAAAATTTCGAGTGAAATATTGAAAAACTCATCAAAAAATTATAACCTTTATAAAGTTACGCAAGTAGACATTTCCTATGTAATTTTTCCTCAGAAAACGATTGACATAAACTTTAGAACGCTAGCATGAACCGTTCTCGAGATATTGCACTTTTCCAAGTAAATGTATCAAAAAATCCCATAATTTGAAAAAAAAATATTAACTGTTGAAAAACATGTTCACTTTTCACATGTAATATCATGCGATAAATTTGGTGACATCATTTTCGTGAATCTAGCTCGTTCCATTCATGAGAAAAGGTACTTTGAGTAATACTTTTGTATTTGAACCCCAATAGTCATTTATCTGCTATAAGAATAACTTATTTCTCCGTCCAAAACTCTTGGCGAGATTTTGGCGAGGAATTTGACGGAATGTTGCCAACTTGGCGACTTTTTGAAATGTTGCCAAATTAACGAAAACATTGCCAAATGGATAAAAATGACGGTGAATCAATGAAAATGACGATTAATTATCGAAAATTCAATATCGTGGAAAGAACATAAGTATCTACTATAAGAAAAACCTATTTTTTTTACTGTAGAAGTAGTAAATTCATTGCATTTTATAAGGAAAGTCATATGCTGCCCACATCAGATTTTTTATTTATCGTTACGTGACATTTCGAAAGTTAAATGAGTTTAAGAACGGGCAACGTTCTACACCGCCAAGTCATTATTTCTGAATCAGTAGATAACATGTTTATATTATACTTTACAAAACTCGATTTCCAGAAATCTTTAGCTAATAAACCCCCAAGAAAGCCAAAAACTTAATTATCTTTCTCGGTAAAGATACCATAAAGCTAAAAATATTACAATTGATGCGATAGCACCGGAGAAAAAATAATTTTATAATAACACTTTCTGCGATTATTACGTTTCTCGGTGTTGAACTGATTCAGAACAGAACTGATAATGTATCAGTTCTGTTCTGAATCAGTTCTGTACAAGATTCTGTTCAGTACAAGATTCAGTTCTGTACAAGATTCTGAATCTGTGATCAGTTCTGTACAAGATTCAGAACTTTGTTAAAATCAGTTCTGACTCTTGTACAGAACTGATTTTAACAAATGATGGCTCCTTGTGTATGTACTGCTGGAAGATGCTTCTCTTTTGACGATAAAATTAAAATTTCGAAAATTTGAAAAACATGATTGAATCGAGCTCAGCATTAAAGTACAATTTGCAATGCCTGCTAAATCATTGTTGCATAATTATGTTGATAAATATTTCTACAAAAAGTATTGAGAGCCAAAGGCCCTACCTTGCTGAAAACACCGGTTCTCGTTAGATCACCGAAGTCAAGCAGCATCGGGCGCGGTTAGTACTTGGGTAGGTGACCACCTGGGGACACCGCGTGCGGTTGGCACATTTCGGGCGCGGTAGCCCGGTGGTTTGCGCGCTGAATTTGCACGCTGCCACAACTGCCGCCGTGTTCATGCGGAGTACGATCATGTTAAACATGTGAGTCCGTAAGTCCTTCCGAGTGGTTGGTGGTAGGGGAAGAAGGGTACGGTCCCTGTGGATGCCTCCCCCACTGGGTACCGGTCTAAATTGGGCGGCATTTCCCGGCCGTCCAAACGGTTACCTTCCACTTTCCTGGTAGGTCGGACGGTCTGGGTCTCAACAACAACAAAAAGTATTGAAATTGCACAAAACAAGTCATTTCATGATAAAAAAAAAAAAAAACTCCCTGTATAGTACAAGAAACAAAAACTTCTTTCGAAAAACTTCTGAAATCTCAACAATTTGCGTCAAGTTTTCGCGTGCTGGGATTTGGCGCAAGCTATTGTATCTTTTGTAATTTTAAAATTTTATTTTGTAATTCTAATCTAGAATTTCTAATATATTTAGCACAGAATCGAAGCTGTCCATTCTAATCTACAGTATTCATTTGAAGGATACTAACCCTGATTTGAAGAATGGTTATAATCCTGCGACAGTGTAATCTAGCCCTGAAAGAACAGCTTCCTCATGCGGGGACTTGGCGCAAACCATTTTGAGATTTCAGAACTTTTTGGAACGATGTTTTGTTCCTGGTACTTAGCGAGAATTTTTCTTTTTGATAAAGAAAATGTGGTTTTTTGTGAAATTCTGCATTTTTATGTATGCCAAAATTTAATTAGCATCAGATTTACTGGCTAATTTATTAACAAAATGGCCTTAAAATGACAAAATATCTCTATCAAGCGATCTAAACACGTATGTGAAAGGCAAATGTCTATCAAAAAGTCGTTGCAGCAGGGCCTGTAAAACGCCCCAATGCTTGTTGAAAGTACGCGGTAATATTCTTTCCCAAATTCAAATGTGTATTGTGTTCTGATAGAGTGTATTTTCTGCAGGTTGTACTATATATTAGGTTACTGTGCATGTAAGTGTTTACCGTATCATAACTAAGTAAACAGCTGTTCTACGATAACAATAGTGTGTCAAATAAATGCTAATGCTGTACAACTTTTTGATTGGATTTTTTCATTTATGTCGCTTTGTTTACAAGTTTGTTACTCTAACTTTTTAAATTCTCCCCTAGGGGTGCTGCAATCCCTTTTATTTGATCGTGCATAATCTTTTTATTCTATATAGGCCTAATATGTATACTCAAGGATCTTTCCTTACAAATTTATAAGAGTACTTAATCTTCCTCCTGACAACTTTAAATACATTGTTCAGCATTTTACAATCTATTTGCCTGATATATAAATACTCAAATTGCACTTTATTTAATTTATAATTTGAATTAATTCCATGTCAAACAAGTTCTTCACACAAAGCAACATGCAGGCACGCATTGTAACAAACAAGCATTATGAAATATATATACTTGCATGCGCGTCTAAAGCACTGCTTACAATGTTGTTCTAAATATAGCATTCCCTTATTAATTAACGATCTATATACTAGGAAATTCAACAGATGCACAATTCCCTGAAGTAATGGTTGGAAATAATTCAAAATATTAAGATGGAATTATACTTACTAATAATTATTATTTTATGCTAACTGTTTTTCCAGAAAATCATGGAATTAACCGAACACCCGCTGAAAATCAACGGTCTCTCAATAAACACACTCCGAACAATATACAGTTTAGAATAATTTAATATTTCCAATGTGTTTGTTCTTAATTGAACTGTTTATCCGTACAATAAATTTCAAGTCTGAATCTCACTTAAAAGTGGGGGATTTTTTCATGTATTCATCCATTCAAACATTTAGGTATGTGTTACCTCTAAGTTACCAAATATTACAACACAGTAATTTTCTTGTTTTTTGTTATAAGGACCTATTGTATTACAAAAAATCAAGTTTCTATGTCACTGCTAGGTGTGCTTTTCTTTTTCAAACGATTCATATTTTGGCGTTTTGTCATAGAAAGTGCACCCCTCCCCCTTCCTCAAATTTAAATTTCAATAGTTAGAATTTTCCAGTGGATCTTATGGAAATGGCCACCCATATATCAAATTTCAAGAACTTATATCACTTGAAAGGCTGATTTTTTTCTTTTGGAAAATACTCATCCAGTATTTTGGTGAGCGGCTACCCCTGAAATAACAAATATTTGATAACCAAAATTGTACACCTTTTTTAATTCGAACTGTCTACCCTTACACAAAATTTAAAGTCTATATCTGATATCTAAGTATGTTTCCCTATCATTTCATAAATCGATCGTTTTGTTGTGGAGCTTTACCATCAGATGAACATTTTTGGAAAATTTCATTTTACCCGGATTTATCGAACGATTGACTCGTGTACAAAATTTCAAGTTTCTTTCTACTCGGGATGTGCCTGAAATTGTCTAGATATATGAACATACAGACTGACACTTAGGAATTTGTACATATAATTCCAATTTTCATACATAAGATTAAAATGCCCAATGCCATAGCTTTCCTTGAAAACAAGCAAATTTTGAATTTGTGGGAAAGCATTAACGTAAAATTAGAGTTTTTCTGATTTAGCATTTAGAAATAAGAAGGAAATCTGATGTGATGATTTCAATTGGTACATTCCAGAAATATATAACTTGATCTTGCTAAAAATCAAAAGAAATTTTGTAATTTAAAACAATCACGAAATTGCACTTCAACCACCCATTTTTTTTCGAGCGATATCACGTTTAAAATGGGAAAATAAAAATTTCTAATATGATAAAAATCATTTTCCATCATAAAAGATGTCTTCTGTGTATATATAGAAAATCAAAGTAGCGAAATTTGCTACAGGGATACTTCAGGTCCTGTACTATGCTTCTTGGCGAGATTTTTTTGAAATTCAAACATGTTTAAAGATTATGAACTTTTAAAGACTAAAATCGTCATTTTTTTTTCAATTTCGTCAAATCCATTTATCCATCGCAGCTGTGCTCGTATTCCAAATGAAAGTGGCCTTTGAACGAACATACTTTTTTGTCAAGTCGACTTTGAGTGCTATTTTAATTGCTATTTTCTAAATTCGGGAATTTGTAAGATAAATTCTCATGTTTTGAAATACAAAATGATTTCAATATCATAAGCATTCTCTGAAAAGTTTGCTTCAATCGAAAGTGAATTCGTTGAGATACAATTATATTTCTTTATTTTACTTCTAGGTTAAACAGATTTTTATTTAAAGACTTTAAAGTCATATATAAGTCAGTTGCGTTTTTTTTTTGCGAATATAAGTGTTTTTATTTATTTGTGTTTAAGCAATTCAACAATATAATTTCTGAAATATCGATTTACTCGCAAATTTAATATATATATATATATATATATATATATATATATACTAGCAGCATACCCGTTCTTCGTACGGAGTATATAATATAAAGAAACTTCAAATTCATAATCATGCCCAAATTCTTATAGTATACTAAATGACATGTTTAATCAAAATATTCTGTTAAAATATTTAATATAATGCTCCTAAAAAGAAGTTTAAGAATCTCTGTTCTCGCTATATAAAATTATCTTCATGGACATATCTGAAGAATGAAACATCTTGGACCCCTTATGTAAGCAAATATAAAAAAAAAATATGGAATTGAATCAATATATGCAAAATAAAAGCGTTAAAATTGTATAGGACCCGTACTAATTATATACGCGAATATTAGAAAATATAACCTGTATTAGTAGATTACATGTATAAATTGAAAATACCAATAAACCCGTACTCTTTAAAGCTGAAGACAGTCATTTATTCCAATATATGTCAAAATTAAAGTGCTAAAATTATATGGGAAGATATACACGTACTACTTATAATGTCCGATTATTAGTAGAAGATTACCCGTTTTGCAATATGAGTCTCAAATGTTTTTTGGTAAAATACAACAGACGACGTAATAAATTGAATATATAATTAATCCCCGTAATCTTCATACCAGAAGACTATACTTGATTCCAATATATATGCCAATATATGTCAAAATATATGTCAATATACCTGTACTACTTATATTCTCGTAGGTTAGAAGATATACCCGTGCATTCCTAGAAGATTACTCGTACAACGTACAATATGCGTGTGTCAGCAATTTTTGCCGCAATAAAACAATGGCGTAATAACTTAAAAATATCAATAATCACTGAATCAATAATTCCGGAAAATATCAATAATAATAATGTTTAAACCTGAAGAGTATAATTGATATTATCCAGTCCAAAATGAAATGGCAATGTAATTTATTTTATATACATATCTTCATTATTCAAATCGGAAAGGATTTAATAAAAATCGTCTGCCGCATAAACACATTGGATTTAAATCCGTTGCTAAGCGACATGATATCATTTGCTTCAAATAAATTGGTAGAAAAAATATCGTCTAAATAGTTATATTTCTATGGAACATTTGGCGACAGTTTCGTCAAATTAGCGACATTTTAAAAAATCGCCAAATTTATCGCCAAGTGGGACTGTAGAACTGACAGTTCCACTTTGCGACAAATTGACGAAATATCATCACAATACTATCCCCTAACAAAAAAATCCCCTAGCATCCCCTAACAATTCATCTTTTCAGAAAGTGACTAATTAAAGCAAAAAATCTCCCATCAAACTCAGAGATTAAATTTTAATTCACTTTCAAACGATTTTCAAGCTTTTCGTTTGGATAAACCACGGATGTTAGGGAGTAGAACTCCTAGGAAAAAGTTCCGTTTTTCATTAATATCTCGACAACCCCAGGTCTTAGAAACTCGAAACTTGGACAAAATTTATGGGGGGATATTTCAAGGCTATTCACCAAATTTCATTAAATTCGGTTCAGCCGTTTTTCCGTGATGATGAGACAAACGAAAATTTCGTTTTTTACTAATATCTCGAGAACCACTGGTCGTAGAAACTCAAAACACAGATATAATTTTAAGTGGGGCTATTTCTGGGCTACCCACAAAATTTCATCAAATTCGGTTCAGCCGTTCTCCCGTGATGGTGTGACAAACAGACAGACAGACAGACAGACAGACAGACAGACAGACAGATTTTCATTTTTATTTATATAGATACATATCTTTATTTTTTTCAAATCGGAAAAGATTTAATATAAAATCGTATGCCGCGTAACACATTGGATTCTTTGCTAAGCGACATGATATCATCTGCTTCAAATAAATTGATGGAAATCATATCATCTGAATAATGCGACCTCCATGGAAGATTTGGCAACATTTTAGTCAATTTAGCGATAACTTAAAAAATCCCCAAATTTATCGCCAAATGGGACTGTAGAACAGATAGTCCCATTTTGCGACAAATTGACGGAACATCATCACAATACTATCCCCTAACAAAACACAATTATTTTCATTTATTAAGCGCGATTTTATCAATTCTATGATATTTTTATGGACTCACAAATATTTTTATCAATTTGGTGATATTAAAAAAATTCGTTAAATGTGTTACTAAGTAGGTTGGATGGACTGTCCGACAAATGCTACCGAAACATCATTTCAGTACTCTATTCTAAAAAAACAAATCATTGATTTGCGTCATTTTTATAAATTTGGAAACATTTCCGCTAATTTGGTAAAGTTTAAGAAAAGTTACCAAGTTATTTAGAGATATTCCGCTAAACTCGTAGCTCTAAATTTGCAGATCTGAAGAATAAAATATTCTGACCCGTTTGTATATACTAAATGAAAACACTAAAATTGTATTATAAGATACAGCCGTTCTACTCTTTTTCTGCTTCAACAATCGGCTAAATGAATTTATTGGGTAAACACAATATATGAGTTTATTAGCTAAACACAATATATGAGTTTATTAGCTAAACACAATATATGAGCTAGGAACCTCCTTGCTAAAATAAATGAAAATGATGTACGCAGTTCGCAATTTATATAATTAAAAGAACAACCAAACCTTTCATTTAAAAATATATTTTTACATCCATTTATTTATTATTCAAATAGAAAAAATAATAATAAATATTAACAACACATTTAATTTCAAAATGCGAAATTAAATAGCCATTTTGATTTCTTTATACTTTTAATCGTTGAGTAAAAGCTTGTGAAATATAACCACGGAGGTAGATTTTTCCATTTAAATTTATGTTTCAAACAATTCGTGTTTTCCGATAGTGACTAATTAATGCAAAAATCCTGCACCAAACTCGGAAATAAAGTTTTATTTCATTTCGCCGTTTTAAACAAACGATTTTCATCCTTTCCGTTTGAATAAACCACGGAGTTGGAGAGTATAACTCATAGGAAAAAGTTCCGTTTTTCATTAATATCTCGACAACCCCTGGTCTTAGAAACTCAAAACTTGGACTAAATTTATGGGAGTCTATTTCAAGGCTATCCACAAAATTTCATTAAATTCGGTTCAGCCGTTTTTCCGTGATGATGAGACAAACGAAAATTTCGTTTTTTACTAATATCTCGAGAACCACTGGTCGTAGAAACTCAAAACACAGACTAAATTTTAAGTGGGGCTATTTCTAGGCTACCCACCAAATTTCATCAAATTCGGTTCAGCCGTTCTCCCGTGATGATGGGACAAACAGACAGACAGACAGACAGACAGACAGACAGACAGACAGACAGATTTTCAATTTTATTTATATAGATATACATACAAGTATATACAGTCGCTATGATAAAGATAAATGAACAAAATATCTGTGTGTATGAGTGGCGAGTTGCTGCGCGCTTATTTAGGACGCATTAAAGGGGCTTATTTAGGGCGTATTATGCACATGTTGTATAATTAGCATGATTGCACGGATGATTATTGCATTTAAGCAGTCACGTTTACTTAGGACAAAGCAACTCCTGGAAATTCGTTCTAGTGGTTAATAATATTTATGTGGTTTAAAAGTACTAACGCACTGGCAACTAATTTGATAAAGATATTTTTAAAGTATTGACAAAAGTCTCGTTGTCAACAAATAGAATCCCAATTAACAAGCTAGTTTGTGTCCTTCCTCAACCTTCCATTTTAATTCCCGAGTAAATTTCCTTAAAATATAAAAACGCGCAAAATTTTTTATGCGTAATTTGGACCAGACTAGACTTTTCCTTATTTTGGGGGTCCGCCATCAAATTGAATTTTAATGGGCTCCAAAAAAGTTTGAAAAATACTGGATTAGATGATAACTAAAAGGGATTCAACATCAAATTACAAATGAGGCAGTGACAAAGGAATCACTAAGGATATTCACTTCCAGTCCTTCTATCTCTGGTTCAAAAATTTTCATTTTACTTGAAGCGTTTAATTTTCAACGGTGAGCTCAGATGATAACTGCTATGAATTTAGCATCAATTTCTAGGGGAAGTAGAGCGGTTTGAAAATAATTTCTATTTTGGTCCAAATTTTTCTAAACATCTATTTCTCAAAACTGTCTATAGATAGAACTTAGATGATGACTGATATCAATTCAGTCTCATTTTCTGGAGGAAATAGGGAAATTCACTACATATTTCTATTTTAGTTTTCTTTTCCCTTTCGGTTCAAAAAATGTCCTTGAAACATCTATTTAACAGAATTTACAACTTTAAGGGATGACTGATATAAATTCAGGATTGAATTCTAGAGGGCGTGGGAATTCACTAATGATTTCTCTTCATGTACTAAAGTTGTCATTTCCGGGTTTTTTAATATTCGCATACGAAATAAATCTGCAAATGAGAATGACAATTCTTAATAGTTCCCTCAAAAATAAAGTGTACATACCATTTACCACCATATGACGGCTGCTTCATAAATTTGTTGTTGGTTTTGCGTATTGAAAATCAAATTCCGTAATGCAGATCATATACTTCATTAGTGATAGTAAAAGATAAATAATTATTTATATATAATTATAATTAAAGCTATCATATGACTTCAGCTACAAAAATGATCCTGCTTCACCAGTTCCGGAAGAAGAAAGATATTTCTTCTCTTCGAAACACATGTTGATGTCTTTAGTTATTTCCTTATGTTGCTGCTAACGTTTAATTTCTGATCAGTTATAGAGATTTTTGAGCAATTCTACATATTAGAGCAATTATGTACATTAATTAGAGCAATTCTGTACAGAACAATTCTGTATAGAGCAATTCTGTATATTAGAGCAATTATGTATATTAATTAGAGCAATTCTGTATAGAGCAATTCTGTATAGAGCAATTCTGTATATTAGAGCAATTCTGTATATTAGAGCAATTCTGTATATTAGAGCAAAAATGTTTAAATACACATTAGATACTTAAATAGGCAGAGGTATTTATTTTGATTTTTCTAGGCAAATTTCTACTACCGTTTTAAAAGTAATTAATTTACATCTTAAACACTCTAGTGTTTCAGATGAAAATTAATCACTTGTGTACTTTGTTCACCATTCTGCAAATATGTTTCTCTTGTCGAGAAATACGGAAATATACACTTTAATTAATTTCTAATTTGAATTAATTAATTCTAGAGAAAGCAGTTTCATCACGCAAAGCAGTATGCAGGCACCAATTGGTAACAAACAGCCTACCTTAAAAGGAAATATGTGCATATCTGGAACAAAGCATTAACAATTAAGTCCTAAATATAGCATTTTCTCGATTTTATAAAATGAAGATAATGGGAAATTAAACAGATGCATAATTTTCTAAAGTAATCACTTTACAATAATTTATGTTAAATTACTAGTTTATATTCCGTACGATAAGTAATGTTAAGAAAAGTATTAGACCAAATTTTAAATGTAAAAATCTCAAGATTTTGGCATTAAAAGTAAGAACATTCTGGATTACGAACAAACTACCTTTATATAACTAAGTCGCAAAGTAAAAAAAATCTGATGTGGGCAGCACATGACTTTCCTTATATAATGCAATGATTTTACTACTTTACAGCAAAAAAAATTGATTATTTTTATAGCATTTTCCATGTCGTCATTAACAATAAGTCGTCCCTGATTTAGCGTCATTTTTATCCATTTGGCGAGTTTATCGTTAATTTAGCAACATTTAAATTCGCCAAGTTTGCGACATTCCACTAAATTCGTCACCAAAATCTCCCCAAACGCTATGGAAGAAGAAATATGTTATTCCTACAGCAGATAAATGACTATTGGCGTTCAAATACAAAAATATTACTCAAAGTATCTTTTTTCATGAATGGAACGAGCTAAATCCACGAGAATGATGTCACCCAATTTATCGCATGGTATTACATATGAAAAGTGAACATGTTTCTCAGAAGGAAATATGTTTTTTATTTTATATGACTTTTTGATAATTTTGTTTAAAATGTGAAATATCTCGAGAACGGTTCATGTTAGCGTTCTAAAATTTATGTCAATTGTTTTCTAATGAAAAATTACATAAGAAATATCTATTTGTGTAACTTTATTAACAGTTTTGATTTTTTGACGATTTTTACAAAATTTCACTCGAAAATTTAGGAGGGTTCTGAACATTCGATTGCGCATAAAAACAATAGGCTTCCAGTGTTTACGGATTGTGATTTGTGTACCAAATTTCGTTCGAGTCGGTCCATTCGTCCGTCAGTTATCGTCTCTACAGACTCACTGACACACACACACGCACACACACATACATACTTTCACACACACACACACACACACATACTTTCACACACACACATACATCACTTCAAAAATGTTTGATTCGTGATCAGGGATGCTTGAAACGTGCTCTCCAGTCGAAAACTCGAATTCGAATTTTTGACCTCGTCACAATACTTCCCTTATACATTATGTATATAAGGAAAGTGATACGACGCAAATAAAACATTGTAAACAGTAGAGAGTTTTGGAATTCCTTCGTCAGTGTAATTAACCTGAGAGATGAATCTTTAATCGTGCCAGAAAAATAGCTAAATCACAGAACCTAGTGTGATGGCTTTAGCTAGTATTAAGGAACACAGAAGCAAAACCAGATAAATTGGTAATATGCGGAAAATATGAAAGCGAAATATGGATGAGAGAAATAATGAGGTACCGAAGAATTATTGAAGGTGTCATTTCAAAAATTTAAGCAAAATCATGTCAGTCCAAGAAATGAGGTGTCAGAGACAAATCATTAACTATATTGTAGTAATTTTTATCGATATGGGAATTTCCAAACAAATTCCAATAGAAAACTGTGAATAACTTTTGAACAACAGTAGCAGAAGAAAAATAAAACCGATGACGAGCAATCCAGCAGTGATTAGCGTTTGAAAGTTTACTAATTTTATTTTTACTTTCCTTATATACATAATGTATAAGGAAAGTATTGTGACGGGGTCGAAAATTCGAATTCGAGTTTTCGACGAGAGAGTACGTTTCAAGCATCCCTGATCATGAATCAAACATTTTTGAAGTGATGGCTGTATGTGTGTGTGTGTGTGTGTGTGTGTGTGTCAGTGAGTCTGTGGAGACGATATCTCACGAACGATTGGAGCGTTTCAAATGAAATTTAGTACAAAAATCACAATCCGTGAATACTGTAAGGCTATTGCTTTTAAACGTAATCGAATGTTCAGAACCCACCTAAATTTTCCAGCGAAATTTTGAAAACATCATCAAAAAATCAAAACTTTTAATAAAGTTACGCAAATAGACATTTCTTATGTAATTTTTCCTTAGAAAACAATTGACATAAACTTTAGAACGCTAGCATGAACCGTTCTCGAGACATTGCATATTTTTCAAATAAATTTATCAAAAAATCCCATAAAGTAAAAAAAAGTATTAACGCACACACACACACACATACATACTTTCACACACACACACACACACACATACTTTCACACACACACATACATCACTTCAAAAATGTTTGATTCGTGATCAGGGATGCTTGAAACGTGCTCTCCAGTCGAAAACTCGAATTCGAATTTTTGACCTCGTCACAATACTTCCCTTATACATTATGTATATAAGGAAAGTGATACGACGCAAATAAAACATTGTAAACAGTAGAGAGTTTTGGAATTCCTTCGTCAGTGTAATTAACCTGAGAGATGAATCTTTAATCGTGCCAGAAAAATAGCTAAATCACAGAACCTAGTGTGATGGCTTTAGCTAGTATTAAGGAACACAGAAGCAAAACCAGATAAATTGGTAATATGCGGAAAATATGAAAGCGAAATATGGATGAGAGAAATAATGAGGTACCGAAGAATTATTGAAGGTGTCATTTCAAAAATTTAAGCAAAATCATGTCAGTCCAAGAAATGAGGTGTCAGAGACAAATCATTAACTATATTGTAGTAATTTTTATCGATATGGGAATTTCCAAACAAATTCCAATAGAAAACTGTGAATAACTTTTGAACAACAGTAGCAGAAGAAAAATAAAACCGATGACGAGCAATCCAGCAGTGATTAGCGTTTGAAAGTTTACTAATTTTATTTTTACTTTCCTTATATACATAATGTATAAGGAAAGTATTGTGACGGGGTCGAAAATTCGAATTCGAGTTTTCGACGAGAGAGTACGTTTCAAGCATCCCTGATCATGAATCAAACATTTTTGAAGTGATGGCTGTATGTGTGTGTGTGTGTGTGTGTGTGTGTGTCAGTGAGTCTGTGGAGACGATATCTCACGAACGATTGGAGCGTTTCAAATGAAATTTAGTACAAAAATCACAATCCGTGAATACTGTAAGGCTATTGCTTTTAAACGTAATCGAATGTTCAGAACCCACCTAAATTTTCCAGCGAAATTTTGAAAACATCATCAAAAAATCAAAACTTTTAATAAAGTTACGCAAATAGACATTTCTTATGTAATTTTTCCTTAGAAAACAATTGACATAAACTTTAGAACGCTAGCATGAACCGTTCTCGAGACATTGCATATTTTTCAAATAAATTTATCAAAAAATCCCATAAAGTAAAAAAAAGTATTAACTGTTGAGAAACATGTTCACTTTTCATATGTAATATCATTCGATACATTTGGTTACAATTCTAGTGGATCTAGCTCGTTCCATTCATGAGAAAAGATACTTCGAGTAATAATTTTGTATTTGAAAGCCAATAGTCATTTATCTGCAATAAGAATTTATCTGCTATAAGAATAACTCATTTCTCTGTCTATAACGCTTAGCGAAATTATGGCTACGAATTTGGAGGAATTTCGCCAACTTGGCGACTTTTTGAAATGTTGCCAAATTAACGAAAACCTCCCCAAATGGATAAAAATGACGCTAATTCAATGAAAATGACGACTAATTGTCGAAAATTCAATATCTTGGAAGGAATATAGGTATCTACTATAAGAAAAACCTATTTTTTTACTGTAAAAGTAGTAAATTCATTGCATTATATAAGGAAAGTCATGCATTGCCCACATCAGATTTTTTTACCTTTCAATTTAATTTTATCTCCATATAGTCTGTACTGTGCCCTACAGCTATTAAAAAATACTAATTAATTATCATAATTAGGGAACCCTTATTTTAAAAATAATCAAAAATACATATACTAAATACTACGTCTTTCTGTTACGTCAACTAACACTAGCGACTACTTTACTAACACTAGCGACACCTACATATAAATCTCAAAGAATTATAGCATTTTCAAGCGTTTCATTTTGTGGGTTTCATCTCTTTCTCTATAACTCCAATGTACTAACTGTCTTTCATGGTGTATTGTAACCCAAACATAGTATATCACATTATGTAAGGCGCGTATAACAAAGAGAAGGGAAATTGTATTAAGAATTTTTCTGATTCTTTAGAAACTGAAAATAGTTAACTTTTAAGTGACCTAAATGTATCTGAAAGTAATGTTTGTAGAGCTTTCAACAATATTAATCAAGCCACTGAAAAGATTAAGACACGCTTAGTTTGACTTATATATGGCAGTTAACATTGATAAAGAATTTGATAAATGATCCACTTATTTAACTTTTCTATGGGATCCTAAAAAAATTAAAATTAATGTTTAACTTGGGAGGTAAGATCTCTTTGAAGTCAAGCCTTTTGAGAATTTTAGAAATTTTATGATTAATCTTGGTGTAGAATGGAAGGAAAACATTTTTTCTAAATGTTTTTATTCCATCCTTCTTGCTCTGTGGATCAGAGATTTTAGGTGAGAATCCTCGATCTAAGCCGACAACCTTTAAATAATCATGCTCAGTCTTTAAGGAATCAAAAGTAGATCACACTAACAAAATTATTTTTGCACATTTAATAAAATTCTTTTGATAACAAAACGTACGATTTCTATATGCTAATCAAAATTATCCTTACACTGCTTTAGAATTTTAACAATTTTTCACCACGACATTAAAAATACGTGGATGTTCCAAATAAAAAAATCTGATGTGAGCAGCACATGACTTTCCTTATATAATGCAATGAAATTTCTACTTTTACAGTAAAGAAAAATAATTATTTTTATAGTAGATATTTATATTCTTTCCTAGATATTGAATTTTCGTCAATGAGTCGTCATTTTCATTGATTTATCGTCATTTTTATCCACTTAGCGAGTTTTTCGTTAATTTAGCAACATTTAAAAAGTCGTCAAGTTGGCGACATTCCACCAAATTCATCGCCAAAATCTCGCCAAGCGTTATGGACGGAGTAAGTCATTCTTACAGCAAATAAAACAAGTCATTCTTACAACAGATAAATGACTATTGGCGTTCAAATACAAAAGTATTACTCAAAGTATGTTTTTTCCTGAATGGAACGAGCTAGTTCCACGAGGAGGATGTCAGCAAATTTATCGCATTGTATTACAAATGAAAAGTAAACATGTTTCTCAATAGGAAATATATTTTTTTAATTTTATATGACTTTTTGATAATTCTTTTGAAAAATGTGCAATATCTCGAGAACGGTCCATGTTAGCATTCTAAAGTTTATGTCAATCGTTTTCTAATGAAAAATTACCTAAGAAATGTCTATTTGCGTAACTTTATTAGCGGATTTGATTTTTTGACGATTTTTTCAAAATTTCACTCGAACATTTAGGGGGTTCTGAACATTCGATTGCGGCGTATAAAAACAATATGCTTCCAGTCTTTACGGATTGTGATTTTTGTACCAAATTTCGTTCGAATCGGTCCATTCGTTCTTTATTTATCGTCTCCACAGACTCACTGACACTCACACACATATCACTTCAAAAATGTTTGAGTCGTGATCTGGGATGCTTGAAAAGTGCTCTCCCGTCGAAAACTCGAATTCGAATTTTCGACCCCGTCACAATACTTTCCTTATACATTATGTATATAAGGAAAGTAATAAATAAACGAAAAAATACATTTTAATGTAATTTTTATAAATTATTTTCTGGTACTTAAAATACGAAACAAAATTAAAGAATTAAATTACTTTTTTGTAACAAATATATCTATAATTCTTTAAAAAAATGCTGTGTAGAAAAATGCTGTATAAAAAAGAATACTGTAAACATACTCAAATCAAAATATGGAAATTATTATAGCAGGAAAACTAATATTTTTTTCAACTCTGATTTATTTCTCGCAAGTTTCATTTCATCCAAAAAATTGCCCCCAACGCCAAGATCTGGCTGAAGTAATTTTCAAATCCATTTATCTTGCATCAATTTAAAGCAACAAAACATTTTCCTATGTAATGACTTGGTAGGAAGGAAATTTTTGAATTCGGGAGATATGAAACGTTTTTATACCCAGTGACTTTTCAACATTCATTTCGACTTTTGTGTGATATCGATTCTTAAAAGAAAATTTTCCTTCTTTTTCAGGTAATGCTCAAAGTTAATTTTTTTTTCTTCTTTTTTTTTGTGAAGACTGTCACGACCGGCCCTTCGCGAATTTGATTATATATTCGAAAATATTTTCTTTGAACAAATTTTCTTTGATGACTCTTCAATAGTGGATCCAGAGGAGTATTTCACATCTTCAAAGCATCATTTTATGAGTTTTCTGAAGTTCCATTATTTAAGGAATTACTTTAGAATTTCTCATGTTATAAGGGCTTCCAAAGTAGTTTAAACCCAAGAAAGTGTTTCTAATAAGGCCCTTACGCACCCCCAAATAACTTTGTAAGGACAGGGTCATGAGTGTACACGTTAGGTCTACTTCGAGTAAAATCTACATGCCCGATTGAAAAGCAGTTTCAGCGACCATGACGGAGAATTTAAAAGTTAGGAAAGCGAGTTCGGTAACATAGCCAGATAGAGCCAAAATCTCAATTACAAAGTTGCAGCAGATTATCCAATTGGTAGGACTCGACCCCAGGAGCATACAAAACGCATATATGGAAAGCAATAACTACTTATTAACTATTCTTAATATCGGGGCTGCGACACGGTAATACCTGTTTATCAAAGTACGAGTCCATGTCCGATTATAAAGCAGATGCAGCCCCCTAGCGGATAATTTAAAAAGTTAGGATAACGAAGTCAGTAACATAGCCAGATAGAGGTAAAACATCAATTTTAAAATTGTAGTAGATTATCCAATTGGTAGAGATTGACACCAGTACACATACGAAACGCATATATGGAAAGCAATAAATACGTATTAAATATTCTTACTGTCGGGACTGTAACACGGTAATATCTGTTTGTCAAAGTACGAGGTCATATGCTTTCTCTAGTTGAAATGTACAGTGATGATGACTGAGAGCATTTTAAGCAGGTTGTATATTAGATTATTGTACACTTAAGTGTTGTTTATTTTAGCATTTCTATAAGTAATTGACATTGTGTCAAATAAATTGTGTTAAATAAATATATTATGTCAAAAACATTGTGTGAAATAAATTGTGTTAAATAAATGCACTGTGTTAAATAAATGTATTATATATGTCAAAAACATTTGGTCGATGGCAACATTTGTTTAAACATGTGGTTTGGGGTCGATTTCTACTCAATAGGCAATGCTTTACAACTTTGCAATTGGCTATTATCGTATATCTGGCTTTGTTGACGAGTTCGTTATACTAACTTATTAAATTCTCCGCAAACCCTTTTATTTGATTATACATAATCCCTTTATACTAAATAGGCCTAACATATATACTCAAGGACCTTTTTATTCAAATTTATATATATATATATATATATATATATATATATATATATATATATATATATATATATATATTTATATATATATATATATATATATATATATATATATATATATATATTTATATATATATATATATATATATATATATATATATATATATATATATATATATATATATATATATATATATATATATATATATATATATATATATATATATATATATAAGAACGCTTAATTACTCTCCTGGGAACCTTACATACATTATTCAGCATTCATTTTACAGTCTATTTACCTGATCTATATATACTCGCATTGCATTTTAATTAATTTATAATTTGAATTAATTCAATGCCAAACAGTTTCTTCACGCAAAGCAACATGCAAGCACGCATTGGTAACAAACATGCATTGTGAAATAGATATACTTGCACGCGCGTCTGAACAGTGCTTTCACTAAATGTAGCATTCCCCTATTTAATAACGATGTAAATAATAGGAAATTCAACAGATGCACAATTCCCTGACGCAATGGTAGGAAATAATTTAAAATATTAAGATGGAATTATACTTATTAATAATTATTATTTTATGTTGACTATTTATCCAGATAATCTTGGAAATAACCCAACACCTTCTGAAAATCAACGGTCTATCAATAAGCAAACTCCACACAATATGAATTTTTGAATAACTTAATATTTCTATTGCGTCTTTATTGAATTGTTTACCTGTGCACTAAATGTCATGTCTCTGCCTTTACAACTTTGCAATTGGCTTTTTTCATCTATCTTACTTTGTTGCCGAGTTTACTGCCCTGACTTTTGAAATATTTCGCTAGGGGATGCGCAAAAACTTTTGATCGAGTATGGTCACTTTACTATAGCTAGCCCTAACGTGTATACTCGTTAACTCTTCCAAACAAAATGATTGGAATGAGTAAGGACTTTTGTATTTACCCTGTATTTTCGTGGCATGTACCGTATTTAAAACGCAATCTCCACCAGAGGGATCCCCCATAGGAAATATAACAGTATCTGAAATTTCCTATACTTTGTTCAAGGCTAATTTCAATATTCTGTAGATACAGGGTCTTTATAATTAAAGTTTCACTTTGAAATGGACATAAAAGGAAAACTACTGGACAGAATGTTATCAAACTTGGTAAAGTTTACAGGAGGTCATGAGATTTTATTTTCCACAAAAAAAAAGTTCAAAAACTCACCGCCAGAGGGGAATGGCGCTATATGCAATATTGTTAAACGAATTGAGACATGAAGACATCGGTTTAAAAAGTTTTAATCGTTTCTGAAACGTGTTACAAATCATGTTCAATGTGGCTTCCACCATTTTCTGAAAGCAAGTTAAATCGCATTACTGCGTTCTCAACAGTAGCTCTTAGCATATCAGGAGGATTGCTACGGACATGTCGGTGTATCACATTTTTCAATTCCGCCAAATTGTTTATTTTATCAATATAAACAGTGCTTAGACACCACGATTTTTATGCAGGACGGGGTTCCACCTCACATTGGTACATGTGTCAAACAGTTACTTAAGCAACATTTCATGGATGACCGAATTGTAAGCCGACACTTCCCCATTTCTTGGCCACCCCTGTCACCAAACCTCAACCCCTGTGACCTCTGGCTATGGGGTTACCTCAAGCCACTGTTTATGGTGATAACATAAACAATTTGATGGAATTGAAATATGTGATACACCGACATGTCCGTAACATTCCTCCTGATATGCTAAGAGCTACTGTTGAGAAAGCAGTAATGCTATTTAACTTGCTTTCAGAAAATGGTGGAAGCCACATTGAACATGATTTGTAACACGTTTTAGAAACTATTAAAAACTTTTTAAACCGATATCTTCATGTCTTATTTCGCTCAACAATATTGCATACAGCGCCAATGACGGTGAGTTTTTGAACTTTTTTTTTTTTTTTTTTTTTTTTTTTCGCGAAAAATAAAATCCCATGACCTCCTGTAAACTATTACCAATTTTGATAACATTCTGTCCAGTAGTTTTCCTTTTACGGCCATTTTAAAGTGGAACTTTAATTATAAAGACCCTGTATTATGAGATGATTTTTAATTAATTTTGCCTTCATCATGAGCACATTCACGGAACAGCTACCATAGAAACAGCACCACTTTTGAATATCAAGTATGCATTTTATTCAAATGGGAAAGACACTAATATAATTTTGGATTTGAATTTTAGAATCGATTGATTTAGACTCGAATCGTTGTTTTTGCAGCAAAATTTTAGTCAAAGTTAAAAATAATTGGTGTGTGGCTCATCTCGACTCTCTCATACCATAATCAATTTTTAATAGCTTTTTTTACAAGAAAAATATCTGAAAAATTGGTATCATGGATCCAGATGATTACAATTATCGCCTGTTATCGTTCACTTTAAAGGGCTTGAAAAAATCGTTCGAGTGACACAATACTTGACACTGTACCCTCGGAAGGTAACTCGCCCTCCCCGAGGAGACTAATGACGTCACGAATAAAAAAATCTGATGTGGGCAACACATGACTTTCCTTATATAATGTAATGAATTTACTACTTTTACAGTAAAAAAAAGTAGGATTTTCTTATAGTAGATACTAATATTCTTTCCAAGATATTAAATTTTCGACAATTAGTCGTCATTTTTATCCATTTGGCGATATTTTCGTTAATTTGGCAACATTTCAAAAAGTCGCCAAGTAGGCGACATTCCGCCAAATTTGTCGCCGAAATCTCGCCAAGCGTTATGCACTAAGAAATAAGTTATTCTTACAGCAGATAAATGACTATTGGCGTTCAAACACAAAAGTATTACAAAAAGTATATTTTTTCATGAATGGAATGAGCTAGTTCCACGAGAATGATGTAACCCAATTTATCGCATGGTATTACATATGAAAAGTGAACATGTTTCTCAATAGGAATTTTTTTTTATATGACTTTTTGATAATTTTTTTTTAAAAAATGAACAATATCTCGAGAACGGTTCATGTTAGCGTTCTAAAATTTATGTCAATCGTTTTCTAATGAAAAATTACATAAGAAATGTCTATCTGCGTAACTTTATTCGTGGTTTTGATTTTTTGACGATTTTTTCAAAATTTCATTCGAAAATTTAGGGGGGTTCTTAACATTCGAATGCATATAAAAGCAACAGGCTTCCAGTGTTTACGGATTGTGATTTTTGTACAAAATTTGGTTCGAATCGGTCCATTCGTTCGTCAGTTATCGTCTCCACAGACTCACTGACACACACACACACACAAGACATCACTTCAAAAATGTTTGATTCGTGATCAGGGATGCTTGAAACGTGCTCTCCCGTCGAAAACTCGAATTCGAATTTTCGACCCCGTCACAATACTTTCCTTATACATTATGTATATAAGGAAAGTAATAGGTTTTTCTTATAGCAGATACTAATATTCTTTCCAAGATATTGAATTTTCGACAATTAGTCGTCATTTTCATTGATTTAGCCTCATTTTTATCCATTTGGCGAGATTTTCGTTAATTTGGCAATATTTCAAAAAGTCGCCAAGTTAGCGACATTCCGCCAAATTCGTCGCCAAGCGTTATGGACGAAGAAATAAGTTGTTATTACAACAGATAAATGACTATTGGGGTTCAAATACAAAAGTATTACACAAAGTATCTTTTTTCATGAATAGAACGAGCTAGATCCACGAGAATGATGTCACCCAATTTATCGCATGGTATTACATATGAAAAGTGAACATGTTTCTCAATAGGATATATTTTTTTTTTCATTTTATATGACTTTTTAATAATTTTTTTGAAAAATGTGCAATATCTCGAGAACGGTTCATGTTAGCGTTCTAAAATTTATGTCAATCGTTTTCTAATGAAAAATTACGTAAGAAATGTCTATTTGCGTAACTTTATTAGTGGTTTTGATTTTTTGACGATTTTTTCAAAGTTTTATTCGAAAATTTAGGGTGGTTCTGAACATTCGATTACGTATAAAAACAATAGGCTTCCAGTGTTTACGGATTGTGATTTTTGTACCAAATTTGGTTCGAATCGGTCCATTCGTTCGTCAGTTATCGTCTCCACAGACTCACTGAGACACACACATACTTTCACACACACACACACACACACACACACACACACACACACACAGACATCACTTCAAAAATGTTTGATTCGTGATCAGGGATGCTTGAAACGTGCTCTCCCGTCGAAAACTCGATTTCGAATTTTCGACCCCGTCACAATACTTTCCTTATACATTATGTATAAGGAATTATTACTTTCTTTATAGAAAGTAATAATTGTATCCCGGTATCGGGAGGGATTCGTAGATAGATGATTTTCCCATATCTTAGTAAGCCAATTAGGGTGCGGTAATCTTAATTTCGTTAATCGCAAATAATTCCAAATTCGGAAAGAAACTAATTAAAATATTAGCCTC
Source organism: Amaurobius ferox (assembly GCA_951213105.1). Lineage (NCBI taxonomy): Eukaryota > Metazoa > Arthropoda > Arachnida > Araneae > Amaurobiidae > Amaurobius > Amaurobius ferox. The sequence goes on from OX578147.1 coordinate 23,426,786, forward strand.
GGTGTTTTGAATAATTAAATTAAGACACCCTCTCTGACACACCGTAAATATTCAATCACCAAGGGGTGCATAACCCGAAAACTGGTTCTATCGTGCGAAGAAGCGTAGTAGGTGTGTCAAGACAATAATTACCATTTAAATTGCATATAAAAACGTATTTTATTTTAGTTATTTTATATTCTTGATTATATATGTTACTTTATCAATAAGTTGCAACTAATTATTTTATATAAATATCCTTGGCCAATTATCAATTTCAAAATAATTCATTATCAATTATCAATTTCAAAATAATTCATTATCAATTATCAATTTCAAAATAATTCATTATCAATTTCAAAATAATTCATTATCAATTTCAAAATAATTCATTATCAATTTCAAAATAATTCATTATCAATTATCAATTTCAAAATAATTCATTATCAATTTTGGAATATTTCAATTTAAATTCAAATCAATATCAAAATAATAAATTATCCCTTGTAAAGTTACCATTATAAATTCAATAAATTATACTATACACTTTAATACTATTCATTTAATTTCATAAAAACATAATTCCTTAGCACTTCATGCAAACAGTTTCACTTATACTTTTGTGATCCTTTATATTATTTTATTAATTACCATCATCAAATAGTTATAATTTTTAAGAAACCATTCATATATACACTCCATAATTTATCTTAAATAATCTATATTTTAAAGCATGTTTCGCTTATGTGTCATATGGTGCAACCAGGCATTGCAGTCAATATCGTTTATATTTGCACTCAAATTCGGAGTTCTCATACATCGCATATTAGTTGATACATACTATTGTTCACTGCACAATTCACTTCCATTATGCACCAACTTTGTCACAGATCTTAGGCGCGGATAGTTTTTTTTTTTTTTTTTTTTTTTTTAGAAATAGCAGTCATCAATCATTCAGGCATTCCTCTGCTGATTTCATATTTAACATATTGATGAGATACTGTAGACATCTTATGCACACCATAGAAATAGCAATCATAATTCATTCCCTGGCTGGTTTCATATTTAACCTATTGATGAACTACTGTAGCCATCTTATGCACACCAAGTGGGATCAAAGTTCGATTTATTATTGCATATTCATTCATAAAAGGGCGTCCATTTGTACGCAATTCTGTAAACATCTTATTTGTACAATTCCCAAACGGCACGTAATTCTATCGACGTCATCTGCATACAAAATTCAATAAAAGTTCGATTTACCTTGCATATGAGTACAAAATGAGTACATATGAACTCAAGTCTATAGACATATTCTTCATATGCTTATAAGCTACTCTTCAGCAAATCCATAACTACCGGCAATTTATAAAGCGATTGGGTATTGCAGCTAATGGTAGAGCTCTCTCTTAGAGTGTCCTATCGGATTGATGTCCTAATGTCAAGTACGTGAATATCTCAGAAAATGCCATCAAAATCTCACGATGCTCGTAATTCGACATTACGTCCACACCCCCTCAGGATCCTTCGCATCTGATGAAGTTCCTTAGTACCAGTACTGTACCATATGCTATCTTGCCCACCAATACAGGCGTGATAGGGTTCATGTTTTTCGTCTCTGTAACCTTTCGCTGGACATCTGCATGTCACGTGGTCCAATGCACTACTCCCTGGATTTCTGTGTGGTCTCAGCGTTCTCTGCTATACTTTCGTTTGCTCTACCTTGATCTTGGGCAGCACAAGAGAGATGGTAGGCGTTACTGGCAGCACTAAATATCGTTGCTTGACATTTTAAACTGCTCTTAATTGACACTTTTGCAGTATTGGTATGGATTCCCTATTATATTCTGGCCAACTAAATTCGACATCTTTTGTGCGAATATTGGCACTGGTTCTCATCTTAGATGGGAATACATCTGGCATCTCGTTTTAGGCATTTTGTAAAATTGTGCAGCTGCATGAGAATAGCCTTCAAGCATTCTTTCTCGTGGGAAAGTGTTTCTCTTGGAATGCAAGTAAACGTGGTGTTGCCGTGACCAAAATTCAGACTTCCATTTTCAGACATAAGTGTTAGTAACTCACTATGTTGCAGAATTACAAAATACACAAAATATGTGTAGTAAATCTAATTTTACTGCGACACCCAGTTGTTTTTCACAACAATAATTGAAACTATTAAATCTCACGATCATTGAACTATAGATAAACCCTTTTATGCATGATTATGTTAAATTTTGTCGCATGCTGTCATGTTAAAAAGATATAAAATTTAAAATAAATTTTGAAGTTTCAGCTCGAATTTAAAAAAAAAAATTCTATCTAGCTCTAGATTTTTCGATAAAAAAGTCAGATATAAATCGCGTAGTGTTGAAGACCCAGACCGTCCGGCTCGTCAACAAGGACTTGAGCAACAATTTGGACGGCCGGAGATATAAATCGCGTAGTGTAGATATAAATCGCGTAGTGTAGTAATTTTTTAATTTTCTTCAAATTAGCGTTGAAACTTCAGACTGCATGACACACAATACTGTTACATAGTGTTTTACAAAAATATGTAACATTGCTAAAGAGTGGAGAGGATGGCGACCTACAAAAGATGGCCCCTGGCTTTTCACGCAATAGGTATAAGGTTCCCTCCTGGCCACCCGCAAAGGGAAGGGTCAGTGGAGCTTGGACTGCATGTGGGTGGTCCAGCACAAGATGAAGGAAGACGCATCCGGGGGGTAAGCGGTCGTTGGGGGCGCAGTTAAGCCCGGGGGTTCACGCAGGAGCGTGGGATCCCAGCCACCTGCAAGCAATAATTCAGGGGCGACTGACCAAGCCCTGCTGTCACGGACTGGCCACTGAGAGTGGAAGCCAAGTGTCCACCAGTAATATTTAGGGGGCTTAAGTCCTGTCAGCAAATAATATTTGAGAGGGAGGAGACTTAAATTTACAAGTTTTTGGAGAGAGTTTTGGTCAGAAAAAAGGAATCGAGAGTGCCTCTTGCGAGCTGGTGAAGTGAAGTTGGGTTTTAGTTGACGGAGCGAAAATGCTCTCCGGTCCCCGTTTACAGAAGAGCACGTATGGCCGTTTGGCCCAAGAGATAAGGTGAGGCCTACTTGCTATACGTACAACACTTTTTGAAATGTTCTCTCTTCTCTCTTTTAAATTGTTGCTACCTGGAGGGTATAACGTTTTTGCAACATATCAATGTTTTTTTACAAGTAGAAATATTGTTTGAGGATTGCTGATATATTAATGACTTATGAGGATTAATAGTTTTTCGATAAAGATTGATGATGTATTTGGGATATTTTTTGAGTAGAATTTATTTTAAGAGGCTTTGTGGTGTTTTCATATTTTACTATGTTCTCATACTTTAAGGGAGTAACTTACAAGCTCATGTGTTTTGAGCAAAACTATTTCATGCTTTTTATTTTAGATGTTAATTTTGTAAATAAACTTATTAATTTGTTGTTTTAAATCTAATCCGTGTCCTCATTTCAATTCTTATTAATTACGTTTTTTTTCAGCTTTAACCACTTGAGATCATTTATAGGCCTTTATCTTCATGTTACATGAATATTTAAATATTTTAGCGTTCAAATCGAACGTGAGGTGAATCACCTCGCGACATTAATGGTTCCGATGACCAGGATTCGAAATAAAAATAATTAATAGAATTACTAAAAAATTTTTTTTGTGTGTGTAGGCTAAATGTTGCGTTAGGAAAATTTTAAATAAAGTATATTTTTTCGGAAATGAGGATTGTAAAGGAAGAAAAAAAAAATCATGTTCTTCAATTCTTTTCTTCAAATTGTTATGCCATGGTAAGGGGATATATATTATTTTAGGGAAACACGGGATCAAAATTCGAAAATTTGGGGAAATTAGAAATTTTTGGTATGCATATTAGGAGTGTATTTTATATTGTGAAAGAATTTTATGTACCAGAATTTTAATGTTAGGAGTGTATATATGTTGCATGAAAATTTGTATTTGTTATATGTGATAGGACTTTGGTAATAGGGGATAATTGCACTTAGGATATAGAAGTTTGGTTAGGAAATCGCAGAAATTTTTTTTCACATTCCAGTCATGGCAGAAGAACGGAACGAAGTCCCAGTAGCTCACGTCAGCAAAATTCCGGGTATTACACATTTGTTAGGGGAATTAAATGGGGAAGACATGGAAGAAACGAAATTGTTTTTTGAACACTTTAACGCTATATCAGAACTGGGAAATTGGAACGATGCAGAAAAACTGGTTATAATTAAATCGCGATTACGGGAAAATGTCAGGAAATTTTATATGAGTTCTCGGGAGTTGAGGAGTGAAACCTCATTTGAAGCTTTCAAGCGCAGATTTTTAGATTTTTTCACAGACAAACCCCATATCACCGCCAACCAAGTAATTTTGGCATCAATTAAACAAAACCAAGGTGAAACTATAAAACAATTATCACACAGGATCAGAACACTAACGTTGGAGTACATAGGAGAGGCTCAGATAAACGATGACACTCAACACATTATTGATAAATTAAGCCTTAGTAAATTTATAGAAGCAATTAGACCAGAATTCCAAATTGAAGTGATTAAAGGTAATCCTAAAACATTCATAGAAGCGGTGAAAATAGCACAAAATTTAGAGTCAGCTAATTTAGCGGCAATGGTAGTAGCGGTAAATAATGTATCACAAAAAAATGACATACAAGAGCTACGCAAGGAACAAGAACAATTTAACTCACAATTATTAGACACTATAACGAAAGAGATGAATAATTTAAAAATTAAAGAACGCACAGAGGTAGGGAAATTACAAAATACTTTTTTGTGTCATTTTTGTGGCAGATCTGGACATTTTATGAGGGAATGCAGAATGTATTTACGGCAAAATAATAATGAGAGGCAAGTCAGATATGGGCAGGAGAATAGGAATTTTACATCGTTTAACGGGGAAGATAATTATGTGCACAACAGAAGGTCGAACCAGTGGAATTCAGGCAACGACAGATATAGAAATTTCGGAGCACGGCCCAGAAACGAATTTAACATGAGAGGACAAGGGAATTTGCGAAATTGGGACAGAAATCCTGCATCTTATGTAGATGAGAGAAATTATGCAAATACTAAAGAGGAGCGCAGATACGTTCGAGGGAGAGATAATAATAAAAACTATAGGCCTTTAAACTAGTGTGGGGGACTGAAGGAGAATTTATGCAAAATTCACAAAGACACAGGGATTGGTCTCCCTTATATAAATATCAAAAAAAGCCTGTGAGGTATAATTTGAGAAGAGAAAATAACACACGGAAAAATGCGTTAAATGTTGGAAGAAATTACAGTAAATCGAAGGAAAGGAATTTTAGAAATGAATTTAATAGAGAAAATAGTACACAGAGGAATGCGTTAAGTTTTGGAAGAAATTGTAATGAATTTGAGAAAAGAGATTTTAGGAATGAATGTAGAGATAAAATGTATACACAGAGGAATAGACGAGATGTTAGGGAAATACACAAGAAACCGGAGGAAAGAGATTTTAGGAATAACTTTAGAGATGAAATTGGCACGCAGAGAGGTAGACAAAATTTTGAAAAAAAATACAATAGGTTGGAGGAGAGGAATTTTAGAGAAAATAATTTAGAAAGAGAAAGAAGGAATCCTAGAGAAAACAATTCGGGAAATGATCTTAGGGATAATACACGGGAGTGTGATAGGCAAATTAATACACGGAACGGTACGCAAAAACATACAGAAAACGAGGATAGGGGAAGACCTGAAACAAAAATAGCAATGGATAGAGAGAAAGTTAGAGATAAGGCTGAATTAATAGCTTCTGTCACAGAGGAGAACATGACAAAATTACCGACAGTACGGGCAAAATTCCACGAGAAGGAAACTGACATTTTATTAGATACGGGCGCTTCAATTTCGGTGTTAGCAGACGAGTTTTTTCAAAAATTTAAAGAGAATGTTGCAGTTAAATATATATCAAGATCGGTGACTATTACCACGTTAACGGGACACAACATAAATTACACGAAAACGGTAGAAATAAATTTTAAAATTGACAACCAAAAATTCAAACATATTTTTTTCATAACGCGAGCACATTTCCCACAATCATACCAGGGCATCTTCGGTTATGATTTCATTAGAAGATTTAAAGGCGTAATTGACACGCAAAATAACATTTTAAAAATTGGAAACTTAGAGATACAACTTAGAAACCAAAATCAAACACCGCGAGATACACATGTACACAGTTTAATAGAAAAACCCAACGTTTCCAGAATTAACAGGAAAATCAGATTTTTGCCGAATGAATCCAAACAGATTTTGATCATACCCGAGAATGAAGTACAGGAAGGCACGGATATTTTATTTGAACCGGTACAGAAAAACTATATAAGCATGAATTATGGAATTTATAAAATGGCAGAGAAGGGAATCTGGGTAAGAGTGCAAAATAACACAGAATCGGAATTTACTCTAAATAAACATATGATTTTGGGACAGGTATCAGAAAATTTTGAAATTAAACCAGAGAAAAATAAGCCAGAGGAGGAGGAAAACTATATTTGTAAAGAAATGATAAATTTGATTCAGGCGACACCCGAAGTGATAGAACAGAGGAAAAAAGATTTGGAACCGACAGATTTTAAACTAGAACATATGAGCGCAGAGAGGAGGAAAGATTTTGAACAATTTGTATTACAGTACGCGGACATTTTTTCAAAAAACATTTCGACCATTGGGGCTACGGACTTAATCCAACCCAAAATCGAATTAGCTCACAATCACGCAATCAAATCTAGGCCATATGATATACCATACTCGCTACAAAACACTGCAAAAGCGCAATTAAAAGACTTGGAGCAGGCAGGAATTATTTCTAAAACCAACTCAAATTATGCGTGTCCAATGATTTTAGTACGCAAGAAGGACGGAGAACACAGACTTTGTTTAGATTTAAGACTGATAAATAACATCTCCACCATATTCCCATATAATATTCCGAAAATCAATGAAATTATCACCAAATTAGTAGGGTTTAAATATTTTTCAAAATTAGATTTTAATAGTGCATTCAGCCAAGTGGTCTTAAGCCCAGAAGCACAGAATATTTTTTCGTTTGTAACACCCTTCGGCAATTTTAAATATAATAGGATGGTTTTCGGACACGTTAGCTCAGCGCCCATTTTCCAAAATATTATTGATACGATTTTAGCGGACTTACAAGACCAAAACATCTTAGCGTACATTGATGATGTGATTGTCCCAGCAGACTCTTACGAGGAAATGAAATACAAATTACAATTAGCTTTTAACAAATTTAGAGAGAATAATTTAACGTTAAGCCCGAGCAAATGCGATTTTTTCTTACCAAAAATAAATTATTTAGGATTCGAGATTACCGATAAAGGAATAAGTCCAATGGACAATAATATAAACAAAATTACATCTTTTCCGGTGCCAAAGACCTTGAGAAAACTTAAAAGATTTTTAGGAGTATGCAATTTTTATCGGAATTCAATAAAAGATTACGCGCAAATTACCGCGGTGCTTTCAGACCTAACGCAGAAGGACGCAAAATTTAAATGGACTCCAGAGTGCGAGAAGGCTTTCCAGACATTACAAAATTGTTTTTTTGAAAAACCTATTCTAATTCAGCCAAATTTTGACGAAAAATTCTACCTTAACACAGATGCATCTTTATTATCGGTGTCGGCCTGCCTTTTACAATTGAGAGATGGCATTCTTAAGCCAATTGCATATTTTAGCCGCAAGTTAAGTCCACAAGAGAAAAAATACCCCGCAGTAAAGATTGAGTTACTTGCAATACATCAAGGGATACAGTTTTTAGGAATTTTTTGTACGGACGAGAATTTTTTTTGCTCTCAGACCACAAATCGTTAGGTGATAATTTAAAGATTAATAATCCACCCACATTAATGCAGCGTTGGTTAATCGACATATCAGAATATAAATTTAAATTCATTCACATCCCGGGAAAACAAAACGTCCTGGCAGATTTTTTAAGTCGCGAAGAGTTTGCGAACCACCCAGAACAAGACGTAAACAAAACGCCCTCCCCACTCCTCACTTTCCAAGAGAGCGCTCCAGATGCGGAGCAAGACAGAAAAGAATCGAATCAGGGAGCTTCAGGGGAACCGGTTCTCAAACACTCGAAGGAAGAAGGCCACGTTCAAAACGAAAATAAACAAACGGGGGAGCTTTCAGTGAATGGCATAATTCACGCAGAGCAGAAAGACGCGAATGGGTATGTAAATGTGGATAATATTTATATTAGAAATGTAGAAGAGTTAACGGAAATACCGACGATAGAAGAAATATTGAAGGAACAGAATAAAGACCCAAAAATTACAGAACTAAAGAAAAATTTAAAAAGCGAAAAGCACAAACACAGTAAAAACAATGAGACATTTTATATAGATGAGGAGACGGGACTAGTAATGCATATTGGTAGATGGAAAGATCGACCGTGGCGGGAGAATTTTAAGAGGACAATAGTAATTCCACGCATTTTACAGAAAAACATTTTAGCCATGGCTCATGTCACTCATGCAGGGGTTGATAAGACGTTTAAATTAATAGAAGATAGATATTATTGGGGAGGTATGTATTCAGACACACATAATTATGTCCTTTCTTGTGAAAAGTGTAAAAGTCGGAAAGGAAAGCTGCTGATAACAAATATGGGTAGAATCCCCATTCCTGAAGGCCCTTTACATAGCATTTCAATAGATTTATGTGGCCCTTTTAGAGTTAGTGTCAACAACAACAGATACGTGCTAACTATGATTTGCCAATTTACTAAATATTTAACAGTTTTCCCTATATCGGACATACGTGCAGAAACCGTGGCGGAAAAGTTATTACAATCGTTTGTCTCCAGCGGATTACCATTTTCCATAATTTGTGACAGGGGGTCTCAATTTACTTCAAAAGTTTACAAATGTATGACGGAGAAACTACAAATAGTAGCTAAATTAACGCCTGTTCGATCACCTTGGTGCAATGGGGCCATCGAAAAATGCCATCATGCTCTTAAAAATACACTTTATACTCTCACTGATAATTCACCTTTTTGGGATACTGCAGTTCAAATACACGTCATGACATATAACGCAACTGTTCACTCATCAACAGGCGAAACACCAAATTTTCTTTATTACGGACGTGACATTCCAATTTTTTTTGAGACACAAACACAAAATGAGCAACAACAGGATACATCATATGGGGGGTACATAGCTAATAAAATAACCACAATGCAAAAAGCTTTCAAGGCGGCAAACCAAAATATAGAACGCTCAAAACTAAGACAAGAAGAACAACAGTTTTCAAAATCGAAAATGCAAAATTTAGAAATAGGAAACAAGGTATTTTTAGAGGGACAAAATGCATTTGGAACCGCTAACTTTTCAGGACCGTACAGGGTGGTAAAGAAAATAAACAGATTCTTATACGACATTCAAAAAGTCGGGAAACCTTTCGAAAAAACACAGAGGGTACATATTAATAGATTGAGGGAATTATTGGAGCGGAAAGAACACCTGAAAAATACGCGCGACATAGAAAAAGACATTAAATACACATCCCCACTCCTTCCAACACCGGTTGTAAACAGAGAAAGCAGAAAACAAAACGAAGCAGGGCAGTCTTTTCCGTTTTCACACGAAGAGGAACAAATTATTTTTTCCAACGTAAACAGGGCTATTCAAACGACACAAGGGAATCAACACAATAAAACTCCTTCCGAAAGTTTTCAGTCCATACCTAATAGTACAGAAATTGGTACGCAATCACCTACTCTTTCGGACCTCCCACAGAGTCATCCATCAAACAGTGTCAAAAATCAACAAGCTCCTCTCCTAGAATTTCAAACTAAAGCTTTTGCTTCCCCTGAAATAAGTACGCCATCCCGCGAACGCCAAGAGGGCGAAAGTAATATGGGGGAGTCAACAATGCAGGAACAACCGAATACTTTTGTAAAGGAACCTCAACACGGAGCTGTCACCCGATCTCACTCGTATTCGCTCAGAAATAGGAATAATCGGCTCTGAATTACAATGAAATCGGTAGTTAATTGAAAGGATTGTGTAGAATATGGGATTGTATATAATGTTTGAAAATATGGTAAGAGATGAATTTGGGAGAATGTAAATATAAATTTAAATTTGAATTGTTGAAAAGCAAAACGTTATTTCTGGGAATATAGATTTTGGGAGAGCAAATATAATTTAAAATTGAAATGGATTGAACTTAGAAAATGAGTGTAAATATGAATCGGTATTTGAATTGAATTTAGAAAAAGAGTGTAAATATAATTGAATATTTGAATTGTTTAAATGGAAAATTGAGATATTTAATATGAATTGTAACTAAAAATGCTTGAAATTTAATGGATAGAAATTTTGTGAATTTACGAGAGTTCGGGTATATAATGCTTAGAGAAAACGTGAAAATTGGTGGATAAAGATTTAGTGAATTTACGAGAATACGGGTTTGTAATGTTTAGAAAATATTTGAGAAGTGGTGGATAAAGATTTAGTGAATTTACGAGAGTACGTGTATATAATGTGTAGAAAATACTTGAGGATAAATGGATATGCAAACCTGAAAAACAATTTAGAGAAGAAATTGAATTCGAATTTAAAGTGTTTCTTAAAAATATATACGTATGTGGAAATATGAGGAGGAAGTTTTAAAGGGAGAAGAGATTGACAGGCAAATTTGAGAAAAAATTTAGAGAACGACTTTAATATCGGTAAATTCGGAAAAGAAGAGGAAAAGGAGAAAAAAAAGGGTTTTACAGAAGGAATATGGAATTTAATCTTTCGAGAATAGTGGAGAAATCGAATTAATAGGGAAGTTATAAAGTAGGTAACAGTCAGGTTAGAAATACACAGAGAATTTCTTTTGTTGTAAGGGAGAAAAGTTTTAGAAAAGAAAGGAAAAAAATGTTTAGATAAGCATTTTTCGTTGATTTGAACCAGGCAACAGGGAACATGGGTAATACAGCAATAACAAACACTTAGATTTAATACAGGGGAAAAGATTGTGTGGAATGATAATGAGATAATATTTGTAGTAATAGAAAGGTTAAGAAATAGAAATGAAAAAAAATAAAAAAAATAATATAAAATCCAATTTAAATCGTACAGCAGTTAAGAGTGGGTAACATGTTGAAAAACTGGGTAATTACTAAACAGAAAAAATAATTCTCTTTTGAAACTAATGTAAATTTAAAATAAATAAATAAATAAAATTTAGTGTAATTGACTATAGGGGACACGCCAGTTTAAAATCTAAAAGTGGGCCTGATCAATCGGCTTTTGGGTGCTTAAGCAGCGGACAGCCTAAGGATAATACAGTGAATTATTTTTTAGACAAGGGGAAAACTTGCACAACACATAGCTTTACTACATCACAGTTAGCCAGTGACAAGAGGGACGAAAAACAAGGGTAATCCAATAAATGGGGTGTGTCAAACACATAAAATTTTATGGCCACGGCAACACTCACAAAGGGAAAGAAAGAAAACACTTTATTTTATTGCATGGGGCTTTCAATTTTCGCTTGTCAAGAAAGGGTCAGTTTTGACGTACGGTCTCTTTCTTTCGTTATGGGAGGTATATGGTTCCACAGTTCATGGGGATGGCCAGTCTGATAACTTGTAGGGGTGTGGCAATCTTAACAAGTGCATCTTGCTTCGGGCAAGTTTGAGGGGTTGTACCTCGTTTCCCACCCCGGTTTTTGGTAAGATAGAGAAAGGAGAGACTTCTTTGTTTTTTTTTTCTTTCCGTGACATACGCTTTTTTTTTTCGGGGGGATTTCGAAACACTTTATCTGACCGGTGCAGGGGCGCAAATGAGAAACTTCAAAGGGGATTTACAGATTTGGGAGTTTTGAAAGGCATAATTTGGATTTAAAAGAGAAATTAAAGGGGTCCGATTAAAGAAATTTTGATAAATCGTTCGGTATACTGCAAAAGGTTTGATGAATGACATTTCATTTTTGGGTGTATAGGAATTCAAAAAATGAAAAAAAAAAGAACAAAAATTTTTTTTTTCTTCTTTTCGGTTTTTTTTTTTTTTTTTTTTTAACGGGGATATGAGATAAAATTTTTGTATAGGGGTAATAAGGTACAGAAAATGAATATTTGATAATACATGGCATGGCAATTCGGAGGGAAGATTAAATTTTAAGAATAGAAAATTTTTACGTTTGGTTTGAATGAAAATAAAGATTAGGATGATTTTGTAGAGAATGTATATAGATATGAAAAAAAAAAGTATTTCGGGGATAGTTAAGGAAGTAAGCAATGTTTTTAATAAGGTTATGACGAGGTGTAAATAAATTTTTTCATGATAGGAATTTTTGTAATCGTTTAATGGTAATGTAATTTTTTCTGAGAGAGAGATATTTCAATTTTTGAGTGTCTGTATGTATGTTCTTTGGCCTGTGTGTAAACTTATCTCCAGCAGTACGTCTGGAAAGATACGGACAACGAGGAGCAGTGACACCTCTACAGCTGATTTACGAGAAGCGACACCCCATGCCACATCCTGAGGGGCGATAGCAACCCACCGACGCAGTGGCGTGCCAGACACGACACACTTGATGTACAGGACACCACACGATATTTCGAGACAGAGACATTGTAGTGACACATCTACAGCTGACTTATGAGAAACGACACCCCATGCCAGATACTGGGGTGCGATTGCAACTCATCGGAGCAGTGGCGTGACAAGGGTTTCCGAGCTCATCCAGTGACTTTAGGCCATACTTGGGACCTATTACGAAAGATACTCGTAGTATGGTAAAGTGTAGAGAACCTCCATTCGTGTCACAACAACGTGTTTTTCCTGTTTGAGGAGTACAAACTTTGCTAACTACAGTGTGTACGTAAAGTTCAATGACATTTTCTCAGACTTTAATCGTGGGAACGTGAACTATGAACTTGCTAGAAAACATGTGCTGGAGTTTTGGTGTTAACAGAATGAACTGGGCACAATAAAACTTTTGACGTTCAACAAAACATTTAGGAAAAAACTGTTACATGATTTTGCAATCTGTATTTCAGAAATTATTATTATTATTATTATTACTTTGTTTTTTATTGTATGGCTAATATGTATTCTCTTTTGAAGTGGATGTTTCAATGGTATATGTTGTTTTTATAGTTACAGTTTTTCTTTTGATACAGTTGTTTTTTTTTCCAAAAAAAAAAAAAAAACTTAGGAAAGGAGAGTGAATGTTACATAGTGTTTTACAAAAATATGTAACATTGCTAAAGAGTGGAGAGGATGGCGACCTACAAAAGATGGCCCCTGGCTTTTCACGCAATAGGTATAAGGTTCCCTCCTGGCCACCCGCAAAGGGAAGGGTCAGTGGAGCTTGGACTGCATGTGGGTGGTCCAGCACAAGATGAAGGAAGACGCATCCGGGGGGTAAGCGGTCGTTGGGGGCGCAGTTAAGCCCGGGGGTTCACGCAGGAGCGTGGGATCCCAGCCACCTGCAAGCAATAATTCAGGGGCGACTGACCAAGCCCTGCTGTCACGGACTGGCCACTGAGAGTGGAAGCCAAGTGTCCACCAGTAATATTTAGGGGGCTTAAGTCCTGTCAGCAAATAATATTTGAGAGGGAGGAGACTTAAATTTACAAGTTTTTGGAGAGAGTTTTGGTCAGAAAAAAGGAATCGAGAGTGCCTCTTGCGAGCTGGTGAAGTGAAGTTGGGTTTTAGTTGACGGAGCGAATTGCTCTCCGGTCCCCGTTTACAGAAGAGCACGTATGGCCGTTTGGCCCAAGAGATAAGGTGAGGCCTACTTGCTATACGTACAACACTTTTTGAAATGTTCTCTCTTCTCTCTTTTAAATTGTTGCTACCTGGAGGGTATAACGTTTTTGCAACATATCAATGTTTTTTTACAAGTAGAAATATTGTTTGAGGATTGCTGATATATTAATGACTTATGAGGATTAATAGTTTTTCGATAAAGATTGATGATGTATTTGGGATATTTTTTGAGTAGAATTTATTTTAAGAGGCTTTGTGGTGTTTTCATATTTTACTATGTTCTCATACTTTAAGGGAGTAACTTACAAGCTCATGTGTTTTGAGCAAAACTATTTCATGCTTTTTATTTTAGATGTTAATTTTGTAAATAAACTTATAAATTTGTTGTTTTAAATCTAATCCGTGTCCTCATTTCAATTCTTATTAATTACGTTTTTTTTCAGCTTTAACCACTTGAGATCATTTATAGGCCTTTATCTTCATGTTACATGAATATTTAAATATTTTAGCGTTCAAATCGAACGTGAGGTGAATCACCTCGCGACAAATACTGTTGCAGTTCATCTGTTTCAGAAATACCTTATAAGTCATCTAACAGAGATATGCAAAGTTTATTATTTCCCTGATGGATGTTCAGGTCAACACAAGAATTGTAAACATTTTCTAAATCTGACATTACATGAAGATGATTTTGCCATTACAGCTGAATGGCATTTTTTTGCAACTTCCCATGGGAAGAGTGCATGTGATGGCATTGGTGGAACGGTCAAACGTTTGGCAGCAAAGTCCAGTTTACAAAGACCGTACAGTGACCAAATTATGACTCCTCGTCAACTGTTTGATTGGGCAAAATCAAACATTCGGAACATCAGCTTTGCCTATGTAGCACAAGAAGAGTATGCCGCTGAAGAGAAGTAACTTGAAGGCCGTTTTTCAGAAGCAGTGACTGTTCCTGGCACTCAGCAGTTCCATTCATTTGTGCCCGTTAAAAAAGGTGTTGTCCAAGTGAAGTATTTTTCTAACTCAAGTGAATATTCATTGGGGACGTGTGCAATTCCTGCAGGTATGTTTTTGGCATTAGAAGAAATACAAGGATTTGTGACCTGCATGTATGATTCTACCTGATGGTTGGGCTGTGTTCTTAATGTGAATACATCTTCTGATGAAATACAGATCAATTTTCTACACTTACATGGTCCATCACCATCATTTGTTTATCCTTCATACTCTGACATTTTGTGGGTGTCCAGGCAGTCTGTTTTAACAAAAGTTGACTCAAGTACAGCGACTGGCAGGACATATAAAAGTACAAAAGCAGAAAGCAACCTAGCAAATCAAACATTGTCAAAAAGAAAAAGTAATTGTTAAGTCAGGTTTGACTTAAAAGATAATCTGTATAATTTTATTTTTTACGTAATCTACTCGTATATTAGATTAAATGGTTCTTTCATCATTCTAATGTTGCATTATCAGTGTGATTATGACACATTTAGCCACAAACACCTGACTTTAAATGCTGTATTGATTTTTGGCCACACATGAGAAACATTGAAGTTTAAATAATATCAGATCCCCTAGTTTCCCCAATATGAAACTTGGCACAAATAAGGAACATAACAGTGTGTACAAAATATATTTTTTTCAGATTTTTAAAATGATATGTTTTAGAAATATTCAAGGTCAAAATCCAAGGTCACATATAAAAATGCTGAAATACAAAAAAAACTATGCATACTGTATATCATTTTAAAGCTCATATTACAAGCTTTCAAATGATACCAAATTCAAGTTTCTAACTTTATTGGTTCCAGAGTTATGGTCAGTCAAATATGAGAAGGAGGAGCAAAACATTAAAATTTCCACCCCTCATATCTTAAAAATTAGCAGCAGCTGAGGGTTAAAATTTGGTATTAATATGCCACCTAGTAAATGGGAATATACCTGCAAAATATTGTAATAATTCATGAGAGCTCGCTTGTGAGGTGTGTGAGTTGACATGGAATGACCCTTATATCGATCTGCTAAGGACTAGTTTCTTGTATCCAGTTTAAGAAAATTGACTGATATTTAATTTTAAAACATATGAGGAATAATTGATAGCTCAAATCTTTGGTCATACCGTATTTACAAAGTGCTAAAAAGAACGAAAGTGATAAAAACTGAAAGTGCTAAAGGTGAAAAGTTAATTTGTAAAGTTTGAAGAATCAACAGATAATTTCAGAGATATCGAAGTTTTCTTTAAACATTTCCTGAAATATATACAAAGATGATGCCTTCAGCGTTCAAAAGTAATGTTATATGATTGGAACTGTTGCTATTGATTTCGAATACTGAAGCGAGAAACTTAGAATGTCTCTCTCTATATTTATACAATACAAGCACCAGTCTCCATAAATAAATGATTGCAATTTCAAAACTACAACAATCTCTGATTATCATCTTCTGTCGTCCTATTTCTATTTTCATTAGCAAAATAAATCTGAAGTGCTCGTTTTTTTTTAGCAATCTCTGAAATATATATTGTATTACCCATTTACAAGTTACCAAAGACGTTCTAATTAAGAGTAAATCGACAATCTTTTCATGTGTTCACCATTAACTGCTTTTTCAATTAGTGAGTTCAGTCTCAATTACCGGTACGAGATACGAATAATACTCATGCTGAAAATTAACTTCCAGTGATTGGGTAACATTTTCCCATTTTGTGGTTTATTAAGAAGCGAAGTTCTAGATAGTGATTGCACAATGTTTGCTGTTACTATTGCGTATAGGATACTATAAATATAAATAGTTGTTTACAAAAAAATATTTTATTAACATCGCAACCAACTAAACTATTACTGTATTACAATGTATGTGTAATTTTGTTCAGAAAGACAAAATTATTTTTGACATAATTATGTTCTAGACTAAGAAACCACGAATAGCTAGGAATTGTAGTACCGTTTAACCATAGGCTGTAACTCATCCGCTATAGTAATTACTTTCCTTATATATATATATATAATGTATAAGGAAAGTATTGTGACGGGGTCGAATATTCGAATTCGAGTTTTCGACGGGAGAGCACGTTTCAAGCATCCCTGATCACGAATCAAACATTTTTAAAGTGATGCCTGTGTGTGTGTGAAAATATGTGTGTGAGAATATGTGTGTGTGTATGAAAGTATGTATGTATGTGTGAAAGTATGTGTGTGTGTGTGTGTCAGTGAGTCTGCGGAGACGACAACTGACGAACGAATTGATCTTTTCCAACGAAATTTGGTACAAAAATCGCAATCCGTAACCACTGGAAGCCTATTGTTCTTATACGCAATCGAATGTTGAGAACCCCCCCTAAATTTTCGAGTGAAATTTTGAAAAAAATCGTGAAAAAATCAAAACCGCTAATAAAGTTACACAAATAGCCATTTCTTGTGTAATTTTTCATTTGAAAACGATTGACATAAATTTTAGAACGTTAGCATCAACCGTTCTCGATATATTGCACATTTTTCAAAAAAATTATCAAAAAGTCATATAAAATAAAAAAAAATATTTCCTATTGAGAAACATGTTCACTTTTCATATGTAATACCATGCGATACATTTGGTGACATCATTCTCGTGGATCTAGCTCGTTCCATTCATGAAAAAAGATACTTTGAGCAATATTTTTGTATTTGAACGCCAATAGTCTTATATCTGCTATAAGAATAACTTATTTCTTCGTCCATAACTCTTGACGAGATTTTGGCGACGAATTTGGTGGAATGTCGCCAACTTGGCGACTTTTTCAATGTTGCTAAATTAACGAAAAACTCGCCAAATGGATAAAAATGACGCAACACATGTCGATGGCAACATTTGATTAAACATGTGGTTTGGGGTCGATTTCTACTCAATAGGCAATGCTTTACAACTTTGCAATTGGCTATTATCGTATATCTGGCTTTGTTGACGAGTTCGTTATACTAACTTATTAAATTCTCCGCAAACCCTTTTATTTGATTGTACATAAGCCCTTTATACTAAATAGGCCTAACATATATACTCAAGGACCTTTTTATTCAAATTTATATATATATATATATATATATATATATATCGGCATTGTGGCCGTGAATTTGCTTCTATGGTGATGTTAATATTACTTGAATTGTTTTTTTATATTTTTTTTTATTTTATTTTTACATAATTCTTATTATTACATATTTCAAATATATATATATATATATATATATATATATATATATATATATATATATATATATATATATATATGTATATATATCATTCTTATATATATATATATATATATAAGAACGCTTAATTACTCTCCTGGGAACCTTGCATACATTATTCAGCATTCATTTTACAGTCTATTTACCTGATCTATAAATACTCGCATTGCATTTTAATTAATTTATAATTTGAATTAATTCAATACCAAACAGTTTCTTCACGCAAAGCAACATGCAAGCACGCATTGGTAACAAACATGCATTGTGAAATAGATATACTTGCACGCGCGTCTGAAGCAGTGCTTTCACTAAATGTAGCATTCCCCTATTTAATAACGATGTAAATAATAGGAAATTCAACAGATGCACAATTCTCTGACGTAATGGTAGGAAATAATTTAAAATATTAAAATGGAATTATACTTATTAATAATTATTATTTTATGTTGACTATTTATCCAGATAATCTTGGAAATAACCCAACACCTTCTGAAAATCAACGGTCTATCAATAAGCAAACTCCACACAATATGAATTTTTGAATAACTTAATATTTCTATTGCGTCTTTCTTGAATTGTTTACCTGTGCACTAAATGTCATGTCTCTGCCTTTACAACTTTGCAATTGGCTTTTTTCATCTATCTTACTTTGTTGCCGAGTTTACTGCCCTGACTTTTGAAATATTTCGCTAGGGGATGCGCAAAAACTTTTGATCGAGTATGGTCACTTTACTATAGCTAGCCCTAACGTGTATACGCGTTAACTCTTCCAAACAAAATGATTGGAATGAGTAAGGACTTTTGTATTTACCCTGTATTTTCGTGGCATGTACCGTATTTAAAACGCAATCTCCACCAGAGGGATCCCCCATAGGAAATATAACAGTATATCTGAAATTTCCTATACTTTGTTCAAGGCTAATTTCAATATTCTGTAAATACAGGGTCTTTATAATTAAAGTTCCACTTTGAAATGGCCATAAAAGGAAAACTACTGGACAGAATATTATCAAACTTGGTAATAGTTTACAGGATGTCATGAGATTTTATTTTCAGCAAAAAGAGTTCAAAACTCACCGCCAGCGGGGAATGGCGCTGTATGCAGTATTGTTAAACGAAATAAGACATGAAGACATCGGTTTAAAAAGTTTTTAATCGTTTCTGAAACTTGTTACAAATAATGTTCAATGTGGCTTCCACCATTTTCGGAAAGCAAGTTAAATCGCATTACTGCGTTCTCAACAGTAGCTCTTAGCATATCAGGAGGAATGTTACGGACATGTCGGTATATCACATTTTTTAATTCCGCCAAATTGTTTATTTTATCACCATAACAGTGCTTAGACACCACGATTCTTATGCAGGGCGAGGTTCCACCTCACATTGGTACATGTGTCAAACAGTTACTTAAGCAACATTTCATGGATGACCGAATTGTCAGCCGACACTTCCCCATTTCTTGGCCACCCCTGTCACCAAACCTCAACCCCTGTGACCTCTGGCTATGGGGTTACCTCAAGCCACTGTTTATGGTGATAACATAAACAATTTGATGGAATTGAAAAATGTGATACACCGACATGTCCGTAACATTCCTCCTGATATGCTAAGAGCTACTGTTGAGAGAGCAGTAATGCGATTTAACTTGCTTTCAGAAAATGGTGGAAGCCACATTGAACATGATTTGTAACACGTTTTAGAAACTATTAAAAACTTTTTAAACCGATATCTTCATGTCCTATTTCGTTTGACAATATTGCATACAGCGCCATTCCCCTCTGGCGGTGAGTTTCTGAACTTTTTTTTGTGGAAAATAAAATCTCATGACCTCCTGTAAACTATTATCAAGTTTGATAACATTATGTCCAGTAGTTTTCCTTTTATGGCCCTTTCAAAGTGGAACTTTGATTATAAAGACCCTGTATTATGAGAGGATTTTTAATTAATTTTGTCTTCATCATGAGCACATTCACGAAACAGCTACCATAGAAACAGCGCCTCTTTTGAATATCAAGAATGCATTTTATTCAAATGGGAAAGACACTAATATAATTTTGGATTTCAATTTTAGAATCGATTGATTTAGACTCGAATCGTTGTTTTTGCAGCAAAATTTTAGTCAAAGTTAAAAATAACTGGAGTGTGGCTCAACTCGACTATCTCATACCAGAATCAATTTTTAATAGCTTTTTTTACAAGAAAAATATTTAAAAAATTGGTATCATAGATCCAGATGATTACAATTATAGCCTGTTATCGTTCACTTTAAAGGGCTTGAAAAAATCGTTCGATTGACACCATACTTGACACTATACCCTCGGAAGGTAACTCGCTCTCCCCGAGGAGACTAATGACGTCACGAATAAAAAAATCTGATGTGGGCAACACATGACTTTCCTTATATAATGTAATTAATTTACTACTTTTACAGTAAAAAAAAGTAGGATTTTCTTATAGTAGATACTAATATTCTTTCCAAGATATTAAATTTTCGACAATTAGTCGTCATTTTTATCCATTTGGCGAGATTTTCGTTAATTTGGCAACATTTCAAAAAGTCGCCAAGTTGACGACATTCCGCCAAATTCGTCGCCAAAATCTTGCCAAGCGTTATGCACTAAGAAATAAGTTATTCTTACAGCAGATAAATGACTATTGGCGCTCAAACACAAAAGTACTACAAAAAGTATATTTTTTCATGAATGGAATGAGCTAGTTCCACGAGAATGATGTAACCCAATTTATCGCATGGTATTACATATGAAAAGTGAACATGTTTCTCAATAGGAATTTTTTTTTATATGACTTTTTGATAATTTTTTTTAAAAAAATGAACAATATCTCGAGAACGGTTCATGTTAGCGTTCTAAAATTTATGTCAATCGTTTTCTAATGAAAAATTACATAAGAAATGTCTATCTTCGTAACTTTATTCGTGGTTTTGATTTTTTGACGATTTTTTCAAAATTTCATTCGAAAATTTAGGGGGGTTCTTAACATTCGAATGCATATAAAAGCAATAGGCTTCCAGTGTTTATGGATTGTGATTTTTGTACCAAATTTGGTTCGAATCGGTCCATTCGTTCGTCAGTTATCGTCTCCACAGACTCACTGACACACACACACACACACACACACACAGACATCACTTCAAAAATGTTTGATTCGTGATCAGGAATGCTTGTAACGTGCTCTCCCGTCGAAAACTCGAATTCGAATTTTCGACCCCGTCACAATACTTTCCTTATACATTATGTATATAAGGAAAGTAATAATAGTATCCCGGTATGGGGAGGGATTTGTAGATAGATGATTTTCCCATATCTTAGTAAGCCAAACAGGGTGGGGTAATCTTAATTTCGTTAATCGCAAATAATTCCAAATTTGGAAAGAAACTAATTAAAATATTAGCCTCGGTTTTTTGAATAATTAAATTAAGACACCCTCTCTGACACACCGTAAATATTCAATCACCAAGGGGTGCATAACCAGAAAACTGGTTCTATCTTGCGAAGAAGCGTAGTTGGTGTGTCACGACAATAATTACCATTTAAATTGCATATAAAAACGTATTTTATTTTAGTTATTTTATATTCTTGATTATTTATGTTACTTTATCAATAAGTTGGAACTAATTATTTTATATAAATATCTTTGGCCAATTATCAATTTCAAAATAATTCATTATCAATTATCAATTTCAAAATAATTCATTATCAATTATCAATTTCAAAATAATTCATTATCAATTTTGGAATATTTCAATTTAAATTCAATTCAATATCAAAATAATAAATTATCCCTTGTAAAGTCACCATTATAAATTCAATAAATTATACTATACACTTTAATACTATTCATTTAATTTCATAAAAACATAATTCATTAGCACTTCATGCAAACAGTTTCACTTATACTTTTATGATCCTTTATATTATTTTATTAATTACCATCATCAAATAGTTATAATTTTTAAGAAACCATTCATATATACACTCCATAATTTATCTTAAATAATCTATATTTTAAAGCATGTTTCGCTTATGTGTCATATGGTGCAACCAGGCACTGCAGTCAATATCGTTTATATTTGCACTCAAATTCAGAGTTCTCATAAATCGCATATTAATTGATACATACTATTGTTCACTGCACAATTCATTTCCATTATGCACCAACTTTGTCACAGATCTTAAGCGCGGATAGGTTTTTTTTTTTTTTTTTTAGAAATAGCAGTCATCAATCATTCAGGCATTCCTCTGCTGATTTCATATTTAACCTATTGATGAGATACTGTAGACATCTTATGCACACCATAGAAATAGCAATCATAATTCATTCATGTATTCCCCTGCTGGTTTCATATTTAACCTATTGATGAGCTACTGTAGCAATCTTATGCACACCAAGTGGGATGAAAGTTCGATATATTATTGCATATTTATTCATAAAAGGGCGTCCATTTGTACGCAATTCTGTATTTTACATCTTATTTGTACAATTCAACATCTTATTTGTACAATTCCCAAATGGCACGTAATTCTATCGACGTCATCTGCATACAAAATTCAATAAAAGTTCGATTTACCTTGCATATTCATTCCTCAAAATGAGTGCATATGAACTCAAGTCTATAGACATATTCTCCATATGCTTATAAGCTACTATTCAGCAAATCCATAACTACCGGCAATCTATGAAGCGATTGGTTATTGCAGCTAATGGTAGAGCTCTCTCTTAGAGCGTCCTATCGGATTGATGTCCAAATGTCAAGTACGTGAATATCTCAGAAAATGCCATCAAAATCTCACGATGCTCGTAATTCGACATTACGTCCACACCACCCTCAAGATCCTTCGCACCTGATAAAGTTCCTTAGTACCAGTACTGAACCATATGCTATCTTGCCCACCAATACAGGCGTGATAGGGTTCATGTTTTTCGCCTCTGTAACCTTGCGCTGGACATCCGCATATCACGTGGTCCAATGCACTACTCCCTGGAATTCTGTGTGGTCTCAGCGTTCTGTGCTATACTTTCGTTTGCTCTACCTTGATCTTGGGCAGCACAAGAGAGATGGTAGGCGTTACTGGCAGCACTAAATATCGTTGCTTGACATTTTAAACTGCTCTTAATTGACACTTTTGCAGTATTGGTATGGATTCCCTATTATATTCTGAGCAACTAAATTCGACATCTTTTGTGCGAATATTGGCACAGGTTCTCTTCTTAGATGGGAGTACATCTGGCATCTCCTTTTAGGCATTTTGTAAAATTGTGCAGCTGCATGAGAATAGCCTTCAAGCATTCTTTCTCGTGGGAAAGTGTTTCTCTTGGAATGCAAGTAAACGTGGTGTTGCCGTGACCAAAATTCAGACTTCCATTTTCAGACATAAGTGTTAGTAACTCACTATGTTGCAGAATTACAAAATACACAAAATATGTGTAGTAAATCTAATTTTACTGCGACACCCAGTTGTTTTCACAACAATAATTGAAACTAATAAATCTCACGATCATTGAACTATAGATAAACCCTTTTATGCATGATTATGTTAAATTTTGTCGCATGCTGTCATGTTAAAATATATAAAATTTAAAATAAATTTTAAAGTTTTAGCTCGAATTTAAAAAAAATATATTCTATCTAGTTCTAGATTTTTCGATAAAAAAATCAGATATAAATTGCGTAGTGTAGTAATTTTTTTAATTTTCTTCAAATTAGCGTTGAAACTTTAAGGATAAGATTTCTTTTAAATAAGTCGCCATTTCTTTTCAAACGAGATTTCATTTCAGAAAATATTTCGCTATTTGAAATCGTCTGGTATAAAATAAATGGAACCGAAAGGTATGGCTCCTAATGCAAAGGCGATTTTATTTTTATGAAATACGACTTTAAAGATTGAAAAATGCGTTTCGAGTAAGAAATGTATCGGTTTCTTTTCGATATGGATTCGATATTTCGATTTCGTGGCTTTTTTAAGATTCGTTTTGGTCGATAATTTGCGCGTGTCAAAGAAAGGCATATAAATAAACGCTTAAGCCAGTTCCGTATTGATTTGTCTCTTTGAAATTATTTTCGTCTATTTTGTTTTCAATTCTGCAGAAAAAAAATGGGTCGTTTAGGAAGTTGAAAATAATTTACGGTTGAATGTAAAATGTATTAAACAGGTTAAATCATAAAGAAGAGAGAGTGAATGTGGTTTTATAATGTTGTATTGTTACAAAAGAGTAAAATTGGGACGGATTATATTGTTTTATTTTTTTTTAATTAAAATCTACAGGACAAGTTATATAAATATTCAATCATACTACACACAGATAAACACAAAATATAATTTACTAGAGTGTGACTGAATTCGACTTTCTCATACTAGAATCCATTTTTAAGTAGTATTTTTTTTCATAATTTTCAAGATATTTTTTTAAAAATCGGTAACATGGGTCCAAATTACTACAATTATACCCAAATGTCCAAATGACTACAATAGTTCAAATGACTACAATAGTTTTACCCTCCATTTTAAAAACCCTGGAAGTATTTTCGATTGATATCATATTTGACGATGTGCATCCTCGGAAAGGGGGATGACTTCCCCCCCCCGAGGGGCTAATGACGTCAGGAACAAAACACTGTATCGCGGTTTATTGTTTACAACAATGATTGAAAGTATTAAGTCCCGTGCCTCTTTAGCCATAGATAAACACTTTTATGCGTGATTATTTCACATTTTTCCTATACTGCTATGTTAAAAATTATAAAATTTGGAATAAATTTCGAAGTTTTTGCTTAAATTTAAAAAAAATTCCATCCATTTCTAGATTTTTCGTTAGCAAAGCCGGATACAAAGTTTCGTGAAAATCCATTAATATTTGTAGTCGCTACCGTGCATACAAGAAATGTGCGGACCACAGACAAATAGACGGACATTACTTTCAAAAATAGTCAAAACGTGTTCAAGAGGTCTTAAAATATATATTGACATCAAAATCTCGAATTTGAGAATCTTTACGAAAATAATACTTTCTCTATACTATATCACATTATAAGAGAAAGTAAAAATCACTCAACAAAAAAACACAAAATATTAGTTATTTCGCTCTCGTTACGCCTCACACACTACGCACCGCATGCAACCCCTTGTTGTGGCCATTTTTCATCCACTCAGCATTTACTATTCGCAAGAGGTTGATAAATAGATGCGGCTCAATCCGTGTCTATCGTTCTCTCAAAATCAGGTTTGCCATGCCTTCACAAGTGCGTACAACCTTGCAGCATGGCTTGTTGTGGCAGGGAACGGGTTTCGTGCTGCGGGTATCTGGCCCGTTGATCGGCATGTGCTCCACGAAACTGACCTTGCACTTCCATAGTCGCAGACAACCCTCTTTCTGCTGATGCCGTAGCCCAAACCACTACTGTTCAAGAAGAAACTTCCCTAATCACAGACAACCCGGCTTCTGCCGATGCCGCAATCCGAACCACTTGGCCCAAGAAGAAACTTTCATGTTCACAGACTACCCCATCCTGCCGATGCCGCAAGCGGTCATGGATACCAGACCTCCCTTCTCAGCACTAGTAAGGTGATCCTGGATGTTTTAAGTCCCATACCGCGTCCTCAAAAGCTGCCAAATAGTAAACACAGACGAGGAAATACATCAGAGGCAACAATTTTGACGTCCTCTCCATACAAAAATTCAATGGAACAGAAACGGCAACAAAGGGGCACTGTCTACACCAAGAAAACAACTAGGAAAACGATTCTCCCGGGCACACATTAAACTACCATAAGCCTTAGGGTTGGTTGTGTGGTCTGAGCCTTTAACTAGGAAGACGACTGCAACTGTTAGTAAAAAAAGCGACGAGAGTCAGTCCGGGAATATTTACGTGATGACTCAGTGCAGTTAACAATGAAAAACCACCGCCAGATGATAGTGTTTGCTGCAGCGGGTGCGGCGAATCCACAGAAGACGCCTGGATTCAGTGCAACAAGTCCTCGTCGTGGACACATGAAGATTGTGCTGACTTATCTCATCCCATATACTTCTATTGCGATGGCTGTAAATGAAGAAATAAAGTCGTCCTAAATGCTGGCAATGCCATTGATCTATTCATGTTAACAGCCACGAGTGTAATATGGACCACAGTGATCCATATTGCACGCACGGCTGTGTAATATGGACCACTTCTTAAAAAATGAAAATAGCCAATATTCGCATAGATTTCCATAATCCGTCATCAAATATAATCTCATACTATACCCTTCACATATCTTGTCTTCCAATTTGAAAATTCGCCTTTGAAAATGTAAATCCACGTATTCAGAGCACTTCATTGTTAGGTGATCCGTATTACACGGCTCTCCCTTACATAAATAAAGCATACACAGTCACCACAACCAATAAACAGGAACAGACTAATGTATCAACTTTCATTGGTTAAAGAATTTAATCTAGGTACACACAATCAGTTAAAATCATTGATGGGCATTGCCTGATTTATGCACGGACCGCCGGGACCTTGCCACTGGGCCCTCAAATTTAAGGAGCCCTAAATGTTGTCATAATAACCTGAAATTTCTAAACATTTTAAAAATAAACGAGAATATCTGTGTCGAGTAAGGAAATTTCAGCAAAATTATTCAATATCTCAGGAAAATTACTAATGTGTAGATTCCCTTTAAGACATGTGCTTTAACATTTATTTACTATTGACAGTGTAAGTTGTAAGTAAATATTAAAATGCTTAGTAGGACTCCCCCCCTTCAAATGGATTTAGGCTCTGGGCCCCATTTACTGAAAGTCTGGTCCTGAAGATGGGAATAATACACATATCCAGACCATTATAGAAAACATTTTGCAATTTACAAAAAAAAATTGACTGCAGGATTCCCAAACACGTTTAATCGATAAAATTTCTCTTCAGAAACTATCGATCTACGTCTAACATAACATTTACTGAACACATCTACGTGAACACATCTACATCTAACATCTACGTCTAACATCTACGTAAACATTTAAAGAAAATTAGGAGAAGTAGAATTCAAGATCTGTGAACAATCAACAAGATTGATAAAAAGTTTATAAAAAAAAACATTAAATATAATTTCTTTCTAATATTTATTTTCAGAATACCAAACGTATATATTAAAAATCTGATGTGGGCAACACATGACTTTCCTTATATAACGCAATGAATTTACTACTTTTACAGTTAAAAAATATGTTATTCTTGTAGTAGATACTTATATTCTTTCCAAGATATTGAATTTTCTTGAATTAGTCGTCAATTTCATTGATTTAGCGTCATTTTTATCCATTTGGCAGGATTTTCGTTAATTTGGCAAAAAATGTTAAAAATGTCGCCAAGTTGGCGACATTCCATTAAATTCATCGCCAAAATCTCCCCAAGCGTTATGGAAGGAGAAATAAGTTATTCTTACAGCAGATAAATGATTATTGGCGTTCAAATACAAAAGTATTATAAAGTATCTTTATCCATGAATGAAACGAGCTAGATCCACAAGAATGATGTCACCCAATTTATCGCATGGTATTACATATGAAAAATGAACATGTTTCTCAATAGGAAATATTTTTTTTCAATTTTAAATAACTTTTTGATAATGTTTTTGAAAATTGTGCAATATCTCAAGAACGGTTCATGTTAGCGTTCTAAAATTTATGTCAATCATTTTTTAATGAAAAATTACATAAGAAATGTCTATTTGCGTAACTTTATTAGCGGTTTTGATTTTTTGACAACTTTTTCAAAATTTCACTAGAAAATTTGGGGTGTTCTGAACATTCGATTGCGTATAAAAGCAATAGGCTTCCAGTATTTACAGATTGTGATTTTTGTACCAAAATTCGTTCAAATCGGTCCATTCGTTCGTCAGTTATCGTCTCCACAGACGCACTGACACACACACGCGCACACACACACACACACACACACACACACATATACTTTCACACACAAACATACTTTCACACTCACACACACACGCACAGACATCACATCAAAAATGTTTGATTCGTGATCAGTGATGTTTGAATGCTTGAAACGTGCTGTCCCATCGAAAACTCGAATTCGAATTTTCGACCCTATCACAATACTTTCCTTATACATTATGTATATAAGGAAAGTAACAATGTACTAGATAGATCATTTGAACAATAATCATTGACCGTAAAATAATAAATATCTTTAGCATTTAGATGAGGATTTTTTAATAAGCTGACTGTAAAAGGCATAACAATGATCCCTGAATAACAATGCATATTCTAATTTAAGTGTCACTAAATAGTTAAATAATATTATCTTTGTTGTATAATGAAGACCACGAAAATTTCTAAACACGAACCCAACATTTCTAAATGCACTCAAAGTCATTTGCTGTATATGATCATTAAATAAGAATTTACAATCAAATTTCACACTTAAGTCAAGAAACCTTTGACAACGCTTTAAGCTATTACTTTCATTTGAACAACAGCCATTAACCTCAAAAACTTTCTAAACTGTCTTTCTAAAGCATAAGTATTAATCAAGACAATAGACTTAAAGTCATCAGCAAGCAATAGACATTTTGAATTATTTAACATATCAGGTAGATAGATCAATTATGAATAAGATAAACAGTAAAGGACCTATTGCACCTTGCGGAACACCAGATGTACTTTAAAAAAAATCAAAATAACATTCTTCATAAGAAATTCTGCCTTTTACTAATGTAATAATAAATCTATTTCACAAAGGTTGTAAAGAACCATGCTGTTCCAACCTGGAATCGAACCCTGGATTTCCGAACTGGCCATCCGAAGCTCTCCTGTTGAGCTACTGGGACGAAATTGCAAGCAATTATCGTTGAAGTGGACTCTGCATTCTCCACCCTCTAATGTCAGATTGGCGGGCAACTGAAAATCTGACTGACCTCCTCCTGCTATTTTTACCTCAGGTTAGCCTTCTGCTACTACTATTTTTACCCAGGTTAGTAGTATCCTGAGTGAATGTTATCCTCTCAATTTTGAAATCGACGTTCAATCTTCCAGAGTCTATTGAATCCGTACTAGTCGTACTAGGATCACTTTCAGACCTCCGATATATTTGTACAAACCAACAGGGTTGATTTGCTTGGGCGCCATTGTAAAGACCCTTGCTGCCCCAACCGGGAATCGAACCCTGGATCGAACCCTGGAACTGGCCAGCCGACGCTCTACCGTTGAACGACTTGGACGAAATTGCAAGCTCTTATCGTTAAAGTGGACTCTGCAAGGTTAAGTCAAAACCCAAGCCCACTAATTTTCTACACAGAATTTCAAAGTCAACAAAATTAAACGCTTTGGAAAAATCAGTTTAAATGACTTCAAGTTGACCAGCGCAGAAATAATCTCATTAATAAGTATCAATAAAATGGTGACAGCAGAGCATCTCACCATAAGCCTACATTGCACAACTGAAATATAATATCGTATATAATAAAAATATCATCTAATTATTATCGTATTTTCAATAAAACTAACTTCGGTTCACTTTTTTCTAACAGCCACAGCTAAAGATAGTAGAATCGAAAAAACCTGCTTCTTCCTTTTTTTTTCGTGACCCATAACAAAGAATAAATAAATAAATAAATAAATAAATATTTCTTCCTTCCCAACAAAATCAACCGCGGCTTCCCCATAGCGCCATGCTACGCGGGCAGTATAGGTTCATGAAAAATATCTCCGCCTACACCTAAAAAAATCCGACAAAATAAAATGAAAAAAAAAACTGTTAAATTCGCAACTTTCTGACCTTTACTCCAAATATATGTTTCTTTAATACTTTAACATTTGTTATGAAATATGCTTACGTATTGAAGCATATAACTATTTGAAGCATATTTCCTCTTGTACAACCAATGTAAGATTATTTCAATTGGCAAATTGAAAGAATCTGCTGATTTATACTTCGAATTTTGTTATTGCTTCCACCAAAATGGAAATTTACAAATCTTGAAGAAGTTATATCTTAGGAACATCAGACAATTTTGTATTCTCTTATAACTATTTGAAGCATATCTCCTCTTGTGATAAAGATATCATACATTACAGTGTGAGTTTATTTCAATTGACAATTTCAAAGAATCTGCTGATTTATACTTCGAATTTTGTTATTGCTTCCACCAAAATGGAAATTTACAAATCTTAAGGAAGTTATATCTTAGGAACATCAGACACTTTTGTATTCTCTTATAACTATTTGAAGCATATCTCCTCTTGTGATAAAGATAGCATATATTACAGTGTGTGTTTATTTCAATTGGCAATATGAAAGAATCTGCTGATTTATACTTCGAATTTTGTTATTGGTTCTACCAAAATGAAAATTTACAAATCTTAAGGAAGTTATATCTTAGAAACATCAGACAATTTTGTATCTTCTTATAACTATTTGAAGCAAATTTCCTCTTGTAATAAAGATATCATACATTACAGTGTGTATTTATTTCAATTGGCAATTTGAAAGAATCTGCTAATTTATACTTCGAATTTTGTTATTGCTTCCACTAAAGTGGAAATATACAAATCTTAAGGAAGTTATAGCTTAGAAACATCAGACAATTTTGTATTCTCTTATACAATAGGAATATTATTAAAATGACAGTTAAATGATTATAGTTTTGGAAAAGTAACGGCAGGAACTGCGATAGTACAAAGGGTTTTATCGATCTGCTAAGGACTAGTTTCTTGAATCCAGTTTAAGAAAATTGACTGATATTTAATTTTAAAACATATGAGGAATAATTGATAGCTCAAATCTTTGGTCATACCGTATTTACAAAGTGCTAAAAAGAAAGAAAGTGATAAAAAATTAAAGTGATAAAGGTGAAAAGTTAATTTGTAAAGTTTGGGGATCTTAGTAATCACCAGATAATTTCAAAGATATCGAAGTTTTCTTTAAACATTTCCTAAAATATATATAAAGATGATGCCATCAGCGATCAAAAGTAATGTTATATGATTAGAACTGTTGCTATTGATTTCGAATACTGAAGCGAGAAACTTAGAATGTCTCTCTCTATATTTATACAAGCACCAGTCTCCATAAATAAATGATTGCAATTTCAAAACTACAATATCTGATTGTCATCCTCTGTCGTCCTATTTCTATTTTCATTAGCAAAATAAATCTGAAATGCTCGTTTTTATAGCATAATATAGCATATATTACAGTGTGTGTTTATTTCAATTGGCAATATGAAAGAATCTGCTGATTTATACTTCGAATTTTGTTATTGGTTCCACCAAAATGAAAATTTACAAATCTTAAGGAAGTTATATCTTAGAAACATCAGACAATTTTGTATCTTCTTATAACTATTTGAAGCAAATTTCCTCTTGTAATAAAGATATCATACATTACAGTGTGTATTTATTTCAATTGGCAATTTGAAAGAATCTGCTAATTTATACTTCGAATTTTGTTATTGCTTCCACTAAAGTGGAAATATACAAATCTTAAGGAAGTTATAGCTTAGAAACATCAGACAATTTTGTATTCTCTTATACAATAGGAATATTATTAAAATGACAGTTAAATGATTATAGTTTTGGAAAAGTAACGGCAGGAACTGCGATAGTACAAAGGGTTTTATCGATCTGCTAAGGACTAGTTTCTTGAATCCAGTTTAAGAAAATTGACTGATATTTAATTTTAAAACATATGAGGAATAATTGATAGCTCAAATCTTTGGTCATACCGTATTTACAAAGTGCTAAAAAGAAAGAAAGTGATAAAAAATTAAAGTGATAAAGGTGAAAAGTTAATTTGTAAAGTTTGGGGATCTTAGTAATCACCAGATAATTTCAAAGATATCGAAGTTTTCTTTAAACATTTCCTAAAATATATATAAAGATGATGCCATCAGCGATCAAAAGTAATGTTATATGATTAGAACTGTTGCTATTGATTTCGAATACTGAAGCGAGAAACTTAGAATGTCTCTCTCTATATTTATACAAGCACCAGTCTCCATAAATAAATGATTGCAATTTCAAAACTACAATATCTGATTGTCATCCTCTGTCGTCCTATTTCTATTTTCATTAGCAAAATAAATCTGAAGTGCTCGTTTTTTTAGAGCAATCTCTGAAATATATATTGTATTACCCATTTACAAGTTACCAAAGACGTTCTAATTAAGAGTAAATCGACAATCTTTTCATGTGTTCACCATTATCTGCTTCCTCAATTAGTGAGTTCAGTCTCAATTACCGGGACGAGATACGAATAATACTCATGCTGAAAATTAACTTCCAGTGATTGGGTAGCATTTTTCCATTTTGTGGTTTATTAAGAAGCGAAGTTCTAGATAGTGATTGCACAATGTTTTCTGTTACTATTGCTTATAGGATACTATAAATATAAATAGTTGTTTACAAAAAAATATTTTATTAACATCGCAACCAACTAAACTACTACTGTATTACAATGTATGTGTAATTTTGTTCAGAAAGACAAAATTATTTTTGACATAATTATGTTCTAGACTAAGAAACCACGAATATGGCTTGGAATTGCAGTACCGTTTAACCATAGGCTGTAACTCATCCGCTATAGTAATTACTTTCCTTATATATATATTACAATGTATAAGGAAAGTATTGTGACGGGGTCGAAAATTCGAATTCGAGTTTTCGACGGGAGAGCACGTTTCAAGCATCCCTGATCACGAATCAAACATTTTTGAAGTGATGCCTGTGTGTGTGTGAAAATATGTGTGTGTGTGTGTGAAAGTATGTGTGTGTGTATGAAAGTATGTGTGTATGTATGAAAGTATGTGTGTGTGTGTGTGTGTGTGTCAGTGAGTCTGCGGAGACGATAACTGACGAACGAATAGATCGATTCCAACGAAATTTGGTACAAAAATCGCAATCCGTAACCACTGGGAGCCTATTGTTCTTATACGCAATCGAATGTTCAGAACACCCCTAAATTTTCGAGTGAAATTTTGAAAAAAATCGTCAAAAAATCAAAACCGCTAATAAAGTTACACAAATAGCCATTTCTTGTGTAATTTTTCATTTGAAAACGATTGACATAAATTTTAGAACGTTAGCATCAACCGTTCTCGATATATTGCACATTTTTCAAAAAAATTATCAAAAAGTCATATAAAATAAAAAAAAATATTTCCTATTGAGAAACATGTTCACTTTTCATATGTAATACCATGCGATACATTTGGTGACATCATTCTCGTGGATCTAGCTCGTTCCATTCATGAAAAAAGATACTTCGAGCAATATTTTTGTATTTGAACGCCAATAGTCATATATCTGCTGTAAGAATAACTTATTTCTTCGTCCATAACTCTTGTCCATAACTCTTGTCTTGTCTTCTTCGTCCATAAATCAATGAAAATGACGACTCATTGACGAAAATTCAATATCTTGGAAAGAATATAAATATCTACTATAATAATAATCTATTTTTCTTTACAGTAAAAGTAGTAAATTCATTGCATTATATAAGGAAAGTCATGTGCTGCCCACATCAGATTTTTTTTGTTATGGTTCAAGTCATTATCTTTATAAAATATGTCTTTTTTTTTTTTTGGCTGCGGGTCGGAAAGTTTAAGTGACCTAAAACTAAGAAATTTAGCACAGTGATAGTTTAAGTAATTTGTCTATTTTAGTTACAGAGAGGAAAATTCAAGTGGCCTAAAACTAAGAATTTTAGTACATTAATAGTTTAAGTAGTTTGTCTTTTGGTTGCGGAGAGGAAAATTTAAATGACCTAAAACTAAGAAATTTAGTAGTGATAGTTTAAGTAAGATACCTCGGAGCGATTTGTTTTTTAAATTTGTGTCAGTATTTTAGTTATTTTATGGAGAGGTGCTATTTTGACCGATTTTTATATAAATCTGTTCCTTGATGATCGAAAACATTATCACAGTTTCCATCTCGATGCCATCCAAAAAAAAATCGGAAAATGATCTTTCCGACGAGCTTTAAACCGAAACCGTAATATAATTCCTTCATATTTTATTAATTTATGGAAATATGCGTATTTGATGCGATTTAATTTTTTATCTCATTACATCAGCGAATTTAAGATTCTTTCAATTATAAATTTTTGTATAAATATAGAGTGCTATGGAGTGTGTGCAACTAAATATCAAAATGTATGGAAACACGCCAATTTAGCAAAACTTTAAAACGATATAATAAAGAGACCCAAATTTGGTAAATTAAATGGTCTTTAATAGTAAAACCATTTATGACATACTTGGAATTACAAATCCAGAGCGTTTTCGGGCGTCACTGCGTCCTTCATACGCTCTGGATTTGTAAATTTAAGTACGTCATAAATGATGTTACTAACAAAGACCTTTTAATTCACCAAATTTGGTTGTCTTTATTATATCGTTTTAAATAAATATCTTTTGAACGATTCGTTGTAGATCCATAGTTCCAGTTTAAACAATGCTTCAAATTAAACATACTTTCAGGCTACGACAGTGTTGATCACATGACACATTTCAGTAAAAATGTACAAATACGGACCCTTTAAAATGGGAGTTAGAATTGACAAATTGTTTCTTATTATTATATTTAAATATCTTGAAAATGAAAATCCGGTTCTCTAATATAAAAAATAAGCCGTGAAAAAATTGTCAAAATCACATGACTTAAACCACTTTAACTCGATCAATGGAAACGGTGAAAACAGAGATTTAAGGGGTAGTACAATAATTGGATTTCTGTAGATAAAATTTCTATTGGAAAACTTACATACGTGCCTATCTTTAGCAAAAGTTGTGCACTGTCCCAATTATCCGTTGAAAATTGGTGAATAATACTTCGGGTCATTTTGATCGTATTAAATGAAGCCTTTGTGTTTGACTAAATAGGAAGTGAAAACCATTTTTATAATTAAAAATTTCTTTAAGGGGGATAGTATAAATCGTTACATTTGTATTTTTTACTTTTCTTATATACATAATGTATAAGAAAAGTATTGTGATGGGGTCGAAAATTCGAATTCGAGTTTTCGACAGGAGAGTACGTTTAAAGCATCCCTGATTTTGAATCAAACATTTTTGAGGTGATGTCTGTGTTTGTGTGTGTGTGTGTGTGTGTGTGCGTGTCAGTGAGCCTGTGGAGACAACAGCTCGAACGAATGAAGCGATTCAAATTCAATTTGGAACAATAAATCACAATCCGTGAATACTGGAAGCCTATTGTTTTTAAACATAATCGAATGTTCAGAACCCACCTAAATTATCGAGTGAAATTTTGAAAAAATTATCAAAAACTCAAAATCGTTAATAAAGTTACGCAAATACACATTTTTTATGTAATTTTTCCTTAGAAAACGATTGACATAAACTTTAGAACGCTAGCATGAACCGTTCTCGAGATATTGCACATTTTTCAAACAAATTTATCAAAAAATCCCATAAATTAAAAAAAATATATTAACTGTTGAGAAACATGTTCACTTTTTATATGTAATATCATGCGATAAATGTGGTGACATCATTCTCGTGGATCTAGCTCGTTCCATTTGTGAGAAAAGATACTTGGAGTAATACTTTTGTATTTGAACGCCAATAGTCATTTATCTGCTATAAGAATAACTTATTTCTCCGTCCATAACGCTTGGCGAAATTTTGGCGACGAATTTGGCGGAATGTCGCCAACTTGCCGACTTGTTTAAATGCTGCCAAATTAACGAAAATCTTGCCAAATGGATAAAAATGACGCTAAATTAATGAAAATGACGACTAATCGTCGAAAATTCAATATCTTGGGAAGAATATAAGTATCTACTATAAGGAAAACCTAATTTTTTACTGTAAAAGTAGTAAATTAATTGCATTATATAAGGAAAGTCATGTGTTGCCCACATCAGATTTTTTACTAAAAGGTCTCGAATGATAAAAATTTTCACACGTTGATACTCGTTCCCGGCCACACACTTAGCAACAGTAAACCTTCGGGTCTGTCGTGTGGTCTGGGTTTTCAACACTTCAACACGTTGATACTCTACCTATAGAAAGATATGGAAATAAAGGAAAATAATTAAAAATTTTATTAGCAACTTATCCTACTCGACAGCTAGTTTACTATATTACGAAGGATGAATTAGTCTCATCAGATAATAGTTATGGCCATAATGTCAAAGAGAGTGCCATTCATGGTGATCATTGTAAGAGAAATTATGCCATATTCTGATGCTGTTTATCAGTCGGATCGTACCAAGAAATATATAAAACTCCTATTTTTGACTACATAAAATAATTTTAAATATTCCAAATTCAAGCATAATATTCTCATTAGAATTAAAAGATAGATATACAAAAATTTTAGCAAAATATTTCAAGTATTTTTATATAGGTATAATTTATTAAAATGACTATTATGACTATAAAAATTTTTTTGTGTGTGTTTGCAAGATGAAATGGAGTAGAACTATTCAATATTAATACTGATTTATAAGCTCACTGTAGTTAATATTATACTTAAATGACATAAATAAACATTTTACTTGCATTTTATAATATGAATTTTCGATTAAATATATTTTATATCTTTTCCACATATAGAATTAAAAGTTCAAACTTTTAAATTATAAATTTAAAAGGCATGACTCTAAAAGGGTTGTCTTAACGCTTTGTTTTCTTTCCGTTTATACTTTATTTTCAACTATTCTTTCTTTCGTCTGTGATTTTTACTCTTTATTCGTAGTATTTGGCCTCTCGCTTTCCTGCCTCATGATATTTTCCGCGGCGAGGGTTAACTGTTTCTTATACGTACTTTCAGCCGCATGTACTACTCTACTGCAGTTGTCGAACGCGTGCGATTGCGCTTCTGGTTGATCATGGAACAAGAGGCTGTGTTTGACGTTCGAAACCGATTGACCATTATACATTCATGTTTATGTTGCATTATGAAATTTTATATTATTGCGCAATAAGTCAATTGATTTTAAACAGGTTCGAATCTTATAAAAGGAAACTCTAATTCGTTGTTTTCCCGCGACATTGGAAAAGCCTTATGTTCTAAACACATCTGAGATTTTCAATTTATTTCGCAGTGGCGACTCATGACTTTACGAGTGGGTGACGCAGATTTAGTGGCGGGATTCTCCCCTCCTTCTCGACGATGAACATAAAAATACATAGCGCTTTTGGCACAAGTGTTGTCAAATAATATCTAAAAGTAGTCAAACGAGTCTGAAAAATTCGCCAAATAATAATAATAATAATAATAACCAAATCAGCCAGCCGATAACGTCAGGTGATGCAGGGTGAAGCAGCGCTTCACCTTGCATCACCTAACAAGCGGCCACTGTTATATCGATATTAATATCCAATAAACAGACAGACTGAATGAAAATTTGAATTAATGGGGATAATACAAAGAGATTTGAAAAAAAAAAATCTTGCACAAATTTGTTTCTCGAAATTGTCGCCATTCCATATTTATGCTTAAATTCGAAATATGTTTAGATATTTAAAACTTTAATTGTGTGTAGTTATGGAAGACAATCTCATTGCAGATACCAGCATCTATTCTATGCTGACGGA
Source organism: Amaurobius ferox (assembly GCA_951213105.1). Taxonomy (NCBI): domain Eukaryota; kingdom Metazoa; phylum Arthropoda; class Arachnida; order Araneae; family Amaurobiidae; genus Amaurobius; species Amaurobius ferox. Next base: position 23,464,387 of record OX578147.1, read on the forward strand.
ACCGGGCTGTGGATGCTGGTATCTGCAATTGGAGTGTCCGCCATATTTTTTAAACGCCCCTTAAAACGGATTTTGTGTTTTATGAACTTTTCCCTTGCAGCTTCGTGTGGCCTGAGCTAAATTTTAAACGAATTTTATGTCGATCATGTGGAAGGCCTGAAATTGTCAATTCCCATGAAATCCCGCAAAAATGCGGCTTATAGTATGTTTCTTGCTACTATTACTCTTATTGGCTATTTCATGCTGACAAGCCTATGTTCAACTTTGTATCTGTTTATTTAAATTATGTGCTTCCTTTTCTATTTTTGTTGCTTTTCATCTTTTATTTATTTTCCTTTTAAATTCAAAAATTTGAAACTCGTTAGTATATATCTTTCTCTTGTTGTACAGGGTGGCCATAATTAAAGTAAAGGTTTAGAACCCGATAGTGAGAAATCTTGGGCCAAACTCAACCATATTTGCAGTATATACTATTTATACCCCGGGGTTTTAATTTTTAAAAGAAAAAAATAGTTTGGATTTTTTCCACCTCGTGCCAAAGTGGCGCTGTAAGGTCCATTTTTGGAGTAAAATAGGCATAAGAAGTACAGAAAGTTAGCATTTTACATGCATTTTGAATAGGACATCACATTTATATTTTATATGTATTTAGTACATTTTATATTTACATTTACATCTTACATTTGCATACGTATGACATTAATTTTTATATTGACATCATTTATATGTGTGATTCAATATGTTTTCCTTGCATATGTTCCAAAAAGTGCATTCTCTGAACAGCATTCTCCACTGCAGAATGCAGCAGATCTCCATTGATTTGATTGACGTACAATGTTATTCGGTCCTTCAAAGTGGCTAAATTATCTACATTCTCTTGGTGTGTCAAGCGCTTTACATGGCCCCACAACCAAAAATCACAAGGGATCAAATCAGGCAAACGAGCTAGCCACTTCATAGGAAAAGCTCGACTGTTGGTAAAATGCTGTCGTAAAAGCGCAATCCAATATGAGGGGTTGCTCCACCCTGCATAAATATCGTAGATTCAAGACATCCACGCTATTGAAGTTGCTGAATAACAAAGTTCAGCAGCATTGTTCGATACCTCTCGGCATTGACGTTTTGTACTTTAACATTTCTGTACTGCCTATGCTTATTTTACTCCATAAATAGACCTTACAGTGCCACTTTGGCCAGCGGTGGCAAAAATCCGAAATATATTTTCTCCTTTAAAAATCAAAATCCCATGATCTAAATAGTATTTACTGCAAATTTTGTTGAGTTTGGCCCAACAGTTTTCTCACTATCGGGCTTTAAACACCTCTACTTTAATTATGGCCACCCTGTATTTTAGACATTTCCTTTTTCTTTCTTAATTTCTTTGCTTCTCCTTTCAACTTTGAATAACCTTCTGTCACGGAAAAATTCATTAGCATTATATGTCAATGTATATTGTCTAAGTACGTTTATGTATGTCTATGTATATTATTCATGTATGTTTATGTGTGTCTATGTATACTAGCTATGTAGCTATGTAGGTTTATGTATGTCTATATATTTTTATATACGTATGTTTATGCATGTCTATGTATTGTTATGTATGTCTATGCATTTTTGCTTATGTTTATGCATGTCTATGTATTTTTATGTATGTCTAAGTACTTTTATGTATGCCTATGTGTATTGTTTTTCTGTGGTTTTCCAGGACATCCCATGCAACTGTTCTACACCCTTTGGGTGAACTGGAAGATCCGAGTAACAAAAATATTGCATAAATAAGCACATTCATACAACGACGTTTTTAATATTGAATGCAATTGAAATACGAAACCAGATGTCCCCGTTTTCATCATGGGTATTACAAAAGTTTTCCCTTTTCCTTCTAAAATCTCCGATACTTATTTGGCAAACATGTAATCTGATGCATGTAAGTACAGTCTATTTAAAAATAAAATGCCGCAATCTTGTGTTCATTATCGTCCGTGCTCGCAAATTCCGAGTCTTGCCTCAATTACCGAGGCTTGATCTGAATTATCCCGATCCTAGAAATGCACTCTGTGTGATTGGCTTTCATTTTCCCCGTTGGTTACAGAGCTTTAGGCTTCATCGCAATTACTGATATCCCTTACCCTATGTTTGGTTAGTATTTGCGAAAAAAACGGAACAATCGTAAAACGTATTTTTATTTTCTCATACGTAGTATTAAGAAAGTACTGTTTCTCCACGAAAATTTTCTACCTCGAAATTTTGATGCCAATATATGTAAGGGATGTATCAGGCAGAAAAATTTAATTGAATAATACATTGTAGCATAAATTAACAAAGATGTATTAAATTACATCGCATCGTAATGAAACAAAAATCAATCGTAACATCGAATGCGGGCATCAAGCGTCTAACATAACATCAGATAACATCACTGAGTGCTGCTGGAGCAAAATTATAAAGATAAAAATGAATATGAAAAAAAAAGTTCCCGGTTGATGCTTACAGTCAGCTGTCCTGCAAAATAGGCGTCCTCGTCTATGGTGCATCTGTGGTAGTCTCTCACCATCTACATCCTCGAGGTCATAATGTTCTTCGTCGTTCACTAATTTGAACAACTTTAATTGCGAAGTGTGTGCAGTAGTTTCATAACTTGGACGTCGTCTTCGTCCTTATCCAATATTCCGCAGATCAGACACTCTATATGTGTCAGAAAGTAAAACAGTTTCCATCACTAAGAGTCCACGGTATCATACTTGTAGTTTTGTGCTGCTACCAGTGTGTTCTGGCAAGCGCTTCATAAAGACAACGTCACTGACTTCATAATTTAAAGCAGGGCAATGTCGTTTATCGTAATTTTTCTTCATTTTAGCTTGACACTCTGAAATAGTGTATTTTGCTTTTGCCTGTAGGATTTTTGTTTCACAATATCTCCCTATTTCCGGTAACAGGCCAATTGTAAAATCATTAAATCTATCTGGTACATAACCATACAGCAACTCAAATGCAGATTTGCCAGTGAATTTGCTTGGTGTCCAGTTTATTTGACGTTGGACATCTGTCATAAATTTGTCCCAATATTTTGGGCTATCTTTATTACAACTGGCAGTAATGGCAGGGATTAAAATTCGATTAATTCGTTCAACTTGGCCATTTGCTTGGGGTTGTTGTTGACTGCAAATAAATATGTGTTTCATTTTTCTTTCACTGCAGTATTCCGTGAATGCCTTTGAAGTAAAACATGGTCCTCGATCAATAGATTATTTGCACCCGTGCTCCAAAGTCTTTGATAAATTCATCTAAACATTTGATAACATTAGGCGTTGTACATGTGGAACAAGTACGTAAACGTATGAACTTCGTTAAGTTATCTATGATGACAAAAACTTCCGTGCTTTTGCGAGAACTAGCTGTAAAAGGTCAAAAAAGGTATCTGTAAAAGGTCTAGCTGTAAAGTCAATATGGATAATTTCAAATGGTCGTCTTCCAGGGAGAATTCGGTTTATTTTCCTTTGAATTTTTCCAGCAGGAACTTTGTTAAAAGCGCAGCTAACACATTGTCATATATGCTGCTTTATGTAACTCGTCATATTTGGAAACCAAAATTTTTCTTGAATTAGCTGGCTAACTTTTTCGACTCCAAAGTGGTCAGCAAAATCGTGATAGCGGACAACTAAGTACTTCCGCACGGGTCGAGTCATGATACAATCATGTAACAATCATGATCTGTTATTACTCTATAAAGAATTCCGTTTTCTAGACTACACTAATTGGTAAGTTGACGTTCTGCTGGGTTTCGTTTAATTGAGGGTTTAATTATTGCTTTAAAAATACTTTGTATTTCCTTATCCTCAGATTGAAGTAAAGCTATCTGGTCGTTTTCTGAAGCAATATCCAATACTGTAGGTGAATCTGTTAGTTCAACAGGACCTGTTCGATCGAATTCATCATTTGGTGTACATTTTCGTTCTTCTACTGGTGCATCAACATAGCTTCGTCTTTCGTTCTTCTAGTAAGGACATCAACATAGCACATTTTATCACCTGCACAATGTTTTACTTCATAGTCGAACTCGCTTAAAAGTTCAAGCCACCGGGTTATCTACCTTTCTGGTAGGTCGGACGGTCTAGGTCTCAACAACAACAACCCATCGGGTTATCTGAGGCTTGGGATTCCTTTGAGTGGCAAAAAATGTTATCGCTAAACAGTCCGTTACTAAAGTAAAATGTTTACCAAGAAGAAATGGTCGCAAGCGTATCATTGACCAAACAGCATCAATTAATTCTAAACGACTAGAGTGGTACACTGCCTCATCGGGACTCGTTCGACGACTTACACTGTATACTAGATGTAATCTTTTATCTTTATCATACTTCAGGAACATTCCAGATAATCCGACTGAACTTGCATCTGTGTGGAGTTCAGTTTCATCACGGTAGTCTTGAGGTTTTAGTACTGGTTTAGAAGTTAGGCGTAATTTTAAGTAATCGAAAACTTTTTGATGATCCGCAGGCCATTCAGATGCAGAATTTTTCTTCAACAATTGGGTTAACGGAGATGCTAATAAAGCATGCGTTCCATAAATCTGCAAAAGAAACTAGAAAGTCCTAGAAATCTTCTCAAATCTCTTACATTTCTTGGTGGTGAAATTTCTGAGATTGAACAAGTTTCCGAGATCCAGATTTTATTCCTTCCTTTGATATTGAGAACCCTAGAAATGCTATTTCTTTCATAGCAAATTCACATTTTGAGAGTTTGGGCGTCACTCTTGCTTCGAGAAGTTTCGTCAGAACGTTACGTAATCGAATCATCAAATCTTCAAAGTTTTAGCTCCTATGAGCATATCACCGACAAAACAAGTTACGATATTCCACAGGAGGTCGCCCAGCTTAATAGCTCTTTCTCAATAGTTTTATTAAGAGCTGATACTAATTTAAGTTTCATTAAACTTACATTCGAACCTGTGTCGATAATAGATGAAATTGAATTTAACCCGTCAACACTTATGCATTTAACTGACAGATGTAGGGGTATAACATTCTCAACACATAAATATTTTTGACGTTTAGGTTTTATACAGTCGCGGGAAAAATATCCTTTTTCATAGCAGTTACAGCAAGTATCAGGACCAGCAAGTTTTTTCCTATCTCATTCTTTTACTGTTTGAATGTTTTCTTTTACTTCTTTTGGTACATGGAATTTATTTGCTTGGTTGTTTTTCCTCGCTCATTCAAAATACTCATTCTAGCTCTTTGTATCCCTCATTGACATTTTATAGGGGAAGAGACCGGTCCCACGTTGAGTATTTTGCAGGGAGGATCCCATGTTGAGTTTTTTGTAGGGAGTGGAGGGACGATATTAAGTAAAGTTTTTGTAGTTAACTAACTAGGATCGCAGTAGCTATCTTAGGCCGTGGCTGGGCCCTCTCACAAGGTAATTCGGGTCATGACCGGTCCCCCGCTCCTCCCCTGCAGTTAACTCGGGACGCGGCCGGTTCTCCCTTCCCAGCTAACAGTTGGGCTGCGGCCGCCAACGATTTCTCCAGTTACATCAACTACTATTCTATCCAATCGCATTAAGAACAACAAGCAGTAATTGAAACTTCGGTTAAGCCGTATTTTCCTTTAGAAACCAAAATTTGTACCGTTTCTTCTAGCATCCATTTCCATAACAAACTACATAGGACACTAAAATCAACTAACTTTTGAAAGGTTTTGAACAAATTGCATCTACACGTGTTGCTTACTCCCTATCCTCTTGCCAAATAATTTTTTCAAATGCACTCTAACAAACTATTTACTACAAACTCCCCTTTGAGCTTTCAAACGCAAGCATCTAAAAGTAACTTTGCAATCCGGTGAAAACTCTTCCCTTCCACTTTTGACTGAAATTGGTATTCTTATAGGTCCCTTTAAATTTTATAAGTGGGGTTGCACTAAAATTATATATGTTGGAATATTGATGTGACATAAGTTACTCACATTTGTAAACTTCCGCTTCTTTTCTTCTTTTGTACATAGGAATAAATCAACGGATTAGTGTATGCTCCAACTTGATTTAGCATCACGGAAATCAACGTGGTGTTAAGTCTTGGAAAATAATGTTCTTAGTATATTTCAAGTGTATATACAAATATTTTTCTTTTCACTTGTATCTCAATGCTAAGGAATGATATACCCTGTCCCATGCTTCGTTTTACATTTTTAAATACTGTACCTTTTGTTCAATAAAAATCATTTTGAAGAAGGTGTTATTACCTACATAAAGCATTCTCTATTATATAATTTCAAAAACCGCCTCATATGATAGAAGATCATTTTGACTCATGTATTGCAATTGTAACATTTTTAAATATCGTTCAGAAATATTGAAAAGACCTTGGAGTGATGACATCATAGTCATATGTCCACCATTTCTCAACGGAGTTTCTTTAGCTTTTCAAAACTTTAGTGCGTCCCAAAATTAATCGCTGAGTAGAATGACCTTCGTACTCTCACCTTTCATAATGGCTCTAATTGCAAATGTTTATGAATTTGAGTTTATACTTTCCAAATTTACACTTCGAATGACTTCCATTTCTGATTTACGTTTGTAGACTTTAGAATTTATGTGTTTTTGCATTTAGAATCAACATTTACTTTGTGGTCGTATATCTAACATATAAAATGAATGTTAATACGATTAATGTATTAAAATCATATTCTAATATTTTCCTCATGCATTACTATGTATTACAGAGGAAGTATGTTTCTTGAAGCCCTGAATAACAGAAACGCAAGTAAAACACTTGTAAATTTTCTACTGTAAATATAAAATACACTCCCACTGCAGATATCGATAGCCATAGACTGGTTTCGCTCTTATTATGCAGTCATCAGATTCATAGCTGATGTCTCCAATTGCAACAAAAAAAAATGCTGTATGTCGCAATGTTGCTATCCTGTGTGATCACTGACAAATTCAGTTATACCCGAGGCTGCAATGGCCAAGTTCATAGTTACAGAACCAGTCTGTAGGAGGCATTACCAAAGGTAAGCCCGAGACTGGTTCATGAATGCTGTTATTTGCGATGGAAATATATTCCATATTTTTCGAAATGTTCTTTACAGTCGGGTTCTATGATTATACTAGTAATTTCCGAAAAGGCAAATGGTCACTTGATATGACACTTACACACTTAATAAAAGTTCTGAATATCAAAAACCATATCGAATTTCAGCTTAAAAATGGCGCACATGTGAAAATGAAATTATTTTTGTTAAAATGGAAATGAGGATATGTAAAACAAAATTTCATCCCCGATCAAGGTAGGTTGCCGCATTTTCAACTCTTTCAAAGACTCAAATAATTATAACATTATTTTTCAATAGTTTAATTTGAATAATAATTGTTAATTTTGGTATTTAAAACGTAATTTGGTTACCATAGTTACCACAATGGAATCCAAAACTATAAATAAATTTCCATTGATAAAATATAATAAATAAGCCATCTGCTGTAACTTTAAATTGAAATATTTCAAGAACAGTTGATTGCACACCAATAGAATTAATAAGAAAATTTAGTGTATGTTTTCTACGCATAATGGCATGAAACGAGTTTTGTGTGTATGTCCCTTCTCAAGTTATAGTTAAATGCAGTGGCGAATTAACATACCGGCGAACCAGGAAAATGCCGGGGGCCTCGTTTTGAACGAAATATAAAAATAAAAAATCTTTAAGAAAAAAGAAATTCTTAAAGACTTTTATTAGTGAAAAAGGAAATAAGGACGAACTCGAAAATAAATCCCAAAAAGTGGATTTAAAGTGTTTGCATTCGTATTTATGTGGAGAAAACTTAATTCAAGCGTTTCCAAATGTTGAAATAGTAGTTCGTACTTATCTGTGTTTCATAATCTCCAACGCTAGTGGGAAAAGGCCATTCTCTAAATTTTAAAACTGATCAAAAACAACTTAAAAAGCGCAATGACTGAGAAGAGGCTGTCAAGTCTTAGCATTGAGAACGACCTTATTAATACCTTAGATTTTAAAGATGTTATTGATACTTTTGCTGCAGTAAAAGCCAGAAAGCGTCCAATTTAAAGTACCCTAAGAAGTTTTAGTCCTTAGTATTGTGCTGTAATATCAATATTTACCCCACAGTTTAACAAATAAAAATGTATAATATTTAAAAACTTGTATCGTTCAATATTTTCATAAAATATTACTATTATCATTTTGATTTAATTTCTGTTCAAACTTTTGGGTGCAAATATTTCAAGTATGTTTATTGGATGAAAAAAAAGCATAGCAAGATTTGTATAGAGCAAGTTTCAACGTATTTATTTTTAAGTACTTTTCTTTTTTTTTCTAAACTGGCTTTTACGGAGGGGGGGGTCTCTTCGGAAAAGATCACCGCGGGCCACACTCTCCCGTGGTTCGCCACTGGCTAAATGGATATTAGAACAAAAAATTCCGCAATTATATTTTTTAATAAAATTCCAAAAATTTTTATTTTTTTCATTATTTATATATCAAGGCCCCCATATATGCAAAGTTTCAAGTTTTTACCTTCAGCAGTTTGGACTGTGTAAGTAAATTTCTCAATCTCTCTCAGCTATACATAATAGTGATATTCTTGTAAATCTTCTACTTATAATCCATCTCTCTTGGCTGCATTATGCACCAAATGATTCAATTAAAAGCCATAATAGACAATCTTAAGCAGTTAAGCTTATGAACTTTAAATCATGAGAATACTACATCGAAATCATCTCAATTAAACACTAAGTATTATTATCCCTAATGTCTTCCCTAGGTTAAAGATAAGTTTTGCTAAAGTGCTGAAATTAATTTCCGACCAAATTGAGAGGCTAAACGTTTTAAGATGTTCTAATTACAAAACAATGCTTTTAAAGGCATTATCAGCAAATTTATATACCCTGTTTCTCTGAAAAAATACCGGGTCGATTGAAACCACATTTGGTACAAAATTTGGCTACTTTATGAGTGGAAAAAAAGTAACAATTTCATTTTAATTTTATACGTATCGTGCGTAGTACGTGAATATATGCAGTTTTACTTTGCACGTTATGAGCACTCTAATACATTATGACGTTAATGTGTTTATGTGTGTCAGTACAATGTATTTATTCACTTCATCTCAAAGACTATTGGACGAAATCTCAAAAATATTCTTATTTAAATAATGTATGTGCTACTGATCAGAACGTGGTACTATTTGAAAAAAAAAATGGCTATTGATTTCTTTACGAAGGGGCACGCAAAAATTGATATAATCTTAAAAGAAAAATTGAATATAATTACGCATAAAACAAACATTTAATTACCAACATTTAATAAATAAACATTTAATTAATAGAACAAACATTAATAAATATAATTAACGTTTAATAACAAGACTAATAAAAACTCAATTACTTTAGCTTAAACTGTTCTTTAGATATTTAAGGTTTTTTCGCAATCTAGCACTATTTTGAAAAGTGCAAGTCGCCAAATGAAAAGAATGTCCTTAAACTGCTATACAATTTAAAACAAGTATCCATTTAATGCGATGTCTTTAACAATGGTACTAAAATAGTGCATTTAAAAAATAAACAAATAAATTTATAAGATTGTGTAGCAAAATGTCTGTGTTGTCCACGTAATATTTTTTACTTTACTATAATATCTTTAAACAGCCATTTAAAACTAGTTAAATTCAGTGGCAGAACGTCAGTTTCATATGAAAAACGCAACGTCGCAGTTTCTATAAACTTGTTCACGTCGTGCACAGTAAGCGCATGCGCATTTTGCAATATTGTTACGACCGTGTAAAATGCTCTCACTGAAGTTACTTTTGAAAACCAGACGGAGAACATCTGTACGTTTCCTATGACGTGAATCTAGGGTTTCCAGGTGCTGAAGTTCGGAAGATTTGGCGATTTATCTTAAATGTAGCGACATTTGGTGGCTTTCCAAAGGTTCGAGAAACACCTCGAAACAACCAATATTCTACGAGATATGAGAGATTTCCAGAAGTTTCTATGGATAGTCTATAAAAGGGGTCATCACTCAGCTACATTGAACTGTGATATTTGTCAATGTTTTCAGAATAACAGAGGCTGTTTTGTGAAATTACATATCTCAATGTTTTGATAATAGTATCCGTTCTTTTGCGAAATTAGTGGAGCAATTTAAATGTATATTGTTCCTATTTATGTTGTGCTTGTGAATAAACGTGTTCGTGTTCCAGAAATTTGGACTCATCCTTGTATCCTGAAGGCACACCGACGATCCCTGAGGATATCTCGTAACATTGTTAATTGTTTTTATGATGATATTTACATTAAGATTACTAAAATAACATTATATGATTATTACTATCCTTATATACATAATGCATAAGGAAAGTATTCAGACGGAGTCGAAAATTCGTATTCGAGTTTTCGACGGGAGAGCATGTTTCAAGCACCCCTGATCACGAATCGAACATTTTTGAAGTGATGTCTGTGTGTGTGTGCGAAAGTATGTGCGTGTGTGAAAGTATGTGTGTGTGTGTGCGTGTGTGAAAGTATGTGTGTGTGTGTGTGCGTGTGTAAAAGTATGTGTGCGTGTGTGAAAGCATGTGTGTGTGTGTGTCAGTGAGTCTGTGGAGACGATATCTCACGAACAAATGGAGTGATTGGAATGAAATTTGGTACAAAAATCGCAATCCATGAATATTGGTAGCCTAACGTTTTAAAACACAATCGAATGTTCAGAACCCCCCTCCTAAACTTTCGAGTGAAATTTTGAAAAAATCATCAAAAAATCAAAACCTTTAATAAAGTTGCGCAAATAGGCATTTCTTATGTAATTTTTCCTTAGAAAACAATTGACATAAACTATAGAACGCTAGTATGAACCGTTCTGGAGATATGCACATTTTCCAAATAAATTTATCAAAAAATCCCATAAATTAAAAAAAAATATTAACTCTTAAGAAACATGTTCACTTTTCATATGTAATATTTTGCGATAAATTTGGTAACACCATTCTCGTGGATCTAACTCGTTCCACTCACAAGAAAAGTTACTTTGAGGAATATTTTTGTATTTGAACGCCAATAGTCATTTATCCTCTGTAAGAATAACTTATTTCTCCGTCCATAACGCTTGGCGAGATTTTGGCGACGAAGTTAGCGGAATGTCGCCAACTTGGCGATATTTTTAAATGTTGATAAATTAACGAAAATCTCACCAAATATATAAAAATCGCACTAAATCAGTGAAAATGACGACTAATTGAAGTATCTACTATAAGAATAATATTTTTTTAACTGTAAAAGTAGTAAATTCATTGCATTATATATAAGGAAAGTCATGTGCTGCCCAAATCAGATTTTTTTTAAAAATAGAAATTAAATTAAGTTTACTTGAGTAAGGAATAATAAAACCACACATGTAAAATAAAAGTGTGCGGCATATAGGCGTCAAAATACGTGAAAAGAACTATATTCCTCAAACCTACTTGCTTAAGTTTTGATGTCTAGTAAACCTCTATTAGCGACTGTAATAGAACAACCCTGAACCACATTTTGACGCTTTACAAAGTTAAAATGTACATCCAATTCCAACGATTAAGTTTTATTAAAGAGATAAAACTTCAGCAATTGCAACATGCATTGAATAGAGCAGATATCATCTGTTACCAGCGGAGACTTCTTCTTCGATCCAGACCGTCCGACCTACCAGAAAGGTGTAAGGTATCTGTTTGGACGGCCGGGAAGTGCCACCCAATTTAGACCGGAACCCAGTGGGGGAGGCATCCACAGGGACCGTACCCTCCTTCCCCTACCACCAACCACTCGGAAGGACTTACGGACCCACATGTTAAACGTGATCGTACTCCGCTTGAACACGGCGGCAGTTTGGGCAGTGGCTGGAATCGAATCCGGGCCTACCAGTAGTGTGCAAATGAGAGAGCTGGACCACAGCCATAAACCCCCCCATAAAAACTCCACCCACTTTTAGAAATGTAATGGCTCTATTTCAGCCATTAGTGTGAACATGAGAGAGCTGGCGCAGAACCATAAACCTCCCATAAAAACTCTATCCACTTTTAGAATGTAATGGCTCTATATCACCCATAAAATTTCCACCCACTTTTAAAACCAATGGTGCGAAACCCACCCATAAAATTTCACATGAGAGAGCTGGACCACAGCCATAAACCTCCCATAAAATTTCCACCCACTTTTAGAATGTAATGGCTCTATATCACCCATAAAATTTCCACCCACTTTTAAAACCAATGGTGCGAAACCCACCCATTAAATATCCACCCACTTTTAAAAACAATGGCTCACAAAACCCCATAAAAATCGAACCCACTTTTAGATATCAATGGTATGAAAACTGCCATAATTTCCTTACCCCCCTTTAAAAAACAATGGCTCTCAAACCCCATAAAAACTAAACCCACTCTTAGAAAGTAATGGCTCTATTTAAGCCATACAAATTCGATTAAACAATGGCTCTCAAACCCTCCATTAAAACTACACCCCCTCCTAGAAAAGTGATGGCTCTATTTCAACCATACAAATCAAACAAATCAATGGTATCAAAATCATCCATTAGCAAGGTTCTAGCGCAAGCACCTCCCGAGAAAGTGATGGCTCTATTTCGACCACACCAATTTTCCGGAGCGAGCAAGCGAAAAGTCGTTGGGAGGGAAGGGTACCCCCTTCGGCGAGCACCCCCTTTTAGAATCTGCGAAAAGTTAGACTCTTATATGGAGGAGGAGGACGGTTCCAATCAGCACTTTAGATGTGATATAGACACTATAAAAGAGGCATTCAGAACAGAAGAATGTGTCCTTCGAACTGAGGACCATTAATTATCTTTTAATAGTTCGAAAACTGTTAAAAAATTATGATCGCCTACTCCTTTATTGCATAGTGACCGTGAGCCAAGGTATGGATACCATCTTCCAATATATGGCGCTTGTCATCTTTTCCTGATAGGGCAATCTTATTGACTTGTATGGAATGAATCTCATGCTTTGTGCTCCTGATGAGATTCATGGTTCTATGCTGTACTTCTTGCTTGAATAGGCAGTTCTTGTAGTCCTCGAAGGATATCCTGTTTTTCACGACACATTTCTTTACTCCTTTCGACTTTTTCACCAGGTCAACCTCAGTTTTACAGGCATACATCTTAGATCTTAAGCCAACGAACTCTTCTAAGATCTTCCCTGCATTTTCATCCTTCATCTTCCCCAAGACCTTTTTATTTACTCGAGGCATACCATACCTATTGTTTTCTGGATAATCTGATGTATCAAAGTAGTCAATCAATCCTTTCATATCCTCATAAAAGTCCTCGGTCTGTATGTCATAGATGTAACTGTCAGTGTCCATGTACAATAGCTTGATATCGTCTCCGTATTTAGGCTTCATAAGATTATAATGGAAGTCATACATCAGATGCTTCGATAGATCTAATATACTCATGCCGACGTATATTGGCTTATTAAAAATCACTTTCGTCTTGTTCATATGCACGGCGGCTAATCTTTCGTCAAAAATGGTCCTTCCCTTGAAGTTGGGCTTAGCAACTAGCTTCTCCGCTTTCTGGGGATCGCATACTAGCCTAATATCGAGTCGCTTCCTGATATTTTCCATCGTCTTGCCAAAGACCGAGTTGTTCATAAGTTTGTAGAAGTCTTTCTCAAAGTCGTTGGTTGCCTTGGTCCTCATATCAGTGTTCAGGTCTATGTACCTCTTCAACCAGGGAGACTGCTGAAACTCCAACACTTTGTGCACCTTTTTGAGCTTCACCCCCAACTGCAACAGCTGCTTCAAAACCCTGTAATGAACCACATAATGCTCTTTGTCATAGAGGGTCGTCAGTAGTTTTGGCTGTTTTGAGCCATCGGGCATCCTGCTCTCAGGTGCTAGAGGTATGTCTGAATGGAGGTTGTGCAGATGGGTCGGGTACTGTAGGTCGCAATCTACGATGTATCCTTTGTCTGAGTCATCCTCTACTTGGGTCACATCTGACACAGTGCTCCACTTGAAGCCACCATGCGGTAGGTATTGACTCATGGCCCATCCGTAAAGGTTGTTGGCGTCAAGGTACATCAGGTAGTTAGACTTCTTGTTCTCGTCATAGTCCCTCATGTACTTGTTGTTCGCCCTCCCATATCGGTTACAGCACTGAGAGATGCCTCCTCTGGTCCCCTTTTCTAGCATGAGTATCATGTCATAGTCTGTCAACAGCTCTAGCTCAACCTCTGTGGTTTTGAGCATGGCGTCCCACGAGAGTCCGGGCGCAGTGAAGTACCATGCAGGATCCAACTTATAGGTCTTTAGACAGACATCTCTAAAGTGTTCCATGATGTCGGCTAGGATGAGTACATCAGTCTTCACATACAAATCGGAATATTCACCCAATGTCTTAATGTTGAAGGCCTTCCATACCCTTTTAGCGTGCTCGTAGTCCTCATCCTTTATGTGTGACTCATTCAATTGGTTGTAAAAGTCTTCTTTTGGGGGCAGCTTGGTTTCTTCGCATTTGTCCCACGAGTCCATGTAATCGTATGGATAGACGCCTTTTCGGGTGACGAGGTCCAGTTTGTCCTTGGGGAAGTACTTGGCTGTCTCCCTGAACTCCTTTACGTTCTTCGCAAGACTGTCGAGGCTAGCGGCCATGAACTTTAATGAGTCGACAAACCTCAACTTTATACCAGGTACCTTTACTTTCTTCCCATCGCCTACTTCTACAGTTTTTGCCCCGACCTCCTTACTGAAGGAAATGTACCTCTCCTCGTTGTTCGGGATGACGTCGATATCACCTTGGTCTCTACCGAGCTCCTTTATGAAGAGATGGGCGTCGTAGCCAGATAAGTTGTGGATAAACACTGGAATGAACGAAGGCTCTTGATACTTTAGGTTGCAAAGGTTGTGAGCAGGTCCTCTGTAGTTCGATTCACATTTCGCCGGATTGAGAAGATGGTCATGATCTCTAACTTTTCGGAAGTCTGGTTCATCCTTGGGTGAATAGGGTGAAGGTTTCTTCCTGATATCTTCGTCACAGATGTGGCAAACATGGGTCCTTTGGAAATGCTCTTCATCTTCGGTGGTCATTTTGATGGGTTGCTTCTTATCATAAATGTTCTTTATCGCTAGCGCCTCAGTCTTCACTGTATCAAAGAACAGCTTGGTGGCATTGGGTCCTCTGTATGTGATTGGTGCCTTATAGTCTGCATGTTTATATTTGATGTAGACAGTGAAGCTCATAGGTTCATGCTTTTGATATTTATGTAAGAATGAGCTGTCTTTTGTAGGGCAGCAGGTGTTTATCTTGTTTGTCAAGCACTCGAAGTCTCCATACATCACAAAGGGTAATCGTAAAGACCTTTGATAGTTTTTGAACCGCAGAGATTCGTTCTCCTCGGGCATTACAATCTTTACTGGTGTATTCTTCCTACAATCCGTTTCATGAGCTTGGAGGTCCTCTTCGGAGTTATAATACAGCAGGCATCTCTCACAGGTGAATATCTTTCCGTTGTGTTTAGTCACTTGTCCGCTTATCAATTTGGAGAGGTCTTTTATCCAACAGTAATGACTGTTTCCTTCCTTATTCTTTATGTACAGCAAATTGATGTGTTTGTCTTCCTTATTTTTAGTGATTCTCAATGGGTAAATATAATTACCTTCGTATGAATATATGTTCACCGATATCTTATTCAACTTTTCGAACCTGTTAAATACTCTATCTTCCATCTTCACTGGAAACTCAATGCCTTCAAACTTTAGCTCATTCTCATACGGTTTATATTTAGAGACTCTATCTACGTGATTATCAGCTGGATAAATAGCAGACAGTATCGCCCACTTAAAGCACTCGTTATCATTTTCATTTTTCACGTTAATGACTGCCTTTTTATCTTTAATTCTTTTCGGTAAATCAATGTAGGATGATCCTCTCAGCGGGTTGTATTTATTGATCCTCACCTCAAGGCTTTTAATTCTAACAAGCGTCCATCCCGAACCCTTAGCAACAAACTCCTCCATTTCTGTCAATAATTTTTGGATAACCGATCTGTAATAAGCTACCAAATCAGTTGATTCTAAGATGACTGCGTTTTCTGTTTTGAAGTTTTTCTCCATTTCTATAATAGCATCGTCTTTACCCTTTTGATAGTCACAGAGGAATTCGAAATTAACCTTCAAACCATGCAGCCTCTTTATGTGTTTAGTGATGAGTCCCCGGACTAGTGATGCCACATCGTTCAAAAAGTCGTTGGGAAGCATCAGGTTGTGTTCATTTTGGATGTCGTACGTCTTCAAGCGAGATTCAAAGGCTGTATTAACTTTGTGGAGGGTGTAGAGCCTTCTCTCTCGCGTATCTAAAAACAGGTCTGAGTCAAACCCGAAATGACGGTTGATCAATACGCTTTCTATGTATGCTATGATGTCTGCCCTCCTTCCTAACCTGGAATAGCCTCTAATGCCATGCGTTCGACAAAATTCCCGTAGTTGGGGGAGAGTCATGTGATGTAGTCGATGCTCCACCCTTCCACACTCTGGGAGAGCCTTCTTTGGTTTATAGTTTAGGTGCCCTTTAGATTGTAGGTGCTTATTCATGCTTGATCCCTTAAATAACTTACCGCAACACCTGATCTTACGCACTCTGTTCTTCTTTGGCTTGCTAAACAAGTCATTGTGGAAACTGGAAAAGCCGTTATGATATTGAATAAGGTCGACCAGCTCCAACTTTTTAAGTTTCGAGTAACCTCGAATATTATTTTCACGACAGTAGCCTTGCAACTGTCGAACGGTTTTAGATTGAAAATCCATTTTGTCTTTCTTTATAACTACAATTCTTTTCTTTAAATGCTTTTATTACTGAAGGGGTATGATGTCTGCCCTCCTTTAAACGATTCAATTTTAATGAGTATTTCAATCATTAAAAATATAGTCATATCTACATCTATTAAATTATGGAAGGGCATGTCATCGTTGTCGGTCGATCGCTATCGCTATCACTATCGCTATCACTGTCAGCCTGATATATTGAAAAGGTTTCGTAGAGGTTTCGAAAAGGTGGTTTTTTTACCACGAAACCCTCTAATGGTGTACAATAATATAAAACCCTGAAGCCAACATATAATCTTAATAATCTTATTTCATCCCTGGTCAAAATCATACCAACCCTGGGTATATCATTTTTTAAAAATATAATTGAGTTATTCGACAAACGTATTAGGATAGATTTCCCGTGCTCAGTAATGTCAGAAACCAAATATAAGCCATCCACTGACTCAAAGTTATCAGTACTCAAATCGTTTAATTTTTTTACAATACGATCCATATTCTTTATTTAAAGGAAAAATATATTCAAACTTGAGGAAGGTAACAAAGGGTATCTAAACATTTAATGGTTGATCAACCATTAAATATTATTATGAATACAAATTTTATGGCAGCTGGAGTGTCCACTTGATTTCTTCAATTTTTAGAAATGGTTGAACTGTGAACTCAGCATCACATCGTAAGAAAATTTTTAATTGGTCATCTTTTTTAACCTCTCCGAGAATTAACACGAATTCAGTGGCTACTTTTATCTTGTGAACGTATTGCTTGTTATTAATGTATAACTTAACAACGATTAATTCATCGATTATCTT
Source organism: Amaurobius ferox (assembly GCA_951213105.1). Classification (NCBI taxonomy): domain Eukaryota; kingdom Metazoa; phylum Arthropoda; class Arachnida; order Araneae; family Amaurobiidae; genus Amaurobius; species Amaurobius ferox. The sequence continues at coordinate 23,482,027 of OX578147.1, forward strand.
TTGAGGATCAAGGTACAATCCCAGTCTAAAAAAACCGTCCCGAGAGAATTTACAATCTGAGTTCAAAGCATCACCGGAAAACTTCGTAAAAATAACGGCATTCGCATTGGTACTAGGTCTAATAGTTATGTATCCTGATGTGGTGGTTGCATAACATACTTTATTGTCAACATAGTTTTCCAAGTACTTTTTATTAACCGCATTCATGTCTTCAATAGGGTCAGCGACATTGCCTATCCTTTTACCTTTAGCGTCAATGGGTCTTCTATCATGTAACCTCAGGTACTTCTGATCTAAATCTTCCAGAATTTTTGCTATCTCTTCTCGGAGTTCAACCCTCAGCGTGTGAGTGACGGTAGTGGAGTTACGAATTAACTCAGCTTCCAGATAACTTTTAGTAGTTACATCCCGACTCTCAATCGGTGTCTGACAGTTTTTCAAGATCTTATTTTCCATATCGTAGTTACCGTCGTGTGTGAGTTTAAACCCTATGCCTGGAATACCAGGAGGTCCTTGTTCTAATTCTTCATCGAAAAGCGGGTAGTAGGCAGCCATTTATTTAAATATAAAATAATTTTTATAGTCATGGACTATAAAAATTAAAAATGGACTATAAAAATGGCTTATAATTTCAAAGTCTTGATCATGGTAATATTTTGATTGTTAATATTTAAGAGGCATTTCTTGTGCTCTTTTAAGATGAAGTAAAAAACATAATCTTTGGGGGCAGCGTTCCTTAACCTCCAGTTAAACTCAATCATTAAGTTATTCGTATCGGTATAGTTTTGATGATGAGAGAGATTAAAGCAGATGATTGGATACAACTTACCAAAATTCGAATAATTGACCATACAACCTGTTTCAGACGTGATGGTGTTGAGTCCAGATTCCAAAAAGGCTGTGTATAATCGATTATAATCACTTTTCTCAAAATCCATCATGTAACTGACAGTTGGCACTTTTACATTGTTGATCATTAACCAACATTCCGTCATATCTAAGTTATCAAACAGCATGTTATTGTGCTTCGAATTTTCGTATCTTTCAGTGTACTGAGGAATTACGTACAAAGATAAGACTTCATCAGAAGTAGCTTTTATGGTATAAGAGCCGCTAGCGTTTTTATAGAAAATATTAGACTTTACTATGCTGTGTTGGTTCCAGTTTATTTCTACATCCTTATTCGATAACTTTAATTCGTTAAATATTGAAGCCGCCGCATTTTTAAATCGTACGTAAGGTAGCCAGAGTGATAAATCTTCTACAACGACTTTATAGATCTTATGTTGCTCGTTGGTGTACAGCATATTTAGACTGTGATTTCTCTGGAACTCAAATTTGACTTGGAACCCCGTGATTACTTTTTTATATTCACGGAAGAAATCAAACACGTACTTTAGTGGGATCCATATAGTTACAACCTTGCTATTTTTAGTGAATTCGCTTCTTTCTGTAAATCCCTGGTTATGGTTCTCATTAATTCTGAATTTTTCGAAAAACTCAGTAATCTTTGTGGTATCTACTAACGTGCCATCATATTTCAAGCGTTCTCTATCAGCTGTGTCCGACGTATCAGTGTAGAACAGCATATTTGTAGCTTCGGCAGAAGAATAGTCAGGCGTAAAATGTATTAAGCCCAACACTTGTCGCATAAGAGCGGTATAATTAATGTTGGATTCTATTTCAGTGGTTCCTAATGTAAACCTGTTAGCATTGATCAAACCACCTCCATTCACGAGAGCTACATTATCATTCACTATGGCAGTACCATCATTGTTAACAATTTTCAATTTTTGCTGTAAATAACCGTTAGAGTATAAAATGTTGGCGTTGGTGTCTTGAATAAAGAAATGGTAAGAGGCATTTTCCATAGAATTATCACTATTTTCATGCCTTACCTCTCTATATTCGAAACTTTCGATGTCATCATCGTAATAATAATTGGTGCTGTTTAATTCAAATATTTTATTCATTTATTATGAAATAAATTTTTTTTCTTCTCCTCAATTTAATAGCTATATGGCTATTAAATCGAATTTAGATAAACTTTAGTCCAGCTCCATGTTTTTTCTGCTTTGATAATATCTCCTTTATTTTATCCTGCACATACTTACCTTCTAATTCGGCCTCCTGCAGGACGTCGGAAAAGAACCCTCTTCCTTGTATCTTCTTACTCTTTCTTTGAAGTCTGTGTTTATTCATTTCTTTATTATAGGGCGATAAAATTGTATTGTACTTCTTGCTTATTGAGCGGAATTAAATCACCTCTATGATTGGTTACTTGCATTCTGATTCGGTAAACACTATCCATTCGAACAGGGTAAAACAGAGGTTTGTCAAATGATTTTATAATCTGACTACCTGGACGATTACTGTTTGTAAATGAATAGATGACGTTTGTAGAGTTGAAACCGTTGATATACGCCCCCTCTGCGACATCGCAATGTATATAAATGTTATCGTTTCCCCCAGATAAGTCAGCAATGTACTTTCCTACTTGTTCAAGCTCTTCGTGGATTTTAGGCTCGAAACCTAAAAGTTTATGCAGGTTTTTGGTTTTCGTTAAATCGATCTTATACCCGTCTATTAACTTAATGGCTATTCGCTGTCGTTCCTCCACTATACCGAATTGTATCGGCGGATCGCTTCCAAAAAAATTAATCATGTAACGATTCAGCCCCTTGATAGTGTAATTTCCATCTGGTATCGTCAAATTTAACCACTGCTGACCATCAAAGTATGATAATTCCTCATCTTTGATATTGTCCCATGAAACGTACATCGAAAAGGACTGAAGGGCAATCTGTTTAAAGGTGAAAGGTCTAGTGTATTCAATCGTAAAATCTTCTGATTTTTCCGCGTTTTTAGAATCTAATATCAATAGAACCATTTTATTTATAGAGAACATTTTTTTCATTGAAGTCGCTGGGTTCTTGGGTAAAAGAATATAGCACATCTACAACTGGCCTACCCTTGTTTCTTTCACGAATGTACTTCATACAAAAGTAGCCGCATTTGACGGAAGCAGCGTGCTGTAGAAAGCTCGAGTTACACCCGATATTTTTCTTTCCAGAAGTCAGTAGATACTTCTTAATGTTAGGATGAATTTTGTATACGTGTTCTCCAAAAGGATCAAAATACTCAACAAAGTTATTTTTAGGATCGTTATAGTAGCAGACCCAGTGCGTACCAGGTCCTGTGACAATGTCCAGATTAATAATACCGTTTTCAAACCGACTCATCTTTTTAGGCAACAGATCGGAAGTAAAGACGCCCCTAAACCCCTGTTCATGTTTCATATTTTGTTCAATTACTTCGTCTGATATTCCCAGTTTTGATAGACGCCCTTTCCAATGGGTCTTTTTTTTACACATCCAGATCCTGAAATTTTTTCCAAAGCTTTCTTTGCTCCATATCCAGCCGCCCCACTTGCAGCACCTAGTGCTAAAGCCTTGGCCCCAGCAATTAACGCAGGTAATAGAAAAGGTAGAAAACCACCCGTTTTCTGGAGCTGCGTCTTACTGATAGTGATACGCTTCCCCTTCCCAATTTGAGCTATCTGTGTTCGAGTTAAATGTATATCTTTGTTGGGGGCTTTTGTCTTATCTATTTGTAGAGATACTTCTTCTCCTTTCTGGTATGCAGATTTTAGCTTAGCAATCTGATGATCGCTTAAATGTATTTTAGTTTTTATGTAATTACTCATTTATTCAATGAAAAATTTTTGTAGTATTGTTTTACTTGCTCGTTGGTCATAGTTCCTTCTCTCAACAATGCATCCAATAAATCGACGACTTGATTGTGTAACTTTTTACTTTTGGACCCTTTACATATCTTATCAGTCAATCGGGCTAAAATTTCCATTTTGTCTTCTACTCCTTTACCGATATAAATTCCTTTTCTTTGCAAGTCTCTGAGTCGATCCCGATAATCTCCTAACGTAGTCATATGATCTCTCAAATAATCAGCCTTAGCTAATAAGCGATCTTCTCTTTCTTCATCCTTTTTAGTCATTCGAGACATCTGACTCATAATGTTTCCTTTTTGACGAGACATTTTTAGGTAAGTATCATTTACTTTACTCATAATTTCTTGCAAAGTTTCCTTGGTCTCATGGTACAATTTTGAGGGTCTTGGAAAGTTATTTTTCTCTAAAAACTCTACATCCAATTTTTTATCAAAATCATAGACTTCTAAAGGCGATTCAATAGCTAGAGGAATGTGATCAACAGCATCTTTTATAGCCTGAATATTCTCCTTTCGATTAATTTCTTGTTCTTGTAGCTTTTCAGTTACAGGCTTGTGAAAGTCCGATAGTGCTTTCTGGATACCTAATTTTTGCTCAAGTTGTTGTTCGTTGTTTTTTCTAATTTCAGCCTGAAGCTTATAAACTTTAAGTTCATATTCAACTTCCTTTCTTAATTTCTTATTTCGTTCTTTTTGTATAGCATTCATCTTTATTATTATGCAAAAAAATTTTTACTTAAGCAAATTAAATTTTTACTGAAGCAAATTTTTAACATTAAATAAAGATGATTCAAATTAAAAATTATACAGAAGCAGAAGAACTTGTCGATGCAAATCAACATTATTTATTACCTAAACACCCTTTCAGACTTCTAATCGCTGGAGCTTCAGGTACTGGTAAAACGAACTTATTGTTGAATTTTATATACGACTATCTCGAATTTGATAATTTGTTCGTTTGTGCAAAAGATATGTACGAACCCAAGTATGGTAAACTGAAAGAAAAGTACACAATGTTTGAGGGCGTGGATATTGACTCGATAAAGTACCCCAAAAAGAAGAAGAAAATTATCCTAGAGTTATATGAAAGATTCGGCAAGAAAGGAACTTTATTCTCCTCTGATACAAAAGAATTTATAAAAGTGGATGACCTGGACCCATCTTGTAAAAATGTTGTTGTCTTTGATGACTGCATGACTGACAAGGACCAGAGGAGCATAGAAGATTTTTTCATCAGAGGTCGGAAGAAAAACGCCTCAATCATTTATCTTTCTCAATCTTATTATAGAACACCCATTGTTATCAGAAGAAACTGTAATTACTTGATATTTTTTAATATTCAACCGAGGGAGATTCAACAGATCATAAGAGAGATAGATGGTAGTTTGACAAAAGAAGAATTCAGTAGATTATATAAAAAGTGCATGCAACAGCCGTATGATTTCTTTATGCTTGATTTAGTTAATCCGGCTCTGAGATATCGGAAGAAATATTTCACCCCTATAAATAAAGATGGAAGAATACTTGCAAAAGAAAATTTACGTATATAGAAAGAGCTACCACCACTACCATAAAATTAGTGTCACTATGACCGTTAGCAAGTTCGTTTTAAGTTCATTGGGTTTATCAGCTTTTGTACTTGTTCCCTTAGCTGCTCTGAGCTTAAGCGTCGGTATTGTTGAAGTTATTGATAAAGCTTTGAATATCGCGGAAAGGAAAGAAGAGTACAAACAGTCTTACAAGTTTTACAAACAGCTGCTCAATTCATACAAATCGAATACCATATCAGAAGAGGAAGTGTATAAGCGAGAGGAGGATTTCATCAATAATTTAGTCTACTTACCCAGAGAAAAATATATGAAACAAACCCTGCTGAATGGATATCAATTTGTGAGTAAATAATTTTTTATATATAAATAAATGTGTGGTAAAAAGACTTGCAATAAAGGAAAAGGTGTTGTTAACGCAGCAATTAATAATTTACCGTTTGAAATGCATCTGCCAGGGCATCAATTTACAGGACCAGGAACTCAACTGCTCAGAGGAAAAACTAGACTGAACCCCGATTTAACATACAAAGAATGGAGTAGGCCTATTAATAGGGTTGATGATAGTGCCTATAAACATGACGTGTGCTACATTAAAAACAAAGATACCGAAACCAGAAACAAAGTGTGTGACTCAAACATGATTAAAGAATTGGACGACATTCCCAATCCAAGTTTTCGTGAAAGGCTAGATAGAGCTGTTGTGAAGCCTATTATCAAAGCAAAGAAGACATTTGGAATGGGCTCAAAAATATATTGTCTCAAATGTAAAACACACACCGACACTAAAGATGAACAGCATGTCACCTCTAAAAACGCTAGACCTATGTTGAAAGGTATTTGTGTGGGTTGTGGTTCTAAGAAGTGCCGTTTTTTACCGCTGAAGGGGTAACTGAGAAGGGTTGCCCCGAAAAGGTTTATTACGATCCCGAAACAGGATTTTGTGGCATAAATGTACTGAGCAGAAAAACTGGTTTAAGTCGAAAAGAAGTCTCGGATTTTTTACACCGACAGGATGTATACACAAAGCATAAACCACTTATCCGTAAGTTCAAAAGAAGGAGAATTTACGTGTCACATATCGACGACCAATGGCAAGCTGATTTACTGTTTGTCTATAAATTTGCGAGAAGTAAGTTTAATGATGGTATCAAGTACATATTAACAGCTGTTGACTGTTTCAGTAAATATGCATGGGCTGTTCCTCTAAAGGATAAATCAGCAGAAGAAGTAACTCAAGCATTTAAAAAGATCTTCAAAGAAAGAATACCTGAAAGGGTTCAAACAGATAAGGGTTTAGAGTTCGTCGGAAAAACAACTCAAAAATTATTCAAAGAAAATAATATCCAATGGTTCACAACAGAAAATGTTGAAATAAAAGCTGCTATGGTTGAAAGATTTAATCTCACTCTTGGTAATAAAATAAAGCTCTACTTGTGTGCAAATAACACTGAAAGATACATAGATGTATTGGGTCAATTAGTGAAGAATTACAACAACTCATACCACAGAAGTATAAAAATGACTCCTGTTGAAGCCAGTCTAGAAGAAAACAGTAGTGAAGTCTACCGCAATTTGTTTAAAGAAAAGGTCATACGTAAACATAAATACCAGGTAGGCGATAAAGTAAGAATATCTATATATAAGTCTACCTTCAGAAGGGGTTATCAAGCAACTTTTACAGATGAAATATTTGTCATTTCTGAAGTATTAGAAACCGACCCAATCACTTATAGAGTTCAGGATTTAAATAATGATGAGGTTAAAGGCACTTTTTATGAATATGAATTAGTAAAATATGATAAGAAAGACAATGTGTATAAGATTGAAAAAATCATCAAAAAGAAAGGGGACAAATATCTAGTTAAATGGTTAGGTTATCCTGAGACTAGCTGGATTGATAAAAAAGATTTAGTTAATTAATTTTTAATAGCTTATTCGGCTATTAAAAATTATAATCACTTATCGGGGTCATACCTCAGCTCTTCGTGACATGTTGTTCAGACGCCGTTTTTTAATTTATAGGGTAAAAACTCCAATTTAATGCTTCGAAGATGGTTCTGCAGATTTCTTCATTCTGAATAAGCGTCTTTTTGAGTTTAGGTAACTTAACTAGAAGGCGTGAAATATAGATGTCGTAACCTCTTTTCCGTAACATATGGTATAAGATATAGTCTTTGCTGATTATGTTTTTTCGCTCTGGGTACATCTCCTCATATTTATGGATATAAGAAGAAAAGTCGTTCAAAAGCTCTTCTTCTTCAAAGGGTAGGTTATGCAAACCTAACCATTTAGCCAGATTTTTCATTCGATGTTTTCGCCTCTGTTGTTTCTGCATGTTTAAATACATATCGAGATTATTGATAGGGGGTTCATTTGGATTATACCTCAGCTCTTCGTGACATGCTTGGCAAATGTACCAGCCATCATCATTTTGAATTACATATTCGTGTTCACATTCATGAGTTTTCAAGTCTCCGTCTGAGGAAACTTTATTGTCCAGACCTAACATTCTTATTACTTCCAACATTTCCTTCGATGCTTCGATCATCTTTTATAAGTTTGACAATTTTTTCAAACTGATCATGCAACTTTTTTAAGGATTTTTTCACTTCTGAAATGTCATCGCTATAAACATCTAATTGAACATACTGATAAAGAATTCTATAGCAAAATATCTCAGACTCAATTTCATTCATTTATATATATCTTTGTTTTCTTTAACTCAGATAAAATACGAAGCAGTATTATTTTCCGCTTGGAGAGTTTCGACCTTGTTTTCTACTTCCTGCTTTCATAACGTCTGTAGCGAGCGCTGACCTTGTCTAACATCTCTTCCTCTTTAAAGAGTTCTCTCAGAGGTAGCGGTAGAAAAAAGCGGAGATTACGAGAATCAAAGAGAGATGGCAGCACTATATGGGGAGGAAGCACTATATGGACAGGAGTGGAATTTATTTTTCGCGATTGATTTTAAGCATTTTATTCTATATTTTTTAATCAGATATACAATAGTGATAGATATTTTGAAGAATTCTTACATTATAAGAGGGAAATAACTTGTTTAAAGTGCTATTTTTGAAGATTTTCGCCTGTGGTGTAATGGTTAAATTAAAGGTATGTGTATATTTTGATGGGTACCCATGGCAAACGGTTAGCGCGCAGACCTATTAACATCTAGGTCCCAGGTTCAAATCCCGACCTCTCCCAGGTTGTTAATCAATCCGGGTTGATGGTTTATTGAACTATACCGAGCCAAAAATGACATGTCGGCTTGCTTTAGTCGTTGTTCCAATAAAGCGGCACTCTTCGATAAAAAAGTGGTGGGCGGGCCCGACGCTAGGCGTCAAAGTCTTACAGTGTTGTCCTTATATGTTGTTTGTAAGCCTCAGTGGCGGTAGGCTCAGAGTGTATTTGGTCTTGAATTCGGCTCATCAAGAAGGGCCCCTTGGTGGGTCGAATTTGAGATTGAATATACTCTGAGCCTACCGGGGGGCATTTTGCAAAAATTTTTAGGAGTTATGGTGGAGTCATTAAAGTAAGGTCTCGATCTTGGCCTAGGCGAGGGGTCAACAAGACATGGAGTTAGTGATCCGGACCGCGATTTAATAAGACAGGGAGTGGGACTGGGTTGTTTGATGCTGGGTTGTCTGATGTTCTGTTTATCGAGGATCAGCTGTATGATAACTGGTTTGTTCTGATTTCCCGGGTTGATTTGGAGCTGCAGGGCGAGTGTCTTCAAGGCATCTTTTTTCATCTTCTTCAACTGATTCTCTGTGGGATCTTTGAGCCACTCGTTACAATATGATGGTCTTCTTGCCAATTGTGGCCGCGGCACGGCCGCAAGGGCATCCTCACACTCTTTTTGCAGCTGCTTGTACACAGGGCCGTTCTTCTTTATCGTCCGGCCAGTTCGAGGATTGACAGTGGGGTTACTCATCCATTCTTGACAGTGTGCTGGCTGAAGATCCAGTGGGTCCCGTGCAGCCTCCTTTTCGAGCTGTTTGTAGACAGGGCCATTGACTTTTATCTCGTAAAAGTTGCCGCCTGAAAATCGGTGTATATTTTTTAATGGTTATTATACCATTAAAAGAAAATTTACTGTTCAAATTTAAACATTTGCGCTGGTAGTGCTTTCCCGACATCTTTAGTTCCCAAATATACAAAGAATAGAGGTTTAATCTCATTAAGCTTCATATAGTCGGACGCATTTTCGTCGCATCGTTTCGGCAGATACAAATTTGAGCCGTCTTCTAACTTCACTATTAGTTTATTACCATATTTGGTGGTGATCTGTTTAATTTCCATGACAGGGTATTTTACGTCGATATTGAGCTCATGCATCTTCTTGAAACTTCCTTCCAATGTACTAACTGCGTTTAGTTTGTTCAACAGTTCCATGGTTTTTGTTCTTTCTCAACATTAGAATTCTTTTCTTTAAGTGCTTAAAATGTTGTTGGGGTATCATTTTTTAACGGATCCGCAGATTCTAAAAGGGGGTGCTCGCCGAAGGGGGTACCCTTCCCTCCCAACGACTTTTCGCTTGCTCGCTCCGGAAAATTGGTGTGGTCGAAATAGAGCCATCACTTTCTCGGGAGGTGCTTGCGCTAGAACCTTGCTAATGGATGATTTTGATACCATTGATTTGTTTGATTTGTATGGTTGAAATAGAGCCATCACTTTTCTAGGAGGGGGTGTAGTTTTAATGGAGGGTTTGAGAGCCATTGTTTAATCGAATTTGTATGGCTTAAATAGAGCCATTACTTTCTAAGAGTGGGTTTAGTTTTTATGGGGTTTGAGAGCCATTGTTTTTTAAAGGGGGGTAAGGAAATTATGGCAGTTTTCATACCATTGATATCTAAAAGTGGGTTCGATTTTTATGGGGTTTTGTGAGCCATTGTTTTTAAAAGTGGGTGGATATTTAATGGGTGGGTTTCGCACCATTGGTTTTAAAAGTGGGTGGAAATTTTATGGGTGATATAGAGCCATTACATTCTAAAAGTGGGTGGAAATTTTATGGGAGGTTTATGGCTGTGGTCCAGCTCTCTCATGTGAAATTTTATGGGTGGGTTTCGCACCATTGGTTTTAAAAGTGGGTGGAAATTTTATGGGTGATATAGAGCCATTACATTCTAAAAGTGGATAGAGTTTTTATGGGAGGTTTATGGTTCTGCGCCAGCTCTCTCATGTTCACACTAATGGCTGAAATAGAGCCATTACATTTCTAAAAGTGGGTGGAGTTTTTATGGGGGGGTTTATGGCTGTGGTCCAGCTCTCTCATTTGCACACTACTCCTACCGACTGCAACTCCAGCGCGCTAACCATAGGGCTACCGCGCCCACCAGCGGAGACTGTATTAGGAGAATTTTTAATGTAGAGCAGTGGCGGCTAGTGACTTCAGGTATGGGTGAAGCAGATTCAGCGGCGGGATTACCCCTCCACCTCGGCAACGAACATCATCAAAACACATTGCGCTACTGGCACAAGTGTTGTCAAATATTATCTAATATAGCCAAACGAGTCCGAAAATTCGACAAATAATAATAATAATCCATTCATAATTAATTTATTACGAAAAAATTTTCAAAGAACAAAATATGTGATGTAAAAATTGCACGTGGTTTTCCAAACATAGTGCCATGAATTTAATAATTAAGGTTCTGTTTAAGAAGTAGATGCATAAGCTATAAATATTGAACTATAAATATTGCTCTAAAAGTATTTACAGACTTTTCAAATGTGACATGACCTAGAAAACATATTTTTAACACTAATTGTATCAAAAATGGAAAATGCTAATTTAACTGAATCGATTTTTATTTCAAACATCTATTTTCAACACTAAGAATCATGCAATTTTAAACAAAATAAAACTTATTATTAAAAGGTGTTGCAGTTTCATTTTATGAGCATTAATTTCACTATCTTTCACAGACTTAACCACTAGTTTATTGATAAATCGTTATAATTATTAAGCTAATTTTATTTGCAATAAATTGTATACTTTGTCAGTTTAAAACACTTTCTAATTAAAATTTTCAGTTTTTACTTAAAGATGTTTTGAAAATTAATCCAAAAACCGTACTTTACGAAACTAAAAACATCGCACGAAAAGTGCTTTACTTCGATATATTAAGCAAACATCGTTAATACTCAACAACGTCAAAACAAAATTCCGAACGATAAAACCACTCTTAATATTCTTCTTCTTCTCATTTTTCTTATCTTTTTTACTCAAACTATGTCATTTTTCATAAAACATTGAAGTATAAAAAATATTTACAGACTTTTCACCCAAATTTTTATCACTTCCCGTAACCATATAAAATATCACAGTTTCCTCCTAATACATTGCACGAAAATAATTTAAAAACTTTTTTTTGTTCATGCTGAAACCACAGTACAAAAAAGATAGTATTTAATTTATGTTGTTCTCCTGCTTGGTATACATTAAATAATATTAATGTCCTTTATTTTGTTAGTGTTTTAAATTACTACATGTTAAGCTCGTCATATACTACAACGGGGTGCAAAATGTTGTGTGCTCTCCCATCTGACCACCTTCGATACTTGCTCTCGTAATATCATTAAACGTATGCAAACCGCTCACTTTTAATATCTTTCGCCATAATTAAGCGTGGCGCAAATTTTGCCAATTGACATTTCTTTGATTGTTAGCCAACCGTACGAACAGTTAAATTCTGCATTTTCATGAAAGGATTAGTTCTGATGGGTTTAACGATCATAGTTAAATTTTTCTCTGTTTGCTGATTATTACTTTCCATATATACATAATGTATAAGGAAAGTATTGTGACGAGGTCGAAAATTCGAATTCGAGTTTTCGACTGGAGAGCACGTTTCAAGCATCCCTGATCTCGAATTAAACATGTTTGAAGCGATGTCTGTGTGTGTGTGTGTGTCAGTGAGCCTGTGTAGACGATATCTCACGAACGAATGAAGCAATTCGAATTAAATTTGGTACAAAAATCACAATCCACACATACTGGAAACCTATTGTTTTATAACGCAATCGAATGTTTAGAACCCTCCTAAATTTTCGATTGAAATTTTGAAAAATCATCTAAAAATCAAAACCTTTAATAAAGTTGCGCAAATAGACATTTCTTATGTAAATTTTTCTTAGAAAACGATTGACATAAATTTTAGAACGCTAGCACGAACTGTTCTCGAGAGTTTGCATATTTTTCAAATAAATTTATCAAAAAGTCCCATAAATTAAAAAAAAATATTAACTGTTAAAAAACATGTTCACTTTTCATATGTAATATCATGCGATAAATTTGGTGACATCATTCTCGTGGATCTAACTCGTTCCATTCACGAGAAAAAATACTTTGAGTAATACTTTTGTATTTGAACGCCAATAGTCATTTATCTGCTGTAAGAACAACTTATTTCTTGGTCCATAACGCTTGGGGAGATTTTGGCGGCGAATTTAGCGGAATGTGACCAACTTGGCGACATTTTTAAATGTTGCCAAATTAACGAAAATCCTGCTAATTGGCTAAAAATGACGCTAAATCAATGAAATTGACGACTAATTCAAGAAAATTCAATATCTTTGAAAGAATATAAGTATCTACTATAAGAATAACACTTTTTCAACTGTAAAAGTAGTAAATTCATTGCATTATATAAGGAAAATCATGTGTTGCCCACATCAGATTTCTTTTCTATACAATTATAATTATAACTGAAGCGTGGATCTACTGATTCATTTTTTTTTTCAAATTTCACTACTGTTCTACGACTGAGTATTAACTTTACAATTCGTTTGAACAATTATGTTGAAACACCCTGTATACATAATATATACAAAATTTTCTATTCGAAATAAATTCAGGAAATAAAAATTTAGAACTTGAAATGCCGTAAAACAAAATCTGATGTGGGCAACACATGACTTTCCTTATATAATGTAATGAATTTACTACTTTTACAGTAAAAAGAAATAGGTTTTTCTTATAGTAGATACTAATATTCCTTCCAAGATATTGAGTTTTCGACAATTAGTCGTCATTTTCATTAATTTAGCGTCATTTTCATCCATTTGGCGAGATTTTCATTAATTTGGCAACATTTCAAAAAGTCGCCAAGTTGGCAACATTCCGCCAAATTTGTCGCCAAAATTTCGCCAAGCGTTATGGACGAAGAAATATGTTATTCTTACAGCAGACAAATGTTTATTGGCGTTCAAATACAAACGTATTACTCAAAGTATCTTTTTTCATGAATGGAATGATCTAGATCCACGAGAATGATGTCACTAAATTTTTCGTATGGTATTTACATTTGAAAAGTGACCATGTTTCTCAATAGGAAATTTTTTTTTTTCATTTTATATGACTTTTAGATAATTTTTTTGAAAAATATGCAATATCTCGAGAACGGTTCATGTTAGCGTTCTAAAATTTATGTCAATCGTTTTCTAATGAAAAATTACATAAGAAATGTCTATTTGCGTAACTATATTGGCGGTTTTGATTTTTTGACGATTTTTTCAAAATTTCATTCCAAAATTTAGGGGGTTCTGAACATTCGATTGCGTATAAAAACAATAGGCTTCCAGTGTTTATGAATTGTGATTTTTGTATCAAATTTGGTTCGAATCGGTCCATTCGCTCGTCAGTTATCGTCTCCACAGTCTCACTGACACACACACACACAGACATCACTCCAAAAATGTTTGATACGTGATCAGGGATGCTTGAAACGTGCTCTCCCGTTGAAAACTCGAATTCGAATTTTCGACCCCGTCACAATACTTTCCTTATACATTAAGTATATAAGGAAAGTAATTATTAAAAACATGTTATTCAGATTTTTTAATGAATACAGCTGAGATGAATTTGCCGGCTCTAAAAAGTCGCCATTGCAGTGAAACATACAAGCATATTTGTAGGCATAAATGCAAGAAAATACAAAATTCGGAATACATCTAATTCAGAAGTAATACTAGAAGTAACTAAATTTAATGACTTGAATGTGCTTGCTTCTTGCTACACAACTTTTAAAAATCAGGCTTAAATGTTGTTATTTGCAAACGCATTTATCAATTATCGAAATTTTTGAATAACAGAAAATTTAATAAAAGTGTTATAAAATCTTTAATAATTAATCTTTTTAATAAAATCTAAAATTTTATTAAAAAAGTCGCTGAACCCCTGAAAACGTTTAGCGGAACCCCGGGGTTCCGCGGAACACAGTTTGAATATCACTGGTTTAGAGCAATGGCGGCTGGTGACTTCAGGAATGGGTAAAGCAGATTGATCAGCGGGTTTCCCCCTCCTCCTCGACAACGAACATCACCAAAACACATGATGCTACTGGCATAAGTATTGTCAAATATTATGTAAAAGTAGCCAAACGAGTCTGATGCAAGGGCCTGGTGTGCGGGCACCGCTGCAAGGGCCTGGTGTAAGGATACCACTGCAAAGGCCTGGTGTGAGGGCACTGATGCAAGGGACTGGTGTGCGGGCACCGCTTCAATGGCCTGGTGTGAGGGCACCGTTGCAAGGCCTGGTGTAAGAGCACCACTGCAAGAGCTTGGTATGAGGGCACTGATGCCAGGGCCTGATGTGAAGGCATCGCTGCAAGGGTCTGGTATAAGGGTACCACAGGAAGGGCCTGGCATGAGGGCACTGATGCAAGGGCCTGGTGTGAGGGCACCGCTGCAATGGCCTGGTGTGAGGGCACCGCTGCAAGGCCTGGTGTAAGGGCACCACTGCAAGGGCTTGGTATGAGGGCACTGATGTCAGGGCCTGATGTCAGGGCATCGCTGCAAGGGCCTGGTGTAAGGATACCACTGCAAGGGCCTGGTATAAGGGTACTGATGCAAGGGCCTGGTGTGAGGGCACCGCTGCAAGGGCCCGATGTGAGAACACAGCTACAATGGCCTGGTGTGAGGGCACCGCTGCAAGGGCTTGGTGTGAGGGCACTGTTGCAAGGACCTGATTAGAGGGCACTGCTGCAAGACCCTGGTGCGAGGGTACTACTCTCACTATCCTAGTTTTTTCGCTATGTGTGTATATGCGTGTCTCGCATGTAGCGGAAAATCTAAACTTCTAACAGCCATTAAATTCGGTAATGAATTAGCTGAGCTCCCGGTACGACATTCCTCGGCTAGATTTTTAAAATTGTAATTAGTAAGTATTTTTTGTTGAAGTACGATTTTGAACGATATTCACATAAATCGGTTCTTTAGCAATCGAAAACATTATTGCAGATTCCATCTCAACATCATCGGAAGACTGATGAACGCTCTTTCCAAAGATCTTTGAAACAAATCTGTAGGACAGCAATTCCTTCATATTTATTCATTTATTTTTCATCGAAATATGTATTTTTAGGTTATATGATACTTATTTAACCGCATAACGAAACGTAAGATTAGCGCAATTCTATAGTTTGGCAAAAATATGTGGCTCCGCTTCTTTACAAAAAAAAAAAATCTGATGTAGGTAGCACATGACTTTCCTTATATAATGCAATGGATTTACTATTCTTACAGTAAAAAAAATAGGTTATTCTTTTAGCAGATACTTATATTCTTTCCAAGATATTTAATTTTCGTCAATTAGTCGTCATTTTCCTTCATTTATAGTCATTTTTATCCATTTGACGAGATTTTCGTTAATTTGTCAACATTTAAAAAAGTCGCCAAGTTGGCGATATTCCGCCAAATATGTCGCCAAAATCTCGCTAAGCGTTATAGTCTGAGAAATAAGTTATTCTTATAGCAGATAAATGACTATTGGCGTTCAAATACAGAAGTATTACTCAAAGTATCTTTTCTCATGAATGGAACGAGCTGAACCCCGAGAATGATGTCACCAAATTCATCGCATGATATTACATATGAAAAGTGAACATGTTTCTCAACAGTTAATATTTTTTTTTAATTTATGGGATTTTTTGATAAATTTATTTGAAAAATGTGCAATATTTCGAGAACGGTTCATACTAGCGTTCTAAAATTTATGTTGATTGTTTTCTAAGGAGAAGTGCATGCGGCGCACATGCCTTGGAACAAAGGAATTTGAATTAAAAAGAAAATTGTGAAATCGTTCTTATCCAAAGCAGATGATTTGAAAATTGAGTGGGATCATATGTACTTGTACTATTTAAGTAGAAGGTGCTCATTTAGGACCCGCGAAACACTGGGCAATTCGTTCTAGTATCTAATAAACAATATCATCTCTTATATTACAGTGTGAACATATAAAACGGATAAATGAAAGCAGGTTTATTGTAATAAAGTATGCATATATTCCACTAAACAGCACAAAAACAAAATTACAAGCGATAAACACTGTCGTTGTGTTTATTCTTTCATTTTTTTCTTACCTTCATCCCACGAAGTTTGTTATTTTTCATAAAAAAAAAAGCGAGCGAAAATATATTTACGTACTTTTCCCCCCACCATTTGAACACTTCGTGGTCGTTTAATACGTAGCGATTTCACGAAATATAACACGAAAATACCCCTAAAAAGATTTTTTTTTCTACTTTCATGTTGAAGTCATATTATGAAAAAAAGATAACGCTGAATTTATATCGCTTTCGTGTCGTGGTATATGCATCCAACCATATTAAATGGTTCTGTTCTTTTTTATATTCTACAATAATAAATACCAGGCAGTGGTGTTGCAAAGGGAGGGGCCATAACTCCCACAGGGACCTATTGGATCTTTTAAAAGTTCTTATAAATAATATTTAAAGAAATGGGAAATAAGATATTATTTTGCTCGACTCCCCCTCCCCCGTACTCTCCCCAATTTCTTTTTTAATTACGCTATTGAACACAGAGTTCCTAGGAGAGTGTTTAAGCATTCCAATAACTTCAATGAAAGGTTCAGAAGTGTACACGTTAGATCTGTCTATTGTAACGTGGCCATGCTCGATCGATTAAAAGTGATTGCAGCGCCCCTATCGGAAAATTTAAAATGCAATTGCTGGCAACAAAGCGAGATAGACGGAAAAATCCAATTATAAAGTTGTAGAGTATTGTCTTGTGAGTAGGAGCTGACACTAAAACTTGTAAAGAGCCCTGTTACCTCAACCAGGAATCGAACCCTGGAACTCCGAACTGACCAGCCGACGCTCTCCCGTTGAGCTACTGGGGCGAAACTGCAAGCTCTTATTGTCGAAGTAGGCTCTGCCTTCTCCACCCTCTAATGTCAGATTGGCGGGCAAATGGCAGCCTGACTAATCACCTCCTGCTATTTTTAACTCAGGTAAGCCTCCTGTGACTACTATTTTTATCCAGGTTAGAATCCTGCATGATCGTTATCCTCTCAATTTGAAATCGGCACTCAATCTTCCAGAGTCCACTGACTCTGTACTAGTCGTATCAAGATCACTTTCAGATGTCCGACGTCTTTTACCCTTTTTATTTGTATTTTTCTAATTTATCTTTTCTAAATTTTATTCTATATTTCTGTTTCTGTTTTTCATGTGCCTAATTTTTTTTTCCTTTTCATATATTTTCTTTTTATATATTTTCTAAATTTTACTTTTAAAATATTATTATTTTCTTTATATATAATCTATTTTTACTTTCCTTATATACATAATGTATAAGGAAAGTATTGTGACGGGGTCGAAAATTCGAATTCGAGTTTTCGACGGGAGAGCACGTTTCAAGCATCCCTGATCACGAATCAAACATTTTTGAAGTGATGTCTGTGTGTGTGTATGTATGTGTGTGTGTGTGTGTGAAAGTATGTGTGAGTGTGTGTATCAGTGAGTCTGTGGAGACGATAACTGACGAACGAATGGACCGATTCGGACCAAAAATGGTACAAAATGGACAAATGGACCAAAAATCACAATCCGTAAACACTGGAAGCCTATTGCTTTTATATGCAATCGAATGCTAAGAACCCCCCTAAATTTTCGAATGAAATTTTGAAAAAATCGTCAAAAAATCAAAACCACTAATAAAGTTACGCAAATAGACATTTCTTATGTAATTTTTCATTAGAAAACAATTGACATAAATTTTAGAACGCTAACATGAACCATTCTCGAGATATTGCACATTTTTCGATATAATATAATCAAATATATCAAAAATATCAAAATGTCATATAAAATAGAAAAAAAAAATCCTATTGAGAAACATGGTCACTTTTCATATGTAATATCATGCGATAAATTGGGTGACTTCATTCTCGTGGATCTAGCTCGTTCCATTCATGAAAAAAGTTACTTTGAGTAATACTTTTGTATTTGAACTCCAATAATCATTTATCTGCTGTAAGAATAACTTATTTCTTCGTCCATAACGCTTGACGAGATTTTGACGACAAAATTGGCGGAATGTCGCCAACTTGGCGACTTTTTGAAATGTTGCCAAATTAACGAAAATCTCGCCAAATGGATAAAAGTGACGCTAAATCAATGAAAATGACTACTAATTGTCGAAAATTCAATATCTTGGAAAGAATATTAGTATCTACTATAAGAAAAACCTTTTTTTTTACTGTAAAAGTAGTAAATTCATTACATTATATAAGGAAAGTCATGTGTTGCCCACATCAGAATTTTCATTATGTTAATATACCTCACTCTAAATTTCATTTTTCAATGCTTTTTTTATCTATATTCGCAGTAACCCTTTTCCCCTTTTTGAAAAATGGACTTACTTGTCAAGTTCAAATATAATGTAAAACTGTCTGTTTAACCACAATATTCTTCGTCAATTGTTATGTTTTAAGACCTAAATAAATGTTCGTTTGGCGGGATGGTAGACCTTGGGTGCCTCCTGAGTGCAAGAGGTATCCTTTCCTGGCCGTGCAGCTAGCTACTCTAAACCCACTATGTGAGTCGCACGGTCTGAGGTCTTCAGACCTCCGACATCTTTGCACTAACCTACAGGGTTGATTTATTCGAGTGCAATGTAAAGAGCCTTGCTTCTCCAACCGGGAATCGGACCCTGGATCTTCGAACTGGCCAGCCGACGCTCTACCGTTGAGCTACTGGAAAGAAACTGCAAGCTCTTATTTTCGAAATGGACTCTGCAAACTGTTACAGAAAACATTTATTTGACACAAAATAGTTACTGGTAAATGGCTGTTCTATTTTAGGAATGTTTATATAGACAACATATATATGCTTAGGAATCTGGTGTATACCCTTATAACTCACAAGTGGTCCACTGGCATTAGTTGAATATGCTTCTAACAAGTTTGGCAACGTTTAAGAGTGTCGCTTCAAATCTTGCAACCTATTAAGTATAACTAGTATATATTGTCTTCCGTATACACATTTCGTTCGCTTCTTGTTCCAATTCCTACGCATTCAAGCCGCAATGGACACATAAAGTTCTATCAAACAAATCAGCAATAGAGAAAATTGCACGGTTAATGATCTACCTCAGAGAAAAATGAATACAATTAAACCTCAAGTATATTTCATTCAGCTAAACAAATCCATCACTTTCATCATTCTCCCTAAAGAGTAAATGGAACTAGCATCGACATAAACAGTCTGCAGTCAATCTCATAAATATACAACACAATCAGCTCCAACAAGATAAAGTGTAAGAATAGCTCTAGAACTAGACCTTTTTCTACCTTCATCACCAACCTAGCTGATTAATCTTGTCGAATTACAAACCTCACTGATAGAAACTTCACTAAGCCTCAAAGAACATCTACGTCATATTCTGCTTCACACTGTCTTTAAAATTTAACACCGTCCTTTAATTTCAAGTCTCACTGTCATTTCTCTATTCCTTTCTTTTATTTTTTTTTTACTTTCACTGCAATGCATGGCAATGTATAGAGAAAGTATTGGAATCATGTCGAAAATCGCAACTCGAGTTTTCGACGGATATGCACGTTTCGAGACCTCTAGAATCCGAAAAAACTATTTTTAGCGTGACGTCTGTGTTTGTGTCTGTCTGTGTACCTGTATGTCTGTGTGTCTGTGCAACATATATATCCATTCCAACTCAAAGACTAATGGACCGTATTTCATAAAATTTGGTAGGTAAGTTACTTGAATGTGACCCTGGTGCTGATTAGTTTTTGGTACGATTCTTAAAACCAGAACCCGCCTTTTTTTGCGAAATGGGCAGTAAAAATTTCATGTATCCGCTTTAGCTAAAATACGAATTGGCCAAATTTCACAAAATTTGGTAGATAAGTTAGTTGTTGGATACTCTGGTGCTACATAGAATTTGGTACAATTCGGAAAAGAAGAACCCGCCTTTTTATGAAGTGGCCCTCAAAATTTTCATGTATCTACCTAGCTAAAATACTAATTGACCAAATTTCACAATATTTGGTAGATAAGTTACTTGTGGGACACTCTGGTTCTGATTCGATTTTGGTACGTTTCGGAAAATAACAACCTGCCTTCTTTTACAAAGTGGCCCCCAAAAATTGCCAAAATCTAAAAAAAAAGACTACGTATGCTGAAATGTATCAATCAAATTCTTGTTTTAAACGAAATTATTGACGAGGAAAAGAATATAACACACTCCATTATACTTTAGGACTAACCGTTCTCAAGATATTTGAGATTTCTTGCCTTTTTGTTACGCCGCTATCGGAAAAATATCCAATTACCAAATAAAAACAAATATTGTATTAGAAATGCAAATTTAGTGCTATTTGGTGCAATTAAACTCAATCTAATGAATTATTAAGGAAATAAAGAAAATATGAATTGAAGTCTGCAAGGAAAGTCGTGTGCTGTCCACATCAGATTTTTTCTTATTCGTCTGACTTTATAAATTTGCTCACTTTTCCATAGTACCTTCACCCATAACACGCAAAATGTTGAATGGCTTCTTCACCATTACCCACCTTGTATGGTTAGTTGGTGTCGTGTACTGAATTTAAATGATTTAGGTCAGGATTTGTCAGGTTTCAAATTGATCCTTGAGCAGATATGACATCCTTCGCAATCTGAATGGTTAAATCTGATTATAGTTTTGCCTGTGGAAATACATAATTATTTTGTAATGCCATTATATAATAGCTGGATAGGTAAAAATATGTTCTGGGCTGTTATCGTCTCTGAACAATTGCTACAATAACTACAAATTCTTGTTCTGTCGCCGTTAATTTTCAACCCTTAGTGATGACGAGTTCATAGTCCTGTAATCGTTTCGGCAATTATTCTGTATGCATAAATTTCACAGACCTGGACGGATTTTTTAATGGATTATTTGTTCTCTTACCCTTTATCTTGCAATTGTATTTGCATGTTAGAATGTGACATTATTTGTTGTGTTTTTATTGAGGTGCTTGGCTTCTTTGGCCAAATTGTCCGCTTTATGTGCTGTTATACAAAATATAATTATCTTTGAGTGCCCCATATGTAATTTGTGTGTTCTATATTATGTTCACATAGTAGTAATTGGACCTCCTATTATAGCCCCTCTTGCCAGGGTTACGGAGCAACAAAGTAAAATTCTATCACTAATTACTAATATAATTATAGGTATTCCAGTCTACAGCTTTATGTACCGTTGTCTCCTCTGCGCGTTCATCGCCGGCGGTCCAAACTTCTGCAGTATTAGCTGATTTAGGTTTTATAGCAGCAACCCTCAATGAGTCGGTCCGTAAGTTCGGCATAATCAAATCAAATCATTAGGCGATTATCTATAATTTTGTAATTGATTTTTATTTCTATCTCTGTTTTATGCCGAAATCCTAACGCATTATTATTCTCCACCAGGGGCGCTGCAATCCCTTTTATTCATTCAGGTATTTTCACTTTAATGTAAATATATTTAACTTGTACACTCACTGACTTTTCCTTACAAAATTATTGGAGTGCGTAAGGGCTCTCCTAGAAATCCTGTATGTATTGAGATGGTGTCAAAGGTCAAACTATAACATATTCCTGAATTTACATGCGTGTAGCATGCTTGAATACGAATTTGCTATTTTTAAGATTTTGTAGTTAGCGAAAAGATACACTATAAATAAGCTGTGTGTATCCGTCCTACCAATACTTCCCTGCACAATACTTCCCTATACAATACTTCCCTGCACAATACTTTCCTATACAATACTTCCCTACACAATACTTTCTTATACAATACTTTCCTATACATTGTATATGCATATAAGAAAGGGGATTTATTATTGGAAAAACTTATTTTTTGCAAAAGTAAAGATATCTAAATTAAAACAGCATACAATATATTAGGTAAATATCATTAATATTTATTCTACTCAGCATAAAAACAAATTTCCACGATTTATAACACGTTCTAAAGCTTTTCTTATTTTTTTCCCCTTTTTTTGCCATTCTTCAAAAACAAATTGCACGAAAAAAAATATTTACGGTTTTTTCCACAACATTTGGAAACTCCATGGTCATTTAATATTTCGTAGTTTCGTAAAATATTACGCGAAAATACCTATAAAAAGGCTTTTTTCTTTGTGGGGGGGGGGGGTGACAGTTATGCTGAAACCGTAATACAAGAGATAATACCGAATTTATGTTGCAGCCTTTTTGTGGTATGTGTTCAACCACATTAAATAATATTAATAGCCCTCATTTTTAACCACGATTGTTTGTTTTTCACATTCTTAAAAATGGCAATGTATAATATTTTTAAAAAGTTCGCCCCGCAACCCGCAAACGTCAAAAAGTTTAAAGATATTGTACGTCCAACACGCAATTTAACCATGACACTAAAATATTTCAATATTATGAGAAAAATAAGAAAACTAGCTGAAAAGCAATAGTTTTATTTCGATTAGCAAATGAAAGAAACCCACAACATTTCATGGAACTAGCTATATTCTTTTGTGAAATATCACGCTCCCTGCGGACAAGTAAAAAGTGTAATATCTGATGACCGGCTTATAATTACTCCAAAGCAGTAGTATTCATTCATCAAAATTTTCTCCATTTAAGACCAAAAATTTCCAGAGAACGATTGATGTTGGCGCTCTATAAATGATAGCATACGCTTTTACAATATACATGAATTGGCTATTGTTTTACAAAGTTTATGTTTTTCAATTTTCTAAAAATGCAAAATGATATTTTATTCTTACTTTACCTAGAAATCTTAGTATATGTACGAAGAAAATATTGTGATAGAGTCAGAAATATTACATTCAGAGTTTGATGAATCAACACGTTTTGAGCATCTCTGATCAACCATTTATTTCAGTGATGTCTTTGTGCTTCTCTATGGCTATGGTATTTATCTATCAAATTGATAAAATAAAATGAAATTAGGTATTGTTTTTAACTGTAATTAATATCAGAAGCCAATTAATTATCGAAGACTACAAATCAAGTAAGTATCTTGCAGTGTGCACTGTGACGATAAGAACTTGCAATTTCGTCTCAGTAGTCCAACTGTAGAGTGTCGGTTGACTAGTTCAGATATCCAGGGTTCGACTCCCTGTTGGGGCAGCATTGCTCTTCACAATGGCCCTCGAACAAATCAACCCTGTAGGTTAGTGCAAACATGTCGGAGGTCTGAAGACCCCAGACCTTGCGACTCAAATAGTGGGATTAGAGTCGCTAGCTGCACGACTGGGAAAGGATACCTCCTGCACTCAGGAGGCACCTAGGAGGCAATCTACCATCCCGCCAAACGAACATTTATTTTAGGTCTAAAAAGATAACAATTGATGAAAAATATTGTGGTTAAGCAGACAGTTTCACATTATATTTGAACTTGACAAGTACGTCCATTTTTCAAAAATGGGAAAAGGGTAATTGCGAATATAGATAAAAAGATCATTGAAAAATAAAATTTAGAGTGAGGTATATTAACATATTGAAAAATAGATTAAAATTAAAGAAAATAATAAAATTTTAAAAGTGAAATTTAGAAAATATATGAAAGAAGAAAATATATGGACAAGGAATTTGGGCACATGGAAAACAAAAACAGAAATTTAAGAAATTTTGGAAAAAATTTAGAAAAATTACAAATAAAAAGGGTCAAAAGAAAAAAAAAGAACCGAGAAAATAGAAATAGTTAACATAGCGTTTTTTGTTTTATTAAAAGAAAATATGGGAGGAACACAATAAGTCCATATAAGTTAATAAGAATGAAACGAAGGGATTCATTGACCAAAATTAATTGAGAGCAGAATCTACTCATAAGCTTAGGTCTCTTTATTAGAAGTTTCCATGGCAACAAGAATACAGTTTTTAATTTTATCTACTGAAGAGGGATTTAAACGAACTTTGGAGAACCAAATTGGTTTATTAGAGGGGGAGGGTTTACAAAGATGAAAATTTTTAGAAAAAGGACAATCGTAAATGCAATGGTCAATGTCACCGAATTTATTGCAAATACAGTTAGAGGTGGATTTAGTTTTGAAAGAGTATAGGTAATCAAGAAAGAGGCCAGAAAGTAAGAAAGTAAATTAGGTATTTATCAAAAATTTGTAAATTAAGATTCACGATAGGGAGGTAAGACAGGATCCTAGCCGGATCACCAGTCCTGGTGGAAATATAGTCATTAAGATAATTTTGCCAAAGATTAAGGATATGAGATTTACAAAATTTTCGGAGGTCTGAAAGTGGCCCTAGTATGACTAGTACGGATTCAGTGGACTCTGGAATATTGAGTGCTGATTTCAAATTGAGAGAATAACGACCACGGACGATACTAACCTGGGTAAAAAGTGTAATAGCAGAAGGTTAAACTGAGGTAAGAATAGCAGGAGGTGGTCAATCAGATTGTCAGTTGCCTGCCAATCTGACATTAGGGTGTGGAGAATGCAAAGACCCCTTCGACAATAAGAGCTTGCAATTTCGTCTCAGTAGCTCAACGGTAGAGCGTCGGCTGACCAGTTTAGAAATCCAGGGTTCGATTTCCGATTGAGGCAACAAGGCTCTTTATAACCTTTAAATATTTTAACTTTTTCAAAAGTTAAAAAAATATTATAAAAGCCATAACTATTTAAAATTTAAATTTTGGAGCGAAAATACCTGTTTTAAATTCAATTTTTAAAAACAAATAGCATATAGCAGAACGATAATTTGCGCCGTTCTTGTGATATTTAAAGGTTTTGATTTAAAATATGTTAATATCTTCACTATACCTCATGGCAATAACTTTAAGCATTTTTATCAAACAATAAATTGATACTCTTGCTCAGTACTTATAATGAGCCGTTATTGAGCTATTAGAAACTTTAATTTTCCATAGGGAGCGTTATATTGTTATTAATGGCCAGGAACTTGATTAACTGACTTCGATTAACTGACTTGATTAACTGACTTGATTAACTGACTTCGGGCAAAACATCGATCGGAAATAGAATAATTTTGCTCTCACATGACGTTACCCCCGCACCACGGGGGTGAGAGCATGATATCAATTGAAATATTCGAGCGAATTGAAATAATTTTAGCATGTTTATTTTAATTTGTAATAACAATAAGCGCATTGCATTTTTGGAATATATAACAATAAGAAAATTTGAATTGGACTATTATTTGAAAAATACCAATTTGAAATTTAATAATCTGTATTGAAAGTCATGTGTTTGGATCATTTCATTTTTTTCTTCTACAACTAGAGGGCTACGGTCATTAAATATTTTTCCTCGCCGGATTTATCAGTTTTTACGCAAAAATCTGGAAAATTGAATTTTCTCGTATGAAACAAAATGTTTTTTTTACTTTGAAATATGAAGCACAAAATACGTAGTTCAATATTTATATACATTTCCAAGTAAATGAAATTTTAACTTAATAGAAATATTTCATATCTACCAGTTAAATTTATGCAGGAAAAAAATATCAGTATTAAATTAATAGAACTGTTACTTTTGCAAAACAATATTAATAAAAAAAAATGTTTTCCGTCGGAAATGGCATGGTTAATTCTTAAAGAATGAGTTGCATTTATCAATTTCCACCTAAAAACTGAGAAATAAATGTTAATTTAACGATATGCGCAGTATTAAAACTGCCTGTATATACTGAGAATAAGTCCAAAATATTTACAGTATCTTAAGAATGGTACAAGACACAATTCTAAAAGCAATCATATGTTTTCTATTACAAAGTTACTCCTTTACGATTTAACGTATGATATCATTACGTCTTATTTGCCGTTCTGATTTTACAAGACGTACAATTTGCTAAATTCCACCACATTTTGATCAAGGTAAAATTCTACGTGCTTCTTGAGCTACTGGGAAAACGGATGTGACCACAACTTCTAACTCGTATTTCCTACAGGATCATAATATTTTAATCATACATTAGAATAATGTTTTTTTTATCATACGTATAACAACATTTCTTTCCAGTTATAATTAATTATGTTTATGCATGTAAAGTTTCATTACATTTCCTATATAAAAATCCATTTTCTTATATCTTATATAATGCATTTATAAGTTTATCGCACAAAATAAAACGCAAAGTTGATATTTATTTGAAATTACATTGAATTTTGTTACTCTAAAAGTTTTGGCGACTTACCACATTTTAAAATTCGCCAAATAGTTTGCCGCAAGGCCTTAAAAAGTTAAAAACAACAATACGAGAAATATCACTTCTTCCTTTACTAAGGTTTCACGGCCATTACCATAAAAGGTAAGACTGTTATTATTCTATAAGTAAAATACACTTTGTGCAAAGGATAAGAAATAGATGCAAAAAAAATGCTATACCCAAGACCCGGATTAAGAGAGAGCCAATCAGAAAACAACATGTCCAGCCAATTCGAAACAACACAGGAGATTGGCGTGCATCAGGATACGACAGTAATATGTCGATAAGAAACTTCAAGTCAGAACAAGTATAAATGAAGCCCAACAAAATGAAAAATAGGTTTAAACAACACATATGAACCTCAAAAACAAATTTATTCGTGCTTATACTACATTGATCTAGTTTCCCTTATCCACTGTTTGTATTACTTAACATAAAACTCTTTTAAAAAGATTTTAGAATTTTTCTGGTAGTAATATTTGCTTCTGGTAGTAATATTGCCTTTCAAGCAATACAGCAAGGCATTATTACTTTCCTTATATACATAATGTATAAGGAAAGTATTGTGACGGGGTCCAAAATTCGAATTCGAGTTTTCGACGAGAGAGCACGTTTCAAGCATCTCTGATCACGAATCAAATATTTTTGAAGTGATGTCTGTGTGTGTGTGTGTGTGCGTGTCAGTGAGACTGTGGAGACGATAACTGACGAACGAATGGACCGATTCGAACCAAATTTGGTACAAAATTCACAATCCGTAAACACTGGAAGTCTATTGCTTTTATACGCAATCGAATGTTCAGAACCCCTCTGAATTTTCGAATGAAATTTTGAAAAAATCGTCAAAAAATCAAAACCACTAATAAAGTTACGCAAATAGACATTTCTTATGTAATTTTTCATTAGAAAACGATTGGCATACATTTAAGAACGCTAACATGAATCGCTCTCGAGATATTGCACATTTTTTAAAAAAATTATCAAAAAGTCATATAAAATAAAAATAAAAATATTTCCTATTGAGAAATATGTTCACTTTTCATATGTAATACCAGGCGATAAATTGGGTGACATCATTCTCGTGGATCTAGCTCGTTCCATTCATGAAAAAAGATACTTTGAGTAATACTTTTGTATTTGAACGCCAATAGTCATTTATAAGCTGTAAGAATAACTTATTTCTGAGTGCAAAACACTTGGCGAGATTTCGGCGACGAATTTGGCGGAATGTCGCCAACTTGGCGACTTTTGAAATGCTACCAAATTAACAAAAATCTCGCCAAATGGATCAAAATGACACTAAATCAATGAAAATGTCGACTAACTGTCGAAAATTCCATATCTTGGAAAGAATATTAGTATCTACTATAAGAAAAACCTATTTTTTTTACTGTAAAAGTAGTAAATTCATTACATTATATAAGGAAAGTCATGTGTTGCCCACATCAGATTTTTTTACCCACGAACACTATTGACAAAATTCTAAACAAGCAGGGCCACTAAAGCGACTTCTACTCTACAGCAGTACTACAAACAAAAAACGCTTGCTGTGTGCTACCAAAGGACAATGACAGCCAAACCATTGTCCTAGAGTCGTAATAGTATTAAGTAGATGAGAACTTTCTTGGTTACATGCAATATCCTGTCATATAGGATAGAAGTCGGTTTACTGCAACAAATTGTAACATGGTTAATATGGAAATAACCCAATTTTGAACTCAGGTAATAATTATAAATTGTTGTAATAGCAGACTTAACTCATCTCCATGTTACAAAAATAAATTTTTTATACTTAAACTTAGTACGCGCGTAGAAAATGTTTCACATAAAAAAAGTTTTTACCACAATATTTTATAAACAGTTTTACTGCTCCTTTAGCATACTATTTAAAGAAAATGAAAAAAAATTCACATGAAAACTCACTCCCACAATATGCTTCCCTTCTATTTTGTTACATTTTTTCCCGTCTATTTTTTTTCCTTGTAAAAGTTGCTCGAGAAATATATTTTTGTAGTCCACTCCACGCACAATTTCTAGCACGGCCGTTTAGTAGTTCCGTTTTTCTAAATATAACATGAAAGTACTACCTAAACGTGGTGTTTTATTCTTTATTTTGAAGTTTATTGCATTGAAAATAACTTCAAATTCACGTTTTTTCTGCACTTCGCGATATATGACAAGCGTTAATAAATAACATACGTGTAACCAGAGAAAATGTTCCAGGGGATTTGCGTGAGGTAAAAAGTAGCATAAGAGAAATAAGAGGGAAAATTACATGTTAATTACAGCAACAGGATCAAATATAGATAAAAATTCAGTGAAATAATTTGGGGTCATTATCGGAATTATATCACTTTCATTGAAATCACTTTCATTGAAATTATATCACTTTCATTGAAATTATATCACTTTCATTGAAATTATATCACTTTCACTGAAATCCATCGATTTTTAGATTCGATCTATTTTTACTTTCCTTATATGCATAATGTATAAGAAAAGTTCGAGTTTTCGAGTTTTCGAGTTTTCGAGAGACCAATTCGAGTTTTCGAAGGGAGAACACGTTTCAAGCATCCCTGATCACGAATCAAACATTTTTGAGGTGATGTCTGTGTGTGTGTGAAAGTATGTGTGTGTCAGTGAGTCTGTGGAGACGATATCTCACGAACAAATGGAGCGATTCGAAAGAAATTTGGTCAAAAATCACAATCCATGAATACTGGAAGCCTATTGTTTTTAAACGTAATCGAATGTTCAGAACCACCTAAATTTTCGGGTGAATCTTTGGAAAAATCATCAAAAAATTAAAACCTTTAATAAAGTTGAACAAATAGATATTTCTTATGTAATTTTTCCTTAGAAAACGATTGATATAAACTTTAGAACGCTAGCACGAACCGTCCTCGAGATATCGCAAATTTTTCAAATAAATTTATCAAAAAATCCCATAAATTAAAAAAGGATATTAACTGTTGAGAAACATGCTTACTTTTCATGTGTAATATCATGCGATAAATTGGGTGACTTCATTCTCGTGGATCTAGCTAGTTCCATTCATGAGAAAAGATACTTTGAGTAATACTTTTGTATTTCAACGCTAATAGTCATTTAACTGCTATAAGAATAACTTATTTCTCCGTCCATAACGCTTGGCGAGATTTTGGCGACGAATTTGGCGGAATGTCGCCAACTTGGCGACATTTTGAAATGTTGTCAAATCAACGAAACTCTGGCCAAATGGATAAAAATGACGCTAAATCAATGAAAATGGCGACAAATTGTCGAATATTCAATATCTCGGAAAGAATATAAGTGTCTACTATAAGAAAAACCTATTTTTTTTACTGTAAAAGTAGTAAACTCATTGCATTATATAAAGAAAGTCATGTGTTGCCCACATCAGATTTTTTCATTTATAATATTGAAATAATTATATATATAAAAAACTTGAATTTTTGAAAATTGCATGTTAATCATTGCAACAAGATATATATAGCTCAAAATTCAATGAACTAATGGGGTTTGTAACCAGAAATATGTCAATTTCATCGAATTCCATCGATTTTTTAGAGATTTGATATTTTTTTCACTTATAATATTAAAGTAATTATATATATATAATAAAATGAAATTTTTGAAAATGGCATGTTAATCAAAGCAACAGGATCTAACATAGTACAAAATTCACAGAAATAATGGGGGTTATAATCGGAATTATATCAATTTTCATTGAATTCCGTCGATTCTTTAGACATTCGGTCTATTTTCCACTTATAATACTGAAGTAATTATATATGCAAAACCCGAATTTTTTTTTAAATTGCGTGTTACTTAAAGCAACAGGATCTAATACAGATCAAAGTTCAGTGAAATAATGAGGGTTCTAATTCGAATTATGGCAATTTTCATTGAAATGCATCGATTTTTAGAGATTTGATCGATTTTTCCACTTACAATGTTGAAATAATTATATATTTAAAAACTGAAACTTTATCTTTAAAATGCACGAAATTAGAATATCTGTCTTTAAAACCTTCCATTACTATACCTTACATAGTTACAAGGGTGCTTAAGAACTTTCCAAGAAATCCTGTATAGCTGGATATGTTTTTTTTCTAAAATATGATTTTCTACATATTGTAAGATACATTATGTAGTTTCCCAAAAGGACACTAGATGGCAGCAATTAACCAGACTTAAGAACGTTTGTTTTGTATACAAATTAGTCGAGTTCGAAATAGAATTCGAATCACGTAGCTAACGTGTTGTAAGATATGGCTAATCCTAGCTATGTTTTGTAAAATATGTGTAACTTTTATGTATTATTAAATGTTGTAATGTTTTGTGAAGTCTTAAACGGTGAGTGAGTGTTTTCCTAACCTCTAGACCAGAAAAAGCCTTATAATACTACATTTATTCTTACAGATGTAAGTGCAACGGTAAAAACATCTGGAGAATAAGAATCCGCTCAACTTCCTCATGCATACAGATGTTAAGGTCCAATTGTGTCATAAGCAGCATCATAATATACCAAAATGTGTATATTTTTTAGAGATTTTGTTCAAGTTTCTCACATAAAAACTATTTTTAAAATTTGATAGTATGTGTCTTTAAATCGTGGAAACTTAAAACTTGTGGGTCCAAAGTATAACTATAGCGGGTATAACTGTAACGTATATAACTAGCAAAGTATAACTATAGCGTAACTATAGAGTGAGATTCTTCATTTTCAAAGGCTTGAAAATATCTTTATATTGACACCATACTTGACAATGTAACCCCCCAGGGGCGGCTATTATTCACAATGACTGAAACTATTAAGACAATCATCGAGCCATAAATAAACCCTTTTATGCATGATTATGTCAAATTTTATTCTACGCTGCTATGTTAAAAAATATACATAAAATTTCGAATAAATTTCAAAGCTTTCGCTCGAATTTAAAAATAACCTAGTTCTAGATTTTTCGATAAAAAAGCCGGATATAAAGTTTCATGAAAGTCTATTAATATTTGTGGCTACTATCGTTTACACAAGAAATTGATCACAGACATTAGACAGACAGATAAACAGACGGATATCACTCCAAAAATAGTAAAAACGTATTTAGGAGGTCTTAAAACATATATTGACATCAAAATCTCGAAATCGAAAATTTTTCCGTGAAACCAACATTTCTTCAATACTACGTAAAAATGATTATGCAATTCTTACAAAAAGATGAGGAAAACATATTCGATGACACAAATGTTTCTTCCTCCGACTTATCGACTATTATTTTATTTATATTTATTTGCATTTATTACCATTAAGTTGATTGATTTAGGTTTCATGAAGCTAAATCAAAGACAAGAAGCTAAATCAAAGATATTTAACAAGAAATACAAAGAAAGAAAACATAGAAAAACATCTAAAGTTGAAATTTCCACATTTTATCATAGGCCTCATTGTCTGGGCATGCAAAGGAAGATATTCCTCTGGTTGGTTGGTTGATTATGGTTTAATGGCACAAGATCCAAAGAGAATATGCTGCGCCAGACATATGGTACCAAGATACATAAATTAGTATGGGTTAAAACACGTGTATAATTTCAAAAAGTGATAATGTGTGAAAAAACCATGGCTATGGAACATGTACAACAATGAAAACGAGATGAAAAATGACTAAAAGGTTATAAAAAGTGAAGTTAAAAATGATGGAAAAAACCAATGTCCAGTAGGAATGGGAAAAGCTCCAAATGAGGATTTTCTCCAATCAATTCTGCCAAATGTAAAGTATAAGTCTTGAAATGCTTAAAACGGAACTGTTTATATTTCGAACACTCAATTAAAATATGTTTGATACTTGCTGACGTCTGACAACTATTACAAAAGGGTTCAATTTCTCCTAAAAGTAAGTGTCTGTGGGTAAAACGAGTATGACCAATGCGCAAACGAGTTAATATAACATCAAGTTTCCTACACTGAAAACTAGTCCACTTCTGTATTAAAAGCTTTATCTCATCCAATTTATTTTGAGTTTGCTGATTCCATGAATGTTGCCATTTATCATATAATATTTTACTAATAGTTTTTTTAATATCTGTCAAAGGAATGGGATGATTCATAATACGATTAGCTGTTTTTGCAGCGGTGTCAGCCAATTCATTTATTTCCCTTTATACCAACATGTCCCGGAACCCAACAAAATTGAATATGGTGTCCTCGTGCGCCTTCAGACGATGCACAAGTTGGAGGATATCTGAGGCAATGGGATGAAGCATGGCCATTCTGGATGAAAGTAATTGCAAAGAACTTAACGAATCTGTATATATGATGTATTTTTTTACCCTTGATATTCCTCTGTAAAATAAAATTGTTTAGGCTTTTTCTTAATATACTTGGGTTGTCTTTTATACAGCTCAATTGCTTGGATTTATTATTTCCAGAAAAATTATACCTCTGCTTAACATGTCTGGTACATTAGCTTGCAATATTCCCTTGTTTAATAGATTTCACTTGTCAACTGTTAGAAACACATTTTAGGAACTGTAAAGGATGTTAGATTCCTCTAACAAACGTGTCGTTATAAACCAGAATTTTGCAGAATTCACTTCGACAATAAGAGCTTGCAATTTCGTCCCAGTAGCTCAACGGTAGAGCGTCGGCTGACCAGTTCGGCTGGCCAGTTCATGTCGGCTGGCCAGCAAGGTGTTTTGCAATGACGTCCGAAGAAAGTAACCCTGTAAGCTATTGCAAAAATGTTGAAAATTTGAAAGTGACCCTAGTACAACTAGAACGGATTCAATGGACTATGGGATATTAAGCGCCGATTTCAAATCAAGAGGATAAAATCAGCATCAGGCTAACCTGAGGTAAAAATAGCAGAAGCTAGTCAATCAGATTGTCAGTTGCATGCCAGACAGACAATAGAGAGTGGAGAATGCAGAGTCCACTTCAAAAATAAGAGCTTGCAATTTCGTCCCAGTAACTCAACATTAGAGCTTCGGATGGCCAATTCGGAGATCCAGGGTTCGATTCCAGGTTGGAACAGCATGGTTCTTTACAACCTTTGTGAAATAGATTTATTATTACATTAGTAAAAGGCAGAATTTCTTATGAAGAATGTCAACTAGTTCGAAGATGGGGTGGATGGTGCAGCTGGCATTAATGGATGGTGCAGCAAGATACTCTACAATTTTAAGTCATAGTTATTGCAGTAGCTTGATTGATTTAATTTAAATGGGAAAAAACTGGTGCGGACAGCAAGTGACTTTCTCTGCATAATGCAATGTCTTAACTTCTTTCACCACGAAAAATGGAGTACAAGTCCACGACAAAATATTTTCAGATTTATTTTAACATGACGTAACTTGAAATTCAGCTCTCTTGGCAACTTATTAATCCAAAAATGACTTATTCGTACACACGTGAATAACCCTCATCGAAATGAAATGGACATATCCCATGCAATAAGTGATTACTAACGATCTTTTCCCATCAGAATACAAAACTATTATAAAAAGCATCTTCTTTCGTGAATAGAATGAACTAGATCATTGAAAATCATATTAAAGGCTGATGTTTTTTTTAATTCATTCAAAAATTGCGCAATATCTAGAGAACTGTTCATGCTAGTGTTCAGAAACTTATATCATTCATTTTTCTAATAAAAATTGCGTATAACACTCTTATTTATAAGTATTGAAAGTCCTGATTTTTTCAAAAATTTCATCGCAAATTGAAGGGGCTCTCTAATATTTGATTGCTTTTAAAATCAATAAGGTTCCAGTATTCACCGACTGTAATAATCGTCCCAAATTATTTTCAAAATGCTTCATTCGTTCGTGAGATATCGCGTCCACAGACTCACGGACGCACATACTAACATACACTCACTAACTAACACACACACACATCACTTCAAAAACATCCAATTCCATTTGAAATATGCTTGAAAAGTGCTCTTTCGTCTATAATTCGAATTTGAATTTTCGATCCCTACTTTCCCTGTACTACGTATGAAAGGAAAGTGATAAATAATTTAAATGTAAGCAAGGATTAAATCATATGTTTCTATTTTACGGACCTATGAATTTTTGGATTTTTATTCCTCTTTCTAACACTTCGGGTGCCGTGCGAAAAACGCAAAAACGTTTATTTCACCCCAAAATTTGATGAGAAAACTATCGAAATGAATTTATGCAAAACGATGGGAGGTATAACATAAAAACGCCAATATTTCCATTTGTCCTCGAAAAAGATAATGAACATGCAATTCCGCCATCAAAACGTTATTTGCATTTGATGTTGTATATAGATCAATATTTTATTTCTGGTGAATAAATAACTGGGGAAAAAGTAACATTTTCGAAGTTTCATAAATGAGGTAGGTCTAGGTTATTTCTACTTCTTTATGGCGTATGAAGAAGAGTTTTCTACTGCAATCAAAATTCGAAAACTATATTTGTAGGGACATTCAAAAAATACACTGGTGTCCAAAATTAGTTACAAACACATTTTTTGCAATAATTCGAAATAGCTACCACTAATATTAAAAAATATGATGTTATATAAAAGTAGAAAATGCTGCGGCACAGTTAGATTTCAGTTACCAAAACAAGCTACTAATCTATAAATCGGTCATCCGCCCCGAAATGCTGTATGAAGCCCCGGTATGGGGATATGCCTGTAGAACTACCATAGACTGTTTAGGGAAAAGACAAAATAAAACCCTGAGGAGTATTAGGAAAGATCCCAGATACCTAAGGAACTCGGTGATAAGGCAAGATTTTAAAATTTAAATCTTGAGAGCTGAAATTAAAAAGCAGGCGACGAACTTTTAAAATAACTTGTCCTCCGTCCCGAACAAATTGTTATTCACTCTTCATGGTTATGATCATCGAAAGGCCAAATCTCGTAAGAGACCCCGCGCAGTTCTAAACATGTGTATGTGTATTACTGAAAACTAGGTATGCCCCTTTTTCTGACAACCCCAATTTAACAAATCCAGCAAACTAGGATAATTTAAACTTAAAAATATCTAAGCCAGATCCCTAAACTGTCGAAAACGAAATAATGCCCAGATCTATACCAACTCCCCAAAACTGCTTAAACCCAAAATGTAAAGCAAACCGCCACATTAGGTGTTAAGCCAAATCAAAAGCTAGTAAATAATAAATTTGAGTTTCCATACTATGGGTCAATGAAATAATGTCACAGTACAATGAATATAATGTCACAGGTCAATGAAATAATGTACACAGTATGTACCAGAACTTGAGATTGGAGATTAAAGGGGTTTCTCGCCTAGTGCTCTGTCCTGCACGACAAATCCGTAGGCATGGTTAGTATGGCGCCACAAGATCATTTAAATTAAAAAAAAATAATTAAAATGAAATTCTGAATTAAACAAAAAATTTGTAGCATTTTGCTTGGAAAATTGGAATTATGTGCATGCATCTATCTGTAACCTAAAGAAACTGTTTGTCGGCGCCTTCGTTTATATCTTTCAACCCCTATTAGTTCTTTCAACTAAGCACAGGAACGTGTTGAGCTATTGAGATATCGTCGGGAAGTGACGTAATTTCCGCCCAGCCTTGTACCAAATTAGATCTTCTGCGCATCTTGCTCGATGTCTGAAGGATTCGCAGACTCAGCGCTTCGCAGACTTGGAACCCTATCAGGTCTTGTGCTCAGATGTCCATCCTACTGAATCTCCGAGTAGAACTTTCCAGGTCATACCCGGTAGCACTCGTAAGTAAATATTATTTTCAGCATTGCAATACTCTTTGTTATACTGTCGTTTTTGGTGGTGGTAAGGCAGTTATTTTTTTCCTGCTTTTAAAACCCTTTAATTGTAAAATAAATTTGTGTCAGATCTATAAATGTATTATTCAAGAATTATTGGAAATATCCTTTTCAAGCATAAAATAATAGGAAAAGATAAAAATAATAAAGGACGGGAGACCCACTTTAACCTTTGCCAAACCTCAAGAGTTTACATAATGAAAAGAAAATACATTTATAGTCGGAAATTTTCAGGTTGCTCAATATGATTTGTGTCCATTGTTAAATCGATGCAAGAATCTCAACAAAATATTCCAGGGAACAAACACATGAAGTATTTATAGATTAAAAAACATTGACCTAGGGCATTAACAAAATGAAAAACCGGAATTTCGATCTTTTTTTTTATTTTCAAAACTTGGGATGCATAATATTGATAACAGTATTTCTGGATGAATTGAAGGAAATTGAAACATGGCTTATGCAGTAACTTGGGGAGGGGGGATTTATACATTTTACTTCCCCTGAAGCTTATGGGAAGGAGGTCATGTCGATTTTATGGTTTAATTATAATTCTATATGTCTTAAGAAGTCTGTATTATGGAAAACAACGGATTGAAATCAAAATGGGGACAATGTTAGTGATCTACATGTAATAAAGTTAGTGATATACATGTAACAGTGGTTTACATTGAAATGGGGTCGAAGTACGAAATGCCGAATTAAGATGATTTTTGTCTGTCTGCTTTTATTATTATGTCTGTTTGCGTGTATTATTATGACTGTTTGTGTGTATGTATATATCTGTGGGCACAACACCTCACTAAAAATTGAACGATTCAAATAAATTTGGTAGGATTATTTTAAGATTATTTCAATTTACTGATTTGAGGTCTAATGCTTTCCTGAACATTTATACCTAAGAAGACTGTAATTCTTTGAACTTTTTCTTTTGGGAAATCTACAAAACAAAAAAATTATAACACTAACAAATTTAGCATATGCTCGTTTCATTTATAATTATTGTCAAGAAATTGGTAAATTTCAAGACGTCACATGTCTCTCTCTTACGATATTACACGTTATTGATCTAAACTAAAATAAAAAGTCATGCAAAATATTAAATATTTTCACAGTGATCAAAGGAAAGAATGCCTAATAAGTACTTCAATTCAGGAATATATAGATATCTGTGCTTAAACATTATCACAAGCTGTTTTTCCAGATGTTTAAAATACTGATTCCACCCCGCATGGAGTGCGATATTTCCTTGAAAAATTAGGCAGTTTCTCAAAATAAAGCATAGCATTTTTTCATTATTTTTGGTACATGGAATAGATTCACCAACGTATAGCAACGTATAAATTTTTTCGCTACTATTTCAAGTATTGACTACTTCGTGCTGAGAAGCTCTAAAACGCAGAAAACAGTCTACTGATGCTAGTCTATATAAATAAAATTGAATATATGTCTATCTGTCTCTCTGCATCCTTATCAGAGAACTACTGTACCGAATGTAATGAAATTTTGATGGGTAGCCTTGGTTAGGTCAAACTTAAAATTTAGGAGTCCGTATGTCTTTCTGTCTGTCTGTCTTTCTTTGCGTCCTTCTGACTGTTTCCTCACTTTCGGCGTGACGAGCCTCCAGACAAAAGGAAACCAATCATTATCGGAGTCTTCAAACCAACATAGTCAAATCGTTTTTTGAACCTTTCTACAAAAAATGCAATTCAAAATCCAATCACATGAACCCATCGTTATTTGTGCCTATGTCTCTACAATTCTAGAAACTGCAAAAATTAAGGAAGTAAAAATTAAAACTTTTAATTTCAAGGGTTATAAATGAAAGACTTCTCTTTATTTGTGCCCCGAATAAAAAGAACAGAAAAATAGTCTACAAAGAACCTATTGTTTAATTGTAAATTTATTATTATCTATATAAATAAAATTGTAAGCTGTGCTTCTATCTGTCTGTTTATCATCTCAACAGGGGGTCTGAGATTATTTCCATTTTGTGAGAATTGCTATAAAATTAATAAAAAAAAATTTCAAATATTAAATGCCACCGCCAATTGCGAATTAAATTTATTTACTTTATATATTCTGTACTAAGAACATTTATACAGCAAGTTTATCAATAAGAGCGTGATCCTCAATAGAACAGTCTTGGATGTTCTTACGTATTCCGCTTGTCGAGCAACTGCTATTGAAAAACTTTCTTGAATAGAAACTTGAAAGTACAAGTTAAACGAAGAATAATCCTGTTCTGTCGGTCATAAAACCAGACATACTTCAAGGGTGGAAGACTTTGTAATTTTACCTCGAAAAAATATGGGGGATGCCTTATTGGAGGACGTTTTCAAATACGTACAGTAGGCCATGGGCTTTTGGGCGGGCCGTTAATACTGTAAACGCGCGAACGTGACCTCTTAATTTAGAAATTAGAAGACACCCAGGCACCATCACCACTTACAAACCCGTGACCGAAAAAAAAGCCACAAATAACCACAAAGGTTCACCCCCCTGTCCGGAGAAGTAAATCTCCAAGATGACCTGCTCGAAACACAGGAAAACCAAAACATTTAAAGAACATTTAAAACCAAAACCCTTATCTTTAAGGAACTTCTTCAGCCACAAATATTAAATACAATAAAATCACAAAATAAACAAACAGAACTTTGAAGTTAAAATTATATCATTTATTAAAGTTATAAAAGGAGTTATCAAAAACAAAAGCTGAGTCTTTCAGCACGCCTCTGGACTCGGGCGCAAAGACTTCATTAAACCAACGCCACAAGCTTCAAACAGTAATTATCCAACATTAATTCAGTGGCAAACAAAATAATATATTACATAATATACGTATGGTATGGTTAAACATACTAGGCCGAGCACCCGGAGAGCATTAAAAATAGGATTTACGTTTTTCAAATATAAATTAATAGATTTGAATTAAATATTATTTCCAAGAAGATATAAGAGCAGGCCTGTTCGTCGAACCAGCAAGGGTTGCCAATCATGCTCGGCTCGCAGTTCTTTTAGGAGTCAACTTCAGGTGATACAAACATATTCTGAGACGCCAGGGTTGATTTCGAAAACAGAAATCAAAGTCTTACCACGAGCCATGAAGAAAAAAAACATCGGCTGAGAGTCCTAGCGACAAACTCGTCGCTCCATACAAAATAGATCCGGCACACCAGAAGGGTCTACAGGAGACTCTTGGCCCGGACAGGCTCGGCGCTCATCGACCCGGCATGGCCTCGGGTCATCCTTCGGTCGTACCAGGGCTCCATCAGGCACGGAACCGGATCCGGCATGGGCCTCGGACCATTCCCACGGGAGTATCGTTGTTATGGAGGCGGACCCGGCATAGCCTTGGATCATCCCAAACGGAGTGATGATTTTATTCTCCGATCCGGCAAGGCCTCGGATCATCCGGACGTCTCAGGGCCACATTTCCTCAGTCCCAAGCAACGGGAATCAAATGCTCACGAAGCCCAAGGAACCGGTAACTAAGCCTAGTTCCCGAGGTCTGGAGTGAGCATCGAAAACTCCGGTGCCCGGACAGCCGTCAGATGCAAGCTGTCAAAAAGGAGGAAATGCCCCAGAAAAATGGCTTGGCCAGCTTTTATGCACAAGCCAAACGAATCTTCTCGCCAAAAACATTTCTCACGCATCATACCAGATGCCAGCCACAAAGTTGCGACGAAAGCAATCGCTACCCATTCTTCACAGCAGAAACGAATATATTGTATATGAAATGAACTTCCAGTTCCCTGTTATATCAGCCACAACGGTGACCTCGAATTTAACGTAACAAATAACTCTCCGATGCTCGCACGTTTGAAATAATACTTTAAAAAGAATTCAGATTGCGCTTTAAGCAGTATAAATGTTCTAAAATATCAATTACACAAAATGACAAGAGGGGAGGGGGCGTTCAAAGCAGAATTAAAATAATTAAAGAGCTGTATATAAAATTAGATGATCAGAAATAAATTATAAGTATTTATACATTTTATACAAAAGTAATGCGAGTTCAAATCTCGACATTACAAATACGCATATGGAGATTTCACTTTTTTTGTAATCACCTACCTAATGAATCACCTAGACTAACGGGTTCATGTAAAGTCACAA
This sequence comes from Amaurobius ferox, assembly GCA_951213105.1. Taxonomy (NCBI): domain Eukaryota; kingdom Metazoa; phylum Arthropoda; class Arachnida; order Araneae; family Amaurobiidae; genus Amaurobius; species Amaurobius ferox. The sequence goes on from OX578147.1 coordinate 23,522,703, forward strand.
AAATAAAACCATCCACTGAAGTGATTATCTCTAAATGTGTGTGTCTTTTGAGTCACTTATACATAACTATACAACAAAAGATATAATTGGTCAAACTCTCCTACTACAGTAAATTTCTCCACCTAAATTACCTACAAGCTTCAAAATCACGAGATGCTCGAAATCGAACATCAAGTAATTTCGCATTCATTCCCCGAAAGTGGCAAACTATTGTTTATAACAGCGAAATCGCACAATGTAGATAAAACTTAGGGGTTATTGGCCCATGTTTATGATACGAGAGAAAACCACGAAAACTTCCAGGCGGTTACCCTGATGATACTCGGTTCGGATCGCGAACCGAATCTCAACCGACGAATACATATTCTGCCAATAAGACCGACCGCTTGACTACGGAAGGCTTTTCAGGTTTATATATTTTATCCAGATTGAATCACAATGACGTTTTCTTTTTACTTTTTTTTGCATAGAAAAATATCGTAAAACTTTCAAAAAGGTATATATTGGGTGGCGTGGGAGCGATAACTCAAGAACGGACTACCACCAAATTATTTGAGTGGTTGCATTATGTTAAAACTAAATCTGGATAGAATATTTTGTAATTCTGATAGTTTAGAACTCGAATTATTTGAATTTTGGATTTTTTGTTTTTGTGCTATTTTATTTCTTGTGGAAAACATTGATAATTCTTGAAACAATGAAGGCAGGATCAAATATATGGGGATTTAACCTACGCTGCATAATTACATAATATACATAATTATACATAATTACATAATATTACATAATTTAACCTACGCTGTGAATTAATAGCATCAAAATTGTTTATATTAACTTATATAGCTAAATACATCATCCATCGACGTCACGATGTTGTTGCCAATTCGTAAAAAGAAACTTTTAAAGACTTACTATGGAATATTTTAAATACCAGTTCAGCAATCCAGCTACTTATAATAATGTACCTTATATAATATAAAACACTTGTAAGTTGTAATGTAATTTTTACAAAATCTTGCTAGTTAAGCGACAGTAAGACGTAAAATGGATTAAACAATCTTTGAAAGTTTTTCCAATTTGCTTCTTATAATTGAATCACAAAGGCAGCACTTAGTATCTGTAGATTTAGTTAGAAATCTTAATGGACGGATTTACAAGCTATTAAGTTATGAACTGCAAATGAGGGCAGCGTAGAAACATCGCAAAATCAGCTTCTGTAAATAGCGTCCTAAAATCCAGACCACCAATTGCTTTTGTGCAGAGATAAATTTTTAATAAATGAAGGCTGGGGTATACACGAGAATTTTTAAAGTTTGTGAGATGATCTATAAAGCTCCTAATTTAGAAATGTTAATGTGAATAAAATGTTTTGGTTGGTAATCAAAAATAAGTATTGTGTTAAAAAAAAATTGATGTGGGCAGCACATGACTTTTCCTAGAGACTTCAATCCACTTTCTCATTATTTCATTAATAATTCATTAAATTGAGTTTAATCGCACAAAATAACACTGAAGTTGTACTTTTACTTCACGTTTCGTATTTATTTATTAACTGGCCATATTTTTAAAGGCGGCGTAACAAAAATGTGGAAAAACTAAAATATCTCGTGAACGGTTAGTCATAGAGTAATGGGGTAAGTTTTATTCTTTTTGTGGTCAAAAATTACGTATAAAACAGGCATTTACCCTAACAGCATTTATTTTTCACAGTGACGTAAGATTTACGTCACACTGTGACTTTGGGACTTCACAGGACGTCGCAGTGCGTCTCGGCAATGTCATATTTAGGTCACAGCGAAGTCATTTTGGTCATTTTCGTAGTCGTTTGTGACGTCGCATATTAACTTGTTTGTGACGTCTCATTATTACGAGTTAATTAAATTGTAGAAACGTCACAGAATATAGTCACAATGAAGTTACAAACTTCATAGAGTTTCGTCCAGAACAGAGCACCAGGCGCGAAGCGCCTTTAATCTCCAATCTCTAGGTGTGGTTCTTATCTTCATACTGTGACATTATTTCATTGGTCCATAGTTGGAGGTTCGAGGTTTTTGATTTACTGTTTTTATTATTTGTCCTAGCTCCTAGTGTGGCAGTTTGTTGCACATTAAGAGTTTAAGCAGTTTGGGGGGGTTGATGCAGATCTGAGGGTAACCTAGCATTTTAGCAGTTTAGGATTTTAAACATTTTGTAGAAAACCAAAGATCGCGAGTTTTCTTTAATATCAACTGATTAAGGTGGGACGTTCCTAGTACCGAATATCAAAGTTAAGTACCGAGCGGGGTCTCTTACGAGATTTAGCCTTGCGATGATCATAGTCATGCAGATTAAATAATAGTTCATTTGGGACAGATGGCAGATTTTTGTAGAATTTAAGCGCTAGCTTTTTGATTTGGGCTCTAACAGTTTTTATTTTGAAGTCTTTCCTAATTACCGAGTTTCTTAAGTATCTAGGGGCTTTCCTTATAATCCTTAGGGTTTTGTTTTGTCTTGTCTCTAATAAGTCTATGGTAGTTTTACAGGCATATCCCCATACGGGTGCTGCATACAGCATTCCCGGGCAGATGACCGATTTATAAGAAGTTACAAAGTTACTAATAGGTAACGTCGAATAGAAGTCACAAATATGATGTCCCAGGCGTCACGTGACTACAACGTCACTGTCACACATGTGACGATCTTTGCTGTGAGGGTAATTGATATATTTGAGCATGCATAGTCATTTATTTTAGATTTTGGAGATTTTTGCAGGCCATTTCGTAAAAAAAGGCAGATTTCTTTTTCTCAGAATCGTACCAAAATCTAATCAGCACCAGGGTATCTTACAATAGACTTATCTACCAAATTTTGTGATGGTCAATTATTTTTTTAGCTATAGTGGATATATGAGATTTTTGCAGGTAATTTTGTAACAAAAGTCGGGTTCTTATATACCGAATCGTACCATAATCTAATCAGCACTAGGAATCACACACAAGTGACTTTACTTACATATAAAATTTTATGAAATCTTGTCCATTAGTTTTTGAGTTAGAGTAAATACATGCATTGCAGAGATAGACACACAGAGCAACACACAAACACAGACACACACACAGGCGTCAAGTTAAAAGTAGATTTTTCGTGTTCTACAGGTCCCAAAATGCATTAATCCGGCGAAAACTTGAGACGCGATTTTCGACCTGATTACTATACATCCCCTACACATTGTCATGTATTGCAGGGAAAGTAATAATGATTATATCAAAAATATATGTTAGAAGTCTTGCTATACTAATATATTATAATAACATATTATATATGCATATATTATACCGCTAATATTTCAGCAAATTTTATTGCACATTGGTTTACAAAACACGGTATATAAGAAAATATTTAAAATTTAATAAATAATTATCTTCTAACATTTAAACGACCGTGTTGCACTTCAGAGTGAATTTTCTTGGAATATTGCGAATATTATAAATTGTGCGCAAACCTTGAAAACTAGCATAATTTTTACCAGAATATATATTTTTTTTATTAGAAAATATACGATATTTATAACTTGTTCATCAAAGTTATTAATTATTTACAAAAATTGGTTTTGTTTTATGGTTCATAATATGTAACATTTTTCGCAAAATTTTGAAGCAGTATTATATGTAAAACCAAATTTATCAGCATTTTCCTCATGATAGAAAATGTACTATTTTAGCGAGGTGTGCGCAAAGGTTAAGGAAAAAAACTACAAATCTCTAAATTTCCCTCTGTACTCACAATATACAAAATAATTTAGATTAATGTATCTTAAACATCTAATAATATATTTATTTATATTACCCTTTCCTGTGACATTTTTCAGGCAATGGGAAAAAATTAATCCTTTCCACCTTTTTTCCTGCAAACACTCTTCATATGCATTGTTTTGAAGTTTTATTATGCAGGCTCTTTTTCAATCCGCCAGATATTTTTGACACGGTATTCCCGTTTTTCTGCAAGAAAAATGGCGCAATGCAACTTTATTTATTCCACATGCCTGCAAATACATTATAATAAATATTTTCATTTAAGAAGTATTTCTTTTTTCCACGGTAAACATAATTTGAAAAAGAAATATTACTTTTTGTGATTCGGGAATTTTTGTTGTTGTTGTTGCATTCCTTTATCTGATAAAAACAAGATTGGTAAGTTTCCTGTTGCTATACGAGTTTTAAAACTATATATAGTACAAATCAGGGGCTCTTAATCTGTAAGATGCCCTCCATAAGAGGGGTGCGAAATATCTGAAGGGGTCGAGGAAAGAATGAACATTTTATACTTTGAAAGCAATTATTGTATTGCTTTTTATAGCTGTTTTGGCAGGGTTTCTAGAAAGGGGGGCCGCGGCTGGATTCGATATGAAAAAGAGGGGAGCAAATTCAAAAAGGTTGAGAACACTGGTATACGCCAATATATCTCTCTATCTGTTACACTGTAAAATAGTCTGCAACCTTTGATCATTTTTTTCAGCTACTTTCTTGATAATTTCGGCAAACTATCAGAATAATCGCAACTACAGGCGTCCATAAAAGCCCAGCTTCATTTCTGAAAATTTCAGCTAATTATCGTCTGCCGAAGCTTTAATTGTATATACTTCGAAAGTAATTATTATATTGCTTTTCAAGGCTGGTTTGGCTGGGTTATAGCTGATTCCTCTGAAATTTTTAGTAGTATGCTTGCGAATGTTTTACAGTGTGCACGTGACAAAAAATTTGGTACAATATCACCAGCTTGGTTACTTCTGGTAAATGTCGCCTATTTGGCGATAATTCAATATCTTTGAAAATTTAATTTAATATTTGTAATCCTTGTCGCTTCATGGGTATTATCAATTTAACATTTTTGATAAAAAAAAAATGCAACGTGTTTTCGTTCCGACAAGTCCGTTCTGTTTATAGTTCGTAAAGAATTTATCTTTAGGCAGAGGGGGGGGGGGTGTTAAGAGTCGTAAAAATTATTATTGCATATTGTTAGGTAGTCGTATAGAAATAATATTAATCGAAACAGAAGCATGGTTCAAGTGTGTTTGGAGATTTTAGGCACGTAAACACTGCAGGCTGACGAATAAGTGAGAATCCTGCACGTAACTTTAAGCACCTTGTCATATATGGCGAGCTAAAAACATTTATTGATGTTCTAGCAAAACAAAATAAAAAATAATGAGTAACTCTGTTACTCATGTTAAATTGATGAGAAACATCATTCTTTTGTCTATTTCGAATGCCGTTACCTATTTCGTTGTGACAATTCGTGTGCCTATTATGTCACTGCCAGGCATGGTCTGAAATCAGAAGCAAAATGAGCATTGCTTCGTAATTTGCTGTTTAAGCGTATAATGCTAACTTCGTAATACATTTAATGTTCGTCCATTTTTATCATAAAAAAATTCATGTTTTTTCATGAAAATATGTTAGTAAATCTGTTAGTAACAGTAAATTAAGTAAATTTAAATTAAAGATTATTCATTTTTTTTAAGTTTTATTGGCACGAAATAATTCTCACCATAGAAGCTATATGCCAACTGCTTACTGATATGCGATGATGCTGCCATCTAATAGCACAGATATAAACTTTTGTTGTATCTTAGAAATTCTTCCAATAAAAGAACTTCTTGCAAATAAAAAAAAACTTCCACGATAGGTACAAAAATAGTAATAAATGTTTTATAATAATAAATTTTTTCCTCTTGTTTTTATATCCCAGAATTGGATGTTGGTTGCCTAATGAAAAATATTACCGCACGCCACTGTTACTTAGTATAATTCCCTGAATTTTTTCTGATGCATACAAACAAAGTACACTCAGACAAATAGCAATAGCATTACCGCTGATAAAATCAAGTATATTATAACAGATGCATTATAACAGAACTAGTCGGAATTATTAATTAAAACATTATTTTATAAATAGTATACATATGTGTGGAGAAGATTATGATATCTTCGAAAATTCAAATTCTTGTTTTCAATGGCTTTGCGTTTTGAGGATACCTGAATTGGAATCAAACGATTCCGGTTCATGTATTTCTGCATGTACAATGGGTGATCACATAATTAAAGTATCCTCATGCAGGGTCATATGTGGACATATCTATCCTCAATAACCCGGGTCCGTATCTTTGTCACGCACCATGAGCGTGGTAGATGTGGAGATAAATGCGAAACTAACTATTTAAGAATTTAGCAGCTTTTGTGAAAAAAAATGATAAACATAAAAAAGATAATCATAAATAAGAATTTAATCAGTCATTAATTTTGGGATAGTATTTCTTCATCAGAATCTCAGATTAATCATAACACAAGGAATATTCTTCAAAACATACGGAAACGGTTTACCTCAAAACATATTGGTATCAAAGATTGCCGTCAGAAGTAGCTTTTCGACTGGTAAAAATATGTAAAATTTGTATATGGCACAACTGTTTAGAAGCCAAGTCATGAATTCCCATTAAAATCCACTAAGAACTTTTTGTGTTATTTTTGCTTGTATAAAATGCACAATGACTCCTCCATAAAAGAAATGCTTTGCTTTTTTAATATAAACATTGACAATTATGTGGATCTGCTCACAAAGTGTTCGTTTTATCAATTTTTGTCTTGTTGGCTCTCTTAATTTTGTCTTGTCGGAATATTTCTGTTGTGCTTTGCGGAATCCAATGTTGTGTGCTAATTCTCTGTTTCTGATTAGCTGGGTTGTTCTTCATTCTGCATCCTGATTGGTTCTTTCAGGTGAACTGTTAATCTTTGACTTAGATGATATGTTTATCCCTCTGTTTCTTCATTCGCGCTCATATCGTCTATTTCTTGAAGCTCACATGACTTTCAGCACCCATATTTATTTAAAAACCCAATCTGTCAGCAAAATTATTACTTCCCTTCATCCCATGCTCTGTAAGAGGTCACCCCTTTCCCTGGAGAACAAGCTTCTTCTTTACAAACAAATCATCTCACCTATGATTTTGCATGCATGTCCTATTTTGGGAGCTGCTGCAAAATCACATATTGGGAAACTTCAAGTTATCCAAAATAAAATCTTACGTATGATAACCAATTCTCCTTGGTTTATCCAAAACGAGGTCATACATCATGATTTTAAAGTCTCTGGCATTGAAGAGCATATTAGATTAATCACTCAAAATTTCTATATTAAAAACTTTGAGAAACCTTGCATGGCAGATACTGATCTCAATTATAATCTCAAACCTGTTAACAGGAAGCGCAGATCCAGCCACATCATCTCTGAACCTAGAAGAACCTACGAGCCTAGAGCCAAAAGAGCTCGGTTGACTCATCTGCCTGCGCTGCCTGATTTGTTTGCGTCGAATGCATCTGTTTAACTCAAAATTTTTGATCTTGCATGATAATGTTGCTTTCAATATTATCATCTCTCCCCTTGACCTCGTGACCACTGAATTGAAATTGACTACGTTGAGCCCCGCGTTTTTTCACGCTTGAAACCCATCTTCCTTCAGAGAGCTTAAATTACTCTCAGTAAACTCTCCATTACAAATTTCTCTTTTTGTCTACCTCTCAACATTGGTGGTCCATCTTCCAAGGTACTTTTTGACTGCAGCCTAAGCCATCTTGACTGCAAACCTTTCAAGCAGCATCCATCCAGAAGGAATGCATCACATCGATTTTTATTACAAAAACTATTCGATGAACTTCTATTTCCGATGTGGGGGTACGTGAGTTTTCTCACAGGTGTCCCGAAACGAAAAAGCCTTGGAACCAAGTGTATGCTGCTTTGATTTACTAATTTGTGCTTAATTACAATATTTGATTCTTTTCATAATGCATATTTATTAAAATCTGTTTAGTGTATCATTTTTAGTACAAAACCAAAGAAATTTCTTCTCCTACTCGTAGAAAAACAGTTTTCAAATTAATTTAATATTTTTCTAATTTTGGGTAAGGAGGCGTTATTTAAAAATGCAAAAGCTGCTACATAAATAGTGAATAAAATATTTTATAATTGCTATAATTTTTAAAAATCTAATGTGGGTAGTACATGACTTTCCCTGCAGACTCATATTCACGTGTTCTTTATAACTTCAATAATTTATAAAATTGAGTTTAATTGCTCAAAATAACAGCCATAATTATTTTAAATTACACTGATTTTGTACTTTTAATTAAATTTCCGTTTTCATTTGATAACTGGACTTATTTTCAAAGGTAGCGTCGTGAAAATGCGGAAAAGCAAAAATATCTCGGGAACGGCTAATCCTAGAATAATGGGGTTGTTCTTATTATCTTCGTCGTCAAAAATTATGTATAAAATATGCATTTAATTTAAATATTTGAGCATACATAGACTTTTATTTTTAGATTTAACGATTTTAAATGCCAGGTGTGTTTTTTCTGAATCGTACCAAAATCTAATCAGCATCAGATTAACCAGCAAGTGATTTATGCACCAAATTTTGTGAAATTTGGTCTGTTAGTTTTTCAGCCAGAGTGGATACAAGCAATTTTGCCGGCCATTCCACAAAAAAGAAGGGTTTTTATATACCGAATCGTACCAAAATCTAATCAGGACCAGGGACACTCACAAGGGGCTTACTTAACAAATTTTATGAAATTCGTTCAATTTGTTTTTTAGTTAAAATGGGGGCAAAATCTGCACAGACAGACAGACACACACGCAGACATCATGCTAAAAATAGCGTTTTCGTGTTCTTGAGGTCCCAAAACGTGTAGATCCGTCGAAAACTCGAGTTGCGATTTTCGGCGCGATTCCAATACTTTCCCTATTCATTACCATGTATTGCAGGGAAAGTAAAATGTATTCGTATCATATATTAATGTGTTTATATATTATGTCAATGAAAATAATAAAGAGAAGGGATGTGTAACAAAATGGAATCTGTTACAAAAGTCCAAACGAAATTTGTAACAAAATTCAAACTAGAATCCGCAACAGATATTGGAAATGGGATCTGTAGCAAACATTTAAAGAGGAATTTGTAGCAAAAGTAATTAACTGAAGTTCAACAAAAGTAATTAACTTAACTAATTAGCTCAACTCGGCTTTCTCATACCCGAATGCATTTTTAATAACTTTTTATTTTTTCAAATTTTACAAGAAAACTTTTGAAAAATCGCTATCATGTGTCCAAATGATTACAATGATAGCATGTTATTATCCTTCACTTTAAAGGGCTTGAAAAAAATCTTTCGATTGATACCATACTAAAGAGTGTACCCCCCAGGGGCAGGGTAACTCCCCCTCCCCCGAGGGGGGCTAATACATTCCATTTTTAACATTTTACAACACATTTGTAAAGTATTTATGACTTTGTTCATTCTGTCTGTTTGTCTGTCCGTTCGCTCGATAACTGCCGTAAAAATGACTTTATCAAAATGAAATTCTAGTATCTTGCTGAGACGGTCTGTGGGACATACGGGAATGTGACTGAATAATATCACCCAATTAGTTTTGTATGGAGCCCTGGTTGTAAAAATGAAATACATTGAACCCTATGGGACTTCATTTTTAAAACATTTTTTAAGCGAATTTAAAATTCACAAATTGCTTCGAAAGTTTTGAGAAATATTCAAATTCTCCCATAAAAAATATAAAAAAACTTTCAGCAAAATATAGTCGGTAGTTTTTAAAATAAGAATTAAAATAATAATTACACCCATATCATATAAAGAGATCACGTGATCCACTTCAAAATAAAATACGGCATCCATCTTGTGTCAAAATCGTGATTTTGAAAGTTCTTTTCAATTTATATTTAGTGTTGTATCCGTCCTAAAACCGCGTTATTTTTGCTTAATTTCTGTGTATCTTTATTCTAAAACAATACAATTATAATATATTTGAGTTTCAATGATCATCAAACTTTGATTATTTCTACAACGAACCCTAATTTTCAATTATGAAGAATGTAAACACATTAAGCTGTAGGATGAGTTGTATAAGAATTGCTGAATTTCTTTAACGCAAAATTATTTAGCTCTGAAGTCTGCAGTATAGTTGATATGAATGAACCATTCATTGATTTTATATAGGGAAACAGACGATTTTTTAGCAGACTTTTTCGATGAAGTTTTACGCATAGAGTTAAATTACTTTTACACCCAAATCATAATTTTACCCCTCCACGGTTTTAAGTTTTTAAGTAAAATAAATTATTGTGGTATTGCGATGAATGAAAGGAATAGAATAAAAGTGGATGAATGGAATATTTATTGCTTTTTCATAGAGAGCCAGGCGATTTATATTTCAATGACGTCATTTGAATAAAGTTCATTTTTTTTTATAAAGTTTTAAGTTTTCAAATATAATAAATGATTGTGGTATTGTAATAATTTTAAAAATAGTACGGATGAATGTATTGTATTTTAGAGATGTTTAAATAAAATTGCATTACGGTTGGAAAGTGTTTCATAATCAAGGATTTATGCATGCTACTAAGAGTGGTAGCACGTCAGAACTATAAATCAACTAAACAAAAATTTAAAGACAAATCGTTAAATTTTAAAAAGTCATTTAATTATCCCCCATTAGACATATACATAAATAAAAGCCAGATCTCTTTCGGGTATATTTATACCCTTCCTCAGTGGCATTAAATGAAATTTGCAAGCATGCTTAAATCCAAAACATGCATCCACTTTGGTGGGTCAAATTTGCATAAAACAATCGTCTTGATTTCAAAAACAAAAAATACTCCAGTAAATCAATATACAAATTATTAAATTTAAACTGATCGCGTTTATAATACAAGATAGAAGTACAATTTATCAAATTCCAATTTAAGTAAAATTACAGAGCAAATGCCATGTCTAACCAAATAAGATGTTTCCGTTTAGCTTTTCAACGTGCATTATGTGATGCGGTGAAATATCATATGTATACACAACTACCACTTACCATAGTGTCCTCAGTTTGCTCAGAGGTCGTTAGCGGTGACAGATGAAAATTGAAGTGCATTGCATTGATTTTAAATAAGAAACCCAGATGAATTTTGTGGCCACTAATATTTTATTAAAGAGAGATATATATTACGTAACACTAATTATAAGAAACATTATACATAATTAAACATATACCAAACCTGTCTTCTGGGTGCACTGAATTATCCACTACTTATTTTACCTAAATTATGATTGGTTAAATTTCCTAAATATGAACTTGTGAGTTTTAATTACTGGGGACAATTATAATATAAAGTTACATCTGCGTTTAATTATAACACGATACAAAAATAATTGTTCAACTCCGTTATTTATGCATGTGATGAGTGCATCTTGTGAATTTTCCTCCAACGTCCTTATATGGTGATGTGGCAGGGATAGTTGATAAGGAACAGTACATACTGGCTGCCCACTTTCAATAGGGTCCTTTCACGAAGGATTGGAGTCCATCAGAGGTCCCTTGTGAAGCAAAGTCCGCAGGTGTTTAACTCAAGGAGGATCTACTGTTCATCGCTGGGTAGCTCGCTGCGCATTTTGATGTCCGGGAGATGTAATCTAGGCCACTGCCCATTTGTGCAGGATCCAGCCGATAACGTACGGTTGAATACACCACCATTCTTAAAAAAACGATGACGGTTGAGTACCTCAGTTAATTCATGTTACATATTGCTTAGAGGACCGGAGTTGGTACCTTGCAAACACTCCGCCAGTGCATAGTTGACCGGGTATGGTATCGCAGCCAGTGAGATACTATCAACGATCCCGTTTACCATTGCAGTCCACACATTTGTCCCGGCTTAGCTGTAGCGTATAGGGTCCAAAGAGGTGTCCCAGTACTACGTCACCTATTTCCAGAGATGTGTGGCCCTGCGTAGCGAAAGGGACGAAATCACCGCTGCTTCGATGACCCCCACTGCCCGATGAGAGTTATGAATGAAAGTCTGGTATCACTCTCGCTCGATTGGCGTGGAGTTGCCATAGGACGGCATTGATGTATAAATTTAAATCTGGATCAGAGCTCTACTTGTGTAGCTAATGCTCAACAATAGTGCATAAAGATCCTGTCCCTCTTTGTAGGTATTGGACTACTGTTACAGAATAGCTGTGGATACAGGTTTTTCAAATTCTCGATATGCATAATCTGTGGATCGGGCTTCGATCTGCTACCGGAGCAAGTGATGAAAAATGAGACCCTTTCTCAAGAGATCAAAATGGAGTCTATCTTAAATTTTGAAGACTGAGAAGACTTTTTTTGAGACTTTTTTTTTCCGCTCATTTGTTGAAGCGTTTTGTACGAGAATCAGGTGGGACTACTTCCCAAACGGCCGAGTTATCCATTGATTCTTGAGATGACGCTCGTTTTGTATGCGTACATATTGTCCCCAATGTCTTGCGGATTCCCAACTACCAGGATGTCTCGTCTGTATCTCGGAATGATTTAACACTTGACAGAGGCCATATTTTTCACGAGATTTGTTATTTCAATACAGACATTTATTACAACATGTCGTTGTTGAATTTTATGACCTCTCTCTAATGTTATTCATTTCTTGGCTCCGACTGTATCCCCTCGTATATGTAAGAAGGCATCGTACTAACAATTAAAATCTACACCGTACAAAATGACTTACCATGAGTTATTACTCCCCCACCCCATTTCTTATGGTTCGAGCCCTGTGAGAATGAAAGTGTAACATTGTGTTATGCTGCTTAAGCATAGTGTAACATTGTGTTATGCTTCAAGCATAATGTAAAATTGTGAACAAACACATTATTTTAAAACTGTAATATGCAACGATTCTTTTTCATTTCACCAAATATTTCGGCCTCATGTTTTACCTTTTTGCTCAAGTAAAATGGCGGAATGCTGCTGACTTTATTCCGCATGACTTCGAATGTAATATTAATAAATATTTTTAAGCATTCGTTTTCTGTCTTTCTGAAATTAAATTAAAAACAAAAAAGAAATATTTTTTATGAGCTGAGAAATTTCTCTCTCATTCATTTAGCTGACGGAAACGAGTATACACCAATATATAAGGCCATATTGGTTTTGATATGTATCTATCCGTCATGTGTCAATTTGGAAACAATTATTAATTTATAACAAAATACACTAGTAACATAATATCAAACTTTAATTTAGATTAATAAAAACCATTTGTTTTATTCATCATGAATAAAGCTACTAGTCTTATTTATCAGTATATTTTACATTTTATTTTGTACAAATGTTTTTCGGAGTCAGATGAAGAAGGTGGTTCATATAACTTCCAAAACGGGTTTTTTCCTTTAAATTTTGTGTTTCACGCAGTAAGCGGTAATTTTTCAAAATTCAGTTAACCGAATGAGTATTTCATCAAATGCTCAATTAATTAACCTTTGATTTATAGGAAAAGTACCAACTTATCCCAAAACTTAATTATCTATTGACCTTCCTCTATAAAGAGATTCATATTCTTTTCGGAGCTTTTCTGATTGTGCAGATGTGGACGTGCTGAAACAGGACGTAATATATATATATATATATATATATATTTTTTCAAAAGTCGATTCATCGAAAATTCTGGTTAACTATAAACCGGTCAATCAGGTCCAATTGATTAAATCTAAATAATTTTTCCAAATATATCCTTCCAAATACCCTGCAAATCAAAATACTGCAGAATTGCAGTCTCATTGTCGATAACAGCATCCGTGGCGTTTTTCATGCGATCTTCAGCATAATATACTCTATACCTGCTAATCCAAGTTATGGAAAAACAGTCATGGGTGCTGTTTTCTGCTACAGAAGTGTGATTCGTGTTTGGGGATTTGGGGAACAGTCGCTTTAAACGGGTTCTACGACCATCGATATATAATAATTCAGGCAAAGGAATACACCTCGCCAGGCCTCAAAACACTTGTTTTCTGACATTCTGCACTTAAACTGTTTATGCCCACTCATTTTTCTAGTACGCTAATGGGATTTGAACGTCGACCACCCCTGCGCATCATAAGCGTCGATACCCGTTTATAATTTCTTCGCGGACGTAGAAGGCCTTCTGGAAATAACTCGAACTGTTTATCCCAACCCACCTAAGAAAGATCTTTGGACCATTTTAGAAGAAAATGTCAACCATCTATTATATAAGATATATCCGGTTTCTAGTGCATATTTGAACAACATTCGAGGCGTAGTGCACAATGTACAGTGCGTTCTGTGTTCATGTGTGACTTGCTTTACTCTTAACATTCTATAAACCTTGTTACGGACTTATTTATTTTTTTAATTTTGAGAAGCTGACGATATTTTAAAATGCGTTACGTTGCCATATAAAAAGAAGACTCACTGAAACTGCCAATTGGATGTACTATCAAATACTCTTATTATTTTTGAATATCATATTCAATCTAATGGATTACGACAGAGAAAGTGAAATTAGCTGTAGGAAAAGTCATGTGCTGCCCACAGCCGATTATTAATTTTCCTACAATACATGGTAATGTATGGGGAAAGTATAGGAATCGTGTCGAAAATCGAAAGCAGAATTTTTGACGGATCTACAGATTTTGGCATCTCTAGAAAATGAAAATATATTTTTACCGTGACGTCAGTGTGTGCGTCTGTGCAATGTATGTATTCACTCTAACTCAAAAACTAATTGACCAAATTTCATAAAATTTTATAGGTAAGTTACGTGTGGATTATCCTGGTGCTGAATAGATTTTGGTATGATTCGAAAACACAGAACTTTTTTTTTTTTTCAAAATAGACCGCAAAAATCATCAAAATCTAAAATAAAAGACTACTTATGCTTGAATGTATTAAATTAAATGCTTGTATTATACGTAATTCTTGACGATAAAATAATAAGATCAAATACATTAGCCATTCACCAAATATTTTAGTTTTTTCGCGTTTTTGTTACGCCGCCTTTCAAAAAATACACCCAGTTACCAAATGGAAACACAAAATGATATAAAACTGAAAATTCAGTGTAATTTGAAATAATTATGCGTGTAATTTTGAGCAATGAAACTGAATTTAATGAGTTATTGAAGATATAAAGAGAGATTGAAATTCATTCAGTACGGAAAGTCATGCGTTGCCCACATCCGATCCTTTCCTTATATACATAATGTATAAGGAAAGTATTGTGACGAGGTCGAAAATTCGAATTCGAGTTTTCGACGGGAGAGCACGTTTCAAGCATCCCTGATCACGAATCGAACATTTTTGAAGTGATGTCTGTGTGTGTGTGTGTCAGTGAGACTGTGGAGACGATAGCTGACGAACTAGTACACCGATTCGAACCAAATTTGGTACAAAAATCACAATCTATAAACACTAGAAGCCTATTGTTTTTATACGCAATCGAATGTTCAGAACCCACCTAAATATTCAAATAAAATTTTGAAAAAATCGTCAAAAAATCAAAACCACCAATAAAGTTACGCAAATAGACATTTCTTATGTAATTTTTCATTAGAAAACGATTGGCATAAATTTTAGAATGCTAACACAAACCGTTTTCGAGATATTGCACATTTTTCAAAAAGATTATCAAAAAATCATATAAAATAAAAAACAATATTCCCCAGTGAGAAACATGTTCACTTTTCATATGTAATGACATACGATAAATTGGGTGACATCATTCTCGTGGATCTAGCTCGTTCCATTCATGGAAAAAGATGCTTTGAGTAATACTTTTGTATTTGAACGCTAATAGCCATTTGTCTGCTGTAAGAATAACTTATTTCTTCATCCATAACGCTTTGCGAGATTTTGGCGACGAATTTGGCGGAATGTCGCCAACTTGGCGACTTTTTGAAATGTTGTCACATTTACGAAACTCTCGCCAAATGGATAAAAATGACGTTAAATCAATGAAAATGACGACTAATTGTCGAAAATTCAATATCTTGTAAAGAATATTAGTATCTACTATAAGAAAAACCTATTTTTTTACTGTAAAAGTAGTAAATTCATTACATTATATAAGGAAAGTCATGTGTTGCCCACATCAGATTATTTTTTTTTAATGGCGGGATAATATTAATATTTTTTTCTTTCTCTTTTGTCATCTCCATATGCATTGTTCTGAAATTTTAATATGCAGCTATTCTTTTTCATTCACCGAAATATTTCTGACATGTTCTGTTTTTTGAGAACAAAATAGCGAATGCATCTCATTTTATTCCGCATGCCTTCGTACCAAAAAGAGAAAAAAATGTTTTCATTTATTCCGCTCCCTTGGTAACAATATATAAAAATCTGATGTGGACAGCACATGACTTTCCCTGCAGACTTACATACACATTCACTTTATTTTAATTAAATTTAATTCACTATTAATTCAATTTTCGTTCTCATTTGGTAACTGGACTCATTTTCAAAGGTGGCGTAGAGAAAAAACGAAAAAAAGAAAATATCACGAGAACGGCTAGTCCTAGTGTAATGGGGTTGGTCTTATTCTATTCTTCGTTGAAAATTACGTATAAAGCAATCCTTTAATGGATATATTTCAGCTTACATAGTTTTTTATTTTAGATTTTGTCGCTTTTTGCGGACCATTTTGCAAAAAAAGGCAGGTTATTTATTTCCTAATCATACCAAAATCTAATAAGCACCAGTATGGCCCACAAGCGACTTATCTACCAAATTTTGTGAAATTCGGTGCATTAAATTTTCTGTTAGAGTGGATACAAGCTTTTGCGGGCCATTTCGCAAAAAAAGGTGGTTTCTTTTATCCCTAATCGTACCTAAAACTAATCAGCACCAGATTCGCTCACAAGTGACTAACCTACCAAATTTTATGAAATTCGATCAATTAGTTTTTTTAGTTAGAGTGGATACAAAGTCTGCTCAGTCAGACAGACACACAGACACAGACGTCACGCTAAAAATAGTCTTTTCGTATTCTAGAGGTCTCGAAATGTGTAGATCCGTCGAAAACTCGAGTTGTGATTTTCGGCATGATTCCAATACTTCCCCTATACATTACCATGTATTGCAGGGAAAGTAATAAAAAACGAATCAAATGAGGCCAACACATTGCTTTCTCTACAGATTCACACTGAGTGTATTTCGTTATTCATAGATAATTAAACAGAATACAGAGTTCCTGTGCATGTCCTCCTGAACACCCAATACCTTCATAAGGGAAAATTCTATGAGTGTATGCATTAGGTCTATGTATAGTTAAGTGACCGTACCCGATCGAATGAATGGGTTTGCAACTCCACTGGCGGCGAATTAAAATTAAGTTAGAATAACGAAGCAACAAAGAGAGACAGACGAAAAATGTCAAATTAATACGACCCAACAATGCTATTTTCATTTGACCCAACAGCGCTATTTTCATTTGACCCAACAGGGTTATTGTTAAATGGATTCAGTTATTGTTAAATTGTGTGTTGAATTGTTGTAAGTTATTGTTATGGTTATTGTTAAATGGAATTCAGGAATGTTAAAACAAATAACATTTACATGCACGGGAATCTAATATATAGACTTTACAGAATGCTCTTCCTCAGCGACAATTCACTCTTGAATTAGAGAAAGAGTGACACGTTAACAAGTATTGTACACTTAACAATACCTGTTAAAGTAATGACACTTTAACAAGTATTGTACCACGAACTTTAACAAATATTGTAGGCGTTACCGTATCTAGCAAGCGATGAAGTATGACTGGTATTTATTGCCTTATATGTACGCGCTTTGCGCGTTCCTGGCGCCGATTTCTACGCGTTGGATAAATGCTCTACAAATTGGTGTATGATATTTTTCTTCCACCTCGCCTTTTTGCCGAGTTCTTGTTCCCAACTTCTTCAATTATCCACTAAGGGCGCTCCAGTCACTTTTATTAGATGGGCCATGGTCACTTTACAGTAGTTATATGGGTATTTAAGAACTTTACTAGAAACCCTGTATATCGTAAGTTACATACCTTCCTAATTTTAGAATAATAAATTGAATATATTGGGGTTGAACAGTATATGTGCAGAAATGTATATAGATCGATATATATTTCTGTACATATACAGGGATACATACAAGCCACGATAAAAAAGATAGTTGTTTCTTATTTTAGGATTGCATTCATTGCATTCAAAGCACACATTCCGCAGATATTACTGATGGTAGACTGTGAGCGCATCGGCCAAGGTAATGCAGACCACGCCTACGAGCCATAGCTCAACCAATCAACTACACGCATCGGTGGAATGGAATGCTCAATCATCTCATTGCTATTTTTTCAAGTACTAAAAAAGACAACAATATACTATTTAATGTGGAGATGCGAGAGTTCTCCCTCAGGTGCCTCAAAATGCAAACGCCTTGAATCCTTGAACATTGCTGAATCGGCAATGGAAGAAAGAGCCTCAGGTATTCAAAGAATTATAAAGTGCATTGGTGCAAAGTGCAACAGGGAGTGATCGTGAAAGCTGGAACCAGCAAGCTTGTACCAGCATTAACAAAATGACTGCACTTGTGACTAATCGAGGAGACAGGATGTTAGAATGTACAAAGATCAGACCACAAAGCAATAAAATCTTATATGAGCAGCATATGACTTTCCCTAAATTCATTTTCTCTTTATTTCATTAATAATTCATTAAATTGAGTTTAATTGCACTAAGTAACATGCATAAGAACTGAATTTACACTTTTAATTCAGCTTTCGTTTCCATTTGGTAACTGGACGTATTTTCAAAGCCGGTCTAGCAAAACTGCGAAAAAACAAATATCGAAAGAATGGCTAGTCCTAGAATAATGAGATTGGTCTTATTCTTTTCATTGGCAAAAATTGCGTATTAAACAAGTATTGAATTGATACATTTGAGCATATGTAGTTTTATTTTAGATTTTAATTATTTTAGCGGGCTATTTTTTTTAAAAATACAAAGCAGATTCTGTTTTACAGAATCGTACCAAACTCTAATCAGTACCAGCGAAGTCTACAAGTGGTTTATCAACGAAATTTTGTGAAATTTGGTGATTTAGTTTTTCAGCTAGAGTGGATACATTATCCCGAATTATATCAAAATCTAATCAGTACGAGGGTCACCCACAAGTGACTTAACTATAAAACTTTTTGAAATTGGGTCAATTAGTTGAGTTAGAGTGGATGCATACATCACACACACACACAGAAACGCCACCCCTTCCGGTAGGTCGGACGATCTGGGTCTCAACAATAACAGACAGACGCCACGCTGAAAATATTTCGTGTTCTAGAGGACCCAAAACGTGTAGTCAACTTGTGATTTTAGACATAATTCCAATACTTTCCCTATACATTACCTTGTATTGCAAAGAAAATAATACTTGGCGCAAAAATGAGCGAAAGGCGTGTGATCGTCAACAACAACTGGATGTCTAAACTAAGCAGAGAGTTGGCACAAATTTTTCTGCCCAACACACAAGGATTCAATAGAACAGAAACAACAATTCGTCCAATTTCAGATAATATAAGTTAGGTACCGAGATAGACTGGCTCTCAATATATAGTTCGTATCAGGTCACATCGTATGAAGCTGACGTAAAAGATGGTCACAATAATTTGGCCTTTCATAAGGAGAAAAATTACTATTACGGCATATCCTCTGGAATTGTGGGTGTGTGCTCAGGATACAAGAATAGGTCTAAATTTCTGTATAACTAACACGTTTATTCACAAGCACAGAGTAAACAGGAATAATATACGGTAAAACCCTTAAATGCTTCTTCACTAATTTCGCAAAATAACTGATACAATTCTCAAAATATTGACGAAAGTCATTTCACAAAACAGCCTATATTATTCTCAAAATATTGACGTATGCCACAATTCAATGTAGTTCGTATCTCGACAACTGCTCTCCAACTCTTTTCATAGACTATAAAAAATTCTCTCATACCACGAATGGAATTCTCTCATCTCTCGTAGAATATTCATTATGTCGAGGTGTTTATCGAATCTTCGAAGAGTCGCAAAATTGGCGATGAATTTTCAAATCTGTCAACCCTACTTCGAACTTCGGCATGTAGCAAACCGAGACACGCTTCAAGGGAAAATATGTTTGTACGAGCATTTTCTCCGCCTGGTCTTCGAAAGAGACGAAAGTGTGAGGGGGGGGGAGGGGAAGAGGCTCTCCAGCATTTTACAAATTCCTAACACTACCGTACTGTGAGACATTCAATGTGGGAGCCGCAAAACAGTGGAGGGGCTACAAGATAAACCTACATATAAAATAATTGTCTAACAAGTCTGTGTCCATTCAGGCCTTCCAAAAGCCTCTTTGTGATCTAGACGATTGAATCTTTGCGCCCTTTTTCCATCAACCACGAGATAAAACCTTACGGAGCCAGATTTTTGATCCAACCAGAGATGGATGAAATGGGTTTCTTCAGACTTTTCAGATCCTCCAGACGCCCCAACCAGGTAACAGAGGGCTAAATATTTACACACATTTAATATGAACAGCAGAACAGAACTTAAGAGAAGTGGAACAACTATTTTTTATGCTTAGCGCCCTACACTGTAAAACAAAATAAAAGTTATAAAAAAAATGTTGCGACTGAAATTTTTAAGAAGGTTTGTTTTCCCGTCTTTGACAGGTTTAAATACTTGTTATGGAATAAATGTTTAGGGAATTACAGGAGGTAGAATTCCCATTCAGTCCCTTGAGAGAGTAAGGGTCAGGATTTTAATTTGAGCCACTGCTTCTCTGCATATTACTATTTATCAGAAAACTAAAACTGTTACCTTCAAAACTTAATGCATTTCATTTTTTCCTTTTGAAATATGACTTAAAACTCTTTTTTAAAGAATAATATTAAATGTGCAAGCGAAAATTCAAACTTTTGAAAGATAAAGCTAAATTTATGTAGCAGACAAAGTGCTCTACAACGCGCGGCAATGTTAATGTTTTTTTTTTCAATTTGCAATTGAAATTTGACTTTTTTAAAATGCCAAAATAAAATGTTTCTCTCTCATTTTTTTTGTCTGGTATTTTCATGCGTATGATTTTTCAATTTCATTATTCTGGCGATTTTGCTTTCACGGTGGACAAATTATGAATAAAATATTATGGTAAATAAATTATGAATGTAATTTCAGTATTATAAATGTCAAAATATTCCAGTATGTTTTGGAGTTGTGGCATCACTTTTTATTCCGGCTTCCTTCTTATGTAAATGAAATTCGTAAGGAGATAAAGAAAAATATCATACTGTTAGCATATGAACTTACCTAGATTGAAATTGTATTTTATTATTTGTTACTTTTATCTATTGAAATAATCGCTTTATCTCAAAATAAAATTTAATATGGATTCTTATTCAAATAAAATATAAAATCTGCTGTGGGAAAAACAGGACAAGACCTTCAACAACGTGATGAATTTTTGATATATTTAGAAAAAGCAATATACCCGTTCTTCTTACGGAGTATATAATATAAAAAATCTTTAAATACACAATCATGTGCAAATTCCTGTAGTATACTAAATAACATTGTTAATCAAAATATTCTTATATAATATTTAATTTAATGTTCCTAAAAATAAGTTTAAGAATATTTGTTCTCGCTATACAAAATTATCATCACGGGCAGAACAGAAGAACAAAACATTCTGGTCTCTTCTGTAAGCACATTTACAAAAAAATATAAACTTGAATCAATATATGCAAAATAAAAGCACTAAAATTGGATAGGACCCGTACTACTTATATTCGCGTATATTAGAAGATACATCCGTGTAATAGTAGAAGATTACACGTACTACAACATATGAGTTTCTAAAATCTTTTGTCAAAACAACAATAATGCCCGTATCAATAATCCCGAAAAATATCAATAATAATAATAATGTTTTAAGCTGAAGACCGTAACTGATATAATCCAGTTAAAAATACAATGTCCATGAAATTTATTTTCTATACATATCTTTATTATTTAAATCGGAAAATATTTAATAAAAATCGTCTGCCGCATAAACACATAATGCTATCTCTATGGAAAATTTAATTGTGCATTTTTTATTAATATCTAGACAACCCCTGGACCTAGAAATTCAAAATTTTAAATAAAGCTATTCCAAGTCCACCTCAAAAATTTTATCCCATTGGGTGCAGTCGTTCTCCCGTTGTGATGAGACAAACGCAAAAAAAAACCGGATAGATTTTCAATTTTATTTATATAGATAATATTATTTTAACAAGATAAAATAAAAACTTTGTAAATTCCACATAAGTACAAATATAAACTGGTCAACAGGTTTCAAAGGCCCAAAATAGTCTTCTTCTGAACCAACAAGTTCAATTTCACTTATTCAAGCTAAATCGGCAACTGACCTTGAATAAGTATGGTCGTGCTTCTTGTCGGTCCTGAAGATGTGGGCTGCTTTATACCTTTGAAATAGATTGACTAATTTATAATTGTGTTTATGCTGTATTTAAGCTGTTTTACTTAAGTTTTTACTTTATCGTTTTATTACATCAGATTTTTGAAATTTTTTCTTAATTATTTTTGTCCTCCTTTATACCAACGCTAAACAACCTATATCACAGAATTAGAGCTTTAAGCAGTTTTTCGGCTTAATAAAATTATTTATATACAGGTTAGTCATAAAGTAACTTCCCCTATGTACGTACCTCTAGAGACCGCACTTTTCGACCAATAATAATGATACGTGAAATTTCGACATTTGAAAATATGAGCTCGAGATTTATGCAGCTAAAATGAATCGAGCTCTCACGATTACGGTTTCAGTGCACGAATTAGGGAAAGTTACAATGGCAACACCTGTTACTTTATATTTAATTGTGATCAGAATCGTGGAAAACCATAAATGGCGTTAAAATTTTATTGTTAATCCTAAAAATAACGAAGGAATAGTATTTTCAAATGTGTTGAGAATTAACAACGAAAGATACAAGAAACGACTTATTATCTTTCTTTCCTCTTTTTTGCTTAATTCTCAACAATAAATTCAACTACTGGAATTTCTTTACCTTTTGGTTGTTTATTCTCAGCACGAAAATCGACTTATTGAGTATATTTCGCACTTTCAGGGCTGACTATTTTTTTTATAACAATACAATTTTAACGTCATTTAAGGTGCTCCACGATTTTGATCACAATGATATATAAAAAATAGGTGTTGCCACTGAAACTATCCGTAATTCGTGCCCTCTTACATGTGATCCATATTCGTCAAAAAGTTCTGTCGCTGGAGCCTCGTAAATAAGGAATATTACTTTATGATCACCCTACTTTACGCAAGGTTAGAATCCGAATATCATTAGTATTTAAACAATAATTATTACTTTTTGATATGGTATGTGTGGTGTTAAATAAAAACATGAGCGCCGCATAATTAGGAAAATTGGAATAATCCAGGAATACCGTGGTCGTGAATCGTATAATTCGTACAATTTTATTGTGACCGCAATAAACATGCACGAACTATACGATGCATGACCACTAATAACTAAGATTAATAATTTAATCCACAAAATAGAATTATATTTATAAAAGAAATAAACTAAAAGCTAATGTTTCTCTTTGTTCACCAAATTTTGGTGCCGTGACCAGGATTCAAACCTGGGTTATTGCGGACACAGCGCAATGTACTAACCACTATACAATCACGGCCACTATTAATTAAGATTAATAATTTAATCCACAAGATAGAATTGCATTTATAAAAGAAACAACCGCAATCTAATGTTTCTTTTCATTCACCACAATATGTATGGCAGGGAAATTAATTATCCATGATTTTGCAAGCTTTTATGATGTTTACATCCACTGAAGATTTTATTCAGACTATATAGATATATTATCAGACTATATTAATATAGATATATTCAGACTATATTAATATATTATCATTCAGGCTAGATTTTTAAAGTTTTAACTTAAACCCACGCAGCAAAAAGTAGAAATAAAATTGATGTTTCTCAACTGACTAATATTCGATGTTAATATCTCTAATTTATACTGCAATTATAAATGACATTTTTCAAAGCGCTAACAAAAGTTTCCATCATTTTTAATAACGTAATGCTATTAAGAAGATTATTTTTCAATTTTAATATTCTATCATCTTAAATTTCTTAGAAAATATAAAAGTAAAAATAAAATGTTTGTGGTATTTCAATGGAATTCTGCGTATATAAATGAAGGGAAATTCTACCATTTTCCAACATTGTTTGTCGTCTCAGATTCATAATTTTATACGCAAACACAGAATAAGATATAAAATAATATTTATAATGGCTTAAAATAGCTGTGCAAAAAATTATGGGTAACATGTTTAACCTTAGTTTTACATTCCTCGTGTAGAGAACTAGAAAAAAGTATAGTGATAGTCATTTTAACTTATACCGCTATTCGTAACAGATTTAGTGGTAGTTCAAGCAACCTTTTAAATTTAACCGTTGTGGCTTAGGAAAAGTATTGTGAACGTGATTTAATCACAAATCGAGTTTTCACCTTAAGTACATCGGTGAGGTCCTATAAAGACATTTGTGGGGTTTGTGAATGGGTAGTAGTCTGTGTGTGTGTGTTTGTATGCGTGAGAGAGAGAGTGTGAGAAAGAAGGGGGTTGATTTGTGACAAATCGTTGATCCTTCATAATCTTGAAACTCACAGTAGCGATTTAGACCCAATTTGGATGACAAATTTTAAGTATTGTATAGATGGGAACTCAGAAAATTCCAAGAAATGTATATATATATATAGTTTAGCAATAGAACGCGATTTTATTAAAAGTCAATATAGTCTTAAAAATCTCTGAAGTCATAAAGACAAAATTTCGGTATTATAATGCATATATTGATAATGCGTAGAAGGAACGATGATGAGAAATTTTTAAAATCTATATAGTATTGTGGCAATTAATTGAGAAATGCAGTTTTTTTTTATAAAATTCAGTTTTATTCAAGTTTTCTATGGATACATTTAAAACTAATAAGTGATATGACCTCCCCGAGACTTTATAACATCACAGACACGTTTCGGCATGGAATGTACTAGACTAGCACATCAACGTCTCTGAACCATATGTCAATAACGGCCGAAATTAGATTGTCCATCGTCGTACAGTCAAATTTGTGAAGCCGTTTTTTGACAATAGCCCACAAATTTTCTATGGGATTCAACTCTGGTGAATTCCCGGGCCAATCCAGTACGGTAATATTTTTTTTGAGCAGAAATTTTTGATTCGCTTCGAAGTGCGACATGGCGCGCTGTCTTGTTGGAAAACGCAATCTCCGTTCGGCCACAGTTTAGCCATGGTTGGAAGCACTTTTCAGGTCAATATGACTTCGTAACTGGCACTGTTCATCATTCCCTCTACGGGAACAAGAGATTCTGTCCCCAAAACGCTGAAACAACCCCAAAACATCTTTTTGGGCGGATGCTTGATTGATGTGATGCTAATTGAGAGGTTCTCCTTGGCTCCTTCTCACGAACATAGATCTAAATCCCTGAACCACAAAATGTGTTTCGTCAGAAAAGAGAACTTTCTCCCAGTCCTTGTTTTGTATTTCCGTGCCCATTCCAACCTTTTTTTCTTCATGCGAAGCGTCAGAAGCTGCTTCTTGTACGGTCGACGTGCTCTCCGTCCGCGTTCTAACAGCCTGTATCGCACTGTTGAAGGTGCAATATCAACACCAGCTGCCACCATGGACTTAAACAGGTCAAAATTGCTTAATCGAGGATTTTTAACACTCATTCGATGTAAAGTTTTGTCGTCACGAGTCGAAGTTGATCTTTTTCGGCCGCATCTTCCAGAGCGGTTGGTTCCAGCATTTCCTGTTTCCTGAAACCGCTTCCAGATCCTCCCGACACTTGCTGTACTCACTCCACATATTTTACCTATTTCCTCGAACGTCTTAGAAGTGTGTTCTCTAAGATCAATCACTTTAGCACGTGTTTCCGCGCTGATATCCATGACGCTAATGAGCCCCGCAACACCTGAGAAACTACCACTGCGGAACACCTGCCACCTGGCGGAGGAATTTGAACACCTGCTAATTACCAGGTGCATACGAACACCTGCTACTTTGATAATAACTGCAATTTGAACTCTGAGCTAATTTGGAGTGCTTCTTCCTAAGCTTGCGTGTGATAAAACGAAAAAAATGACATTTCTCAATTAATTGCCGCAATACTGCTCAAAGGTCAAATGCCTACTTGTTACACGAGAAAAGTCTCGAATAAACATGCACACACACACACACACATATATATATATATATATAAGATTTAAAATGAAAAAAGAAAATATATAGATGGAATGATTGTTTTTACAGGGTTGCAGAAAGGTCAAGGTGGATTGCGACCGCTATTTCCGGGTTAGAAGCTAGCTTTGACTTCATGAAAACGCTCCCAGAGACTCTGCACGCCCGAAACAACAATCGATCATGCCCGTGGGGTAAAAATGGCCGAATCCCAGACAACATAAAAATGATCAAAATAACAAAAATTGGAAATTTTACACGTGTATAATCATCTTTCCTTCTGCAAAGTTTATGGATGTATTTATTGCATTTGCTGAAAGATTTGTGGAATGAAATATATCGGCCAAACACAAAATAGGCTGCATTTGAGGATCAATCTTCACCGTAGTCAAGTCAACAAAATTCATAATACGGATACAAACAATAATTTGGAGTTAAGACATTTTTCCACACATGGTTTTACAAATATATCTGTGACTATCCTAGATATTGTACCTGAATTAAATGCCCGACTATGGTGGGAAAATACGCATATCATACAGTGGAAAACCATGTTCCCCCATGGTCTCAACACTATAAACTTTGGAAAGACATTCAATTTAGACTATTATTTGCACTATAAAAATCCACCAAATAACGTTTTACATACCTCACATAAAACAACTAGAGGCAAACGAGCAGGTAATAAAAAGCGATTGAATTTCAATGCTTATCTGAATAAAATTAACGGAAAAGTTTTGGATATATGCAACTATGAACAACTTAGACCAAATTGGATAAAAAATATGGTCTATGGCATAAAGAAGAAATTCTTAAGAAAATTATGGGAGACGTGGAGCGAACAGCCTATAATACCGGAACAAGAAGGAATGAATGACATCAGTAAAACTAACTTGGCTACTTTTTATGACTATTTCAAACTACGGGCCAAACTTATGAAAATCCAATTGGAAAAACGGAAACTACATGTGAACAAGGAATATTTCATTATTACTTTTAGCAATAAGACTTTTGATCATCTGAAATTCAAACATATTTTTAAAACTTTTAATCATCTTTTACCGACACAACAAATTATTATTGATGT